>CM056585.1:74535996-74920996 GCA_029721435.1 Gymnothorax reevesii | reverse complement strand
TTTTAAATTTTTATTTTTTATTTTTGGACTTTAATCGAACATTATTCATTAGTCAGCCCGCGGAGGATGGGCTCCCCCACTATAGCCGGGTTCCTCCTGAGATTTCATCCCACTGGGGAGTTTTTTTTCTCTCCTCTGTTTGAGAATTTTTCTCCCAACTTGGAAGTTTTTTTTTTTTTTTTTTTGGGCCTCATTTGCTATTTTGGGCATTGGGCTGGTAACTGCCCCTTTTTTGCTCTGTAAAATGTCTTTGTGACAGTCTGACTGTGAGAAGTGCTATGCCAATAAAATTGAATTTAACTTGTTGAGATGAGCTGACCGTCGGACGCTGTTGCCTGTCTCTGTCCCTAGCGATGGCCGCCATCAGGAAGAAGCTGGTGATCGTGGGGGACGGAGCGTGCGGGAAGACCTGCCTGCTCATAGTCTTCAGTAAGGACCAGTTCCCCGAGGTCTACGTGCCCACAGTCTTCGAGAACTACATTGCCGACATCGAGGTTGACAGCAAGCAGGTCAGTGAGGTGCCTACATCGCAGTCCAGTCCTGGACCTCGGCAGAAACTTAAATTCCGAGTTGTGACTAATTTTATTTTGCATTTTGGGCTATAATCTTATTTTCATTTACTTTCTTGAGTAGGTATTTTAAAAACATTGCCACTAAAGAGAAATCATTCATCTTGAGTATCAAGATTTGTCGAAGGGGGCAAGAGAATTTTGCTTGCAGTGAACGATAAGTTGAAACGAGCTCATATTTTAAGGTTTTGGGGGGGGAGATTCCAAGTTTGGTCGTGAGGCTGAAATGACTGTTGAAACAGACATCTCGGTAGAATGTATGAATAGTTTGTTCCTTATATTGATTTGTTAAGGAATTCACTCTTTGCTGTAATTTCCAACGTTTTCAGCCGAACACGTGGCAACTGACTTGCATGTGAACAAACAGTCTCAACCTCTCTGACAGCAACAAGAAAATGTTGGTTTGGAAAGCAGGAGAGAGCTGTCCTCCCTTCAGACAGGGGCCACCATCACAGAGCCCCCCCCCGGAACCTGGGGGGCCTTTGCGGGAGGCTTGTCAACCACTGAATGATCGAACTGTGGACAGAATGGCCATTTGTCAGAATTTTAATTTCCCCAGTCCAAACAGAATTTGTGTTTTGACAGGCATAATGACAAATTAGTTTGAGAGCATGGCGGTAAACCTTGAGCTTTCTGACCCTGCTTGGGTATGCGACTTCATCTTTAAACTATGAAAGGAGATTTTTAAAAATAAACTCTTCCAAACAGACCTCAGGAGCTAACGTACTCCGACGATCTCACGGGGAGGTTGCCAGCGGGTGGAGGGTGGGGGGTGTGAGCATGCGGTTTTACTGCAATTTACCGTCTCTAACAGGAACTGTATTTCCCTAAAAAATGGATACAGGAACGTTTCATCCGTGTCTAACATGGCCTGAACTCTGTCTGAAGGTGTAAACATGCCAGAGTGCATGCGTGTGGTGGTCGGGGGAGGTCAAGAGATTTCAGCTTTGAAACAGGAAAACCCCCCCCTTCTTTTTGTACCAAGGAAAACATGGAAAGTCCGTCCTCCATGACTCATTGTGATTGGGCGGGGGGGGCTGTTACTTGCTTCCTGTGTATAGGTTGGGGAGTCGGCACTATGGCCTCTACAACAGGAAATACTGGAACAGGCATTGGGGTCCACAGCTCGTAGTGAGATGGCGTTTTTCTCATCCGCACCCCTGGGGAAGCCTTTCAGTGAATTCCCCTCTTCAGTTTTAGGACAAATAGATCTGTTGGAAGCGCACTTTTCTTTCCTCAGTCTGTCTGGCTGCTGCTCTGTCCCATGTAAGCCTTTTCATTCTCATCAACGCCCAGCCAGTCATTCCAGAGGGAAGAGCCTGTTTATGTATTTGTCGCCTCTTTAAATCGCAGAATCTAAAGTTTTTTTTTTTTCTTTTTTTGTAACGAGTATTAGAGCAGCAACAGCATATTTTAGAGACAGACCTTTCAATCTACGATCGATGGACCCGGTAATGTGTGACTGATTTTATAGTGGTTATTTGGAGCAGCTTGTGCTGTTATTGTGAATGTCTGTGAGGATCAGTCGGACTGCGGAGCGCGTGACCTGAGCTGGACTGCACATCTCCAGTTCGGGGGAGAAGAAAAGGAATCTGTTGGTCCGAATTGAACGCCTCAGTTTATTGGATGATTACTAACCGTTCTCCCTGCGACTCGGGATTTAGAGAGGACAATGCAAAGGGTGCGAGCTCCCAAAATTGGCAACTGAGATGCTTTCTCAAAAAGTGCGCCCTCTGACTGTTCAGTTATTTCAATCAACCACTCAGTGAAATCGATCAGTCATTCGATCTTTTAATGAAGGTTTTCTCTTTATATACTGCCATTTACAGCTAATATGCATAGTGTTTCATAGTTTGCCAGGTAACTGCTGTAGTTTTCAGGCTGTAGTTTGCGAATAGCACTGCTTTACACCGCCTCAGCTGAAAGGCCCCAGTAGGTCTCTGAATCCCACACTCTTGGGGGGGGGGGGGGGGGGGGCTCTCGAAGTTAAAGGCTTTGCGAATTCATTTACATTTTTGAGCATTGCGAGCACAATGAAAACTGCCGGTCTGTGACTGTAGGGTCCTCTTTCGGAGAAACTAAACCAACCCCTTTCACTCTTGGCTCAAGCCTGGTCATTGACTAAGTTGAATGGAGATCGGCGATACAAAACTGTTTTATACAGTACTAGGCTTAATGTGTGTCTGTTGAACAAACTCACCTCAATATGTTGACTGAAGATGGTTTACCACCGCTGATCTGACTTTATCGCAAACCGCGGCTCGCAGCCTCAAACGGCTGCCCAAAAAAAAAAAAAAAAAAACATCCACGTACCGAAGCTACCACCACGGCTATTTGTTAGGAAGTGCTCAGGATTTGCTCAGTGTGTTGTTAGCAAACCTGGGCTTGCACATGTTCCTAATTTTACCGCAGTTTAGAAGACATTACTCTATGCAGTTGGAATGCGCCAATGCTGGGTTTTGCGGCTGTTTTAGCACAATAACGATGTTTTCATCCAGCCTCGGGGCTGACTGCTGTTTGCTTGTGTGGTTCTGCTGATTCGGTCTGGTTAGCTTTGAAGCATGTGCCGCCTTGGCGCTGCCCGCCACCAACTGCTAACCCTGTTTCTGTCCCAAAGTATGGTGGCGCAGATACGCAGTTCTCCTCACACTGGGATTTCTACCCAAGTATCTGCTGTTCTGCTGTAGTTGTAATGATTGTAATTATTGTGATTTTTTTTTTGCATTTTTATGTTCTAATTTTGGACGATATGTGCATGTGTGTGGTCTCACACTCTCTTGTGTGCGTTTCTGTTTTATTGTGTTTGTGTGTGTGTTTGCCTTAGGTGGAGCTGGCTCTGTGGGATACAGCGGGTCAGGAAGACTATGACCGGCTCCGCCCCCTCTCCTACCCTGATACTGACGTCATCCTCATGTGCTTCTCCATCGACAGTCCTGACAGCTTGGGTACGGCACCGTCAGAGTCTGTCCATCAACGGAAAATCTCGTTATTCATGTACAGTTGCGCACAAATCGCAAATAATGCACACATCACACATTCATCACACAGAACTCAAATGACATACTAACCCCATACAGTGTCCATGAACCATAAATCAGATTCTGAAGGCACATCACGTCAATTAAAGAAAAATTGCGTAAAATTACATCCACATGACTAACAACACAATTTAACAAATCGCACACCCATCTCTCACTGTTAAACTCAAATAGTGCACACATCACTTACAGGTAAAAAAAAAAAAAAAAAACTATTGTGAATATACCTTGAATCAGAAATAATTTGACACATCGCCTCAATATATTCAAATCACATGCGTAGACCCCTCTGTTCAAACAAAAATAACACGAAGAATCAAAATGGGGCCCGTAAAACAAGTCACACATAAGTTGCGTACTGCGTGTGGCAAAGAATCGCCATCTTTCACTTGGGTTTGTTTTGCCTTCAGCCATAAGGTATAATGATTAAATAAAAAGGCGCAGTTGGCAAATAAAAGCCAAGCGGAACAGTTGGCAGGCCGTTGGCAAGCTATAGTGTACGCCCACCCTTTCGTGAAATGGCCATAGTCTACTGGCAGTGTCTACATTATTGAAGAGCATTATTCTAGCGGCCTAGCTTTTAGCCGCTGAACCAGATTTTCATCAGTTTTCTCTTCCTAAGTGCAAAAGCCGAGTTTTTGTCTTCCATTTGTACATATCTAATGGCTAGCTTAGTCGCTGCACAAACACACGTGCCCTCACGTCGTGCACTCAAACAGGAAACAAGTTAATCAAAGCTTCCTCTTGAGAAAGAAGTACTGGTGAAATTTTTTTTCTTTTGGGGGGTTGGGGGGGAAATATAAGGAGAGAAATGCTCAGAAAATAGAACTGAAACTGCCGAATCTTGAGTGTTTAAGCGTTCTGGGTTGGCCTTGGGTCAGGTTACAAAACCAGATGTCTGAGGGACGGGGCCCGTGGGGACTCTGTTATGTCTCGCCCGTATCTTAGATTGTACAAACCGTTGGCCCTTAAGCCCCATGCAGATTACTGTGAATTCTAAAAATAGAGCGTGGTTTCAAACTTCTGGAACCCTCTCCCATGGTTATCGAGTGGTCTCCTGTGTGTCTCTCTTTGGCAAGAGGGGCTGTTTGTGTCGAGCAAAAACTTTCGAGATAACGGAGCGCTCTGAAGATCTCGTCATTTCCTGACCAGCGTTGAGGGGCGCCCACAGTTTCAGGCCTGTTTTCATTGAGTTATGACTTGTTCCACAAGTGTGTGGAAAACCCTGCTGGTAGACTTCTGCTTTCTGTTCTGTTTGCTAATAGACATGCATCCCTGTGCAGGATCAAGCCCCTATAAAGCCTGCTCCGAGTGTAGGGGCTGTCACTCCACTCTCGACCCTATTTTGTTGTTTCTTCTAGAGTTTTTGATATAAAGTTGAGTTTAACTTGGTTAATTGGTTCAAACCAAGCCTATACTTTACATGGATGATGACTGATGAGATTTTCCTGTCACTGTGGACTTATTTCTTACTCTAAAGAACCTCAACCTAACCTCATCGAATAGGTTCATATAAATATACTGAGTTGGATACCTTAACTGGTCTACAAACCAACCTTATGTCCTCGCCAAAAAGTTGATCACAATAGAGTTGATGAAATTCGGTCAGAGCAGGAGTTGATGTGAAATCCAGAGGTGGATTCTGGCCGTCTGCAGTGAGATTCTGAAATGAGTTGCTAATAGATTTGTAGTTGGCATTTTGTGATTTGCAGCTGATGTAATATGTACCTCTCCATAATGACGCACCTCAAATTTCCCGCAGAAAATATTCCGGAGAAGTGGACCCCGGAGGTGAAGCATTTCTGCCCCAATGTTCCCATCATCCTGGTGGGGAACAAGAAGGACCTGCGCAACGACGAGCACACCAGGAGAGAGCTGGCCAAGATGAAGCAGGTGCGCGTCGTCCTCGTCAGCGGCTGGCCATGCCCCTCCGGCTCAGACCACACCCCTCAGTCTTGCCCTTTTCTCTCCTGTTCCAAGCTGGTCACGTCTCCCCCGTTCTCATGACAAATCGCTCAACATTAAACAGGTGACACCTGCTGTCGCGGTGAGCATCTGCTTAAAGCAAAAATGGAAAAGGCTCCGACTTGAAAATGCTATATTAGTTTAAAGGTCGCATTGTTTTCACGCAGCAGGAAGGTCGTGGTTGAATCCGGCCTGGAACCTTTCTTCTCACCGAATATGCGTGAGGGTTTCTCAGGTACTCTGGAGTTGCCCATAGTTGTGAGTGTTTGTGAGAGAGGGGTGTGTGATCCTGGGTAAGTGAACTCCTCAGGGTGTGTGCCCCCCCCCCCTAACTCTTGCTGGGACAGACTGAGGGGGCACACTCAAAATGTTCACTATAGCGAGGCAGCACAGCAGTGGGGCTTATGTTTGGCTGGTGTACAACAGACACAGTGCAGAACTAATTACACGACACTGTTTTCAAAGGGGGAAACATCAGTGTTCTCAAATCCCTCCCCTTCTGAGACAATTCAGCGGGGCCAGGTGTGGACAATGGACCTGCCGATAAAATGAGTCTCTCATGGCATTTGTTTGGCATTGCTGTGACCACCGCTGCAGATTTAAATGGAAATTTCCTCCTAGGCGTCAGGAGGGGAGGAGGGGGGGGTCGTGAATAAGCCGCACGTTGGCGGCTGAGCAAAGCAGATTGTCGCCTGGCAATGGGAGGCTGAAGGGGACTGGCGAGTTTCGCATTGCCATGTAGCATTACTGCCGTTGCGGCTCCGCGGCGAATCGAGCTCGGTCGCCTCCTCCCTGCTCCCGTGAGTAAGCGGCTGTCAGCCATCTCCAGATTTAGGGAGAGAGGACTATTTTAGGAGCGAGGAGGAGGAGGTCTGAGTCAGTACTCTCCTGGCCTGTCTGTCAAACTGACTGGCGGAGGCGGTTCCTGTTCATGAGCCCCAGTAGAAGGTGCCGGAACATCAGGGAGATTTTCTGCTCTCTCGTTCAGTGGGCGGGTGAGGTTGGGTATATGAAACCTTCTTTCTGCCATCTGATATTTGAGTAAATTTGGATGTACAGCCTTTTAACTGCTGCTATTGGGTGTTTGTCGCTGAACCATAAAATGGCCGCAAAGGTACGCAGAGTATTTGGGTCTGAAAATGCAAAAAAAAAAAAAAAAAGGGGGGGGGCATCGCTGAGTTAGAGTGAAATGTACATTGAAACATTGTGCATCAGTGCTGATGTGACTGACTGAGGGGAGCCCAGAATAATACGTTTGATTGTTTCATGAAACCAACATCACAAAGAAACCGAGGCAGCTTAATTTGAGTGAGGTGAATTTGAACTTTGAACCGGACAAGAACCTAGTTGCCAATTCACTGAGCGAGCGGGAACGACGGATGCCTCAAAAAGAGAATCAACTGACATGCTTTTTCCTGTTGTGAAACCCCGAAAACACGAAACCAGGAGAGGTTACAGGCTAAAAGGCAGTCTGACCAAATTGTGGAATAACAAGGGAAAACATTAGTGTAACATCTGTAGCTTATGAATATCCACTGGCAGCATGTAGCGATATGGACCAGATGAAACACCGCAATATATTTGACCGAAAAACTCTATCGAAATTGAGACGATGTTGTTGGAATAACTATTGCTGCTTTCACAAAATATCTTCTCGAGGTGATTTTTGTCATTAATAATGTTAATATGATGATAAACAGGCGCAGGAAAGGGCTAAAACAGTCTAATAAATGCATAAAACGATCCTTTCACTGTCAAGTAGCCTTAAAAATGAGAAAAGACATTTGTATCGTATCACAATATTGCCATATCCAAAATCCCAGGTGATATCACGCTATCGATTTATTGTTCTGCCCTGTTCAAAGTTTATGAAATTGGTAGTTGACAAAGACATCAGGCGCACTGGCAATGCAGCAGTGCCCCCTACTGTATATCTGTTGGTGCATCTATGCCAGGTCCTTGCAGTATCGAGTCAAGATCACGCGGAGAACAAGTCGACTGACTGTGTCAAATAGTAGGTTTGCTTGTCGATTAGTAAACTGTTTGGCTATTCCTTCATACCGTACCCTCTAGTTTGTGAGCGGGTGAAGACACACATGCAGTCTCTCTAAGAAATTTGCATTTTCGGGGGTGAAGGTCTGAAATCTAGGCTTTCAGTTGTACTTTGGACTCCATATCCCATCAGCCCCCCTCATTGATGGCTTTCATTGTCCACACAGGAGCCGGTGAAGCCAGAGGAGGGCCGGGACATGGCCAATCGCATCAGTGCCTTTGGCTACCTCGAGTGCTCAGCCAAGACCAAGGACGGCGTGCGGGAGGTGTTTGAGATGGCCACCAGGGCTGCGCTGCAGGTGCGCAAGCGGAAGAAGAGGGGTGGCTGCTTGCTGTTGTGAGGCAGGAAGAGGCAGAGCCAATGACAGAACGACCTGAGGAGTAACCTTTTACCAAACGCCATCTTTGTACTGTATCTCACGTTCTGCACTGGCAAGAGGAGAGCACACACAGGTGTTAAACACAAAAATGGCTAAAGACTGGGCCCTAACATGGGTTACAAATGGACATTTGTATTGCATTCCTTTATTTTCTGGCTATTTGGGTCTTCTGAGTGTTTCGTTTTTTTTTTTTTTTTTTTTTTTTTTAATCCTTTTTTCTGTACTCCAGCCAACTTCCTACTTCTTTAAGGAGGCATGGCTAATATAAGTGTGTGTATAATTTGTTTTCATACGTGTGTATATTAAGCCCCACCCACCCCATGCCACTTTAGCCCTGCCCTTTGCTTCCCATAAGTCCATCGGCACATGCAGCGAGGTCTGGCTGCTGCATGCTGATTGGCCCAAACTCTTCTTTCTTGATCTTTAAAGAAATCTGATTGTTTAAGATGTGGTTGATCACTGAGTGCGCCGTTTACCTTTTACCAGTGCCATTCCGGCTGCGCGCACACACACAATGTCTGGGACTTGTTTCATTTGGAGCAGTTCAGGAGCACTTCACTCTCTGAAGTCTAGCTCTGAGTTGGGGGGTCAAATGAAGGAGATGGGAGCTTAAATTCTGGCACACACCCCTCCCTCCCACCACACTGCCATTGGTTCCTTGTCAGTGACGCTGTGTTTGATTGGTCCAGGCCGAGTCCACATGGAGAGGGAGAACTGGGTTAGTGGGTGCTGTACCCAGACTCTTCACTTAAGTGCCGCAGAGCTGGGATCTTTCTGTAGGTTTGTACAAAACCTGCCCTGCAAACTCTTTCAGCACTGATGTCACAAATGGGAGATTATAATTATCCAAAGTGAAAATTGTGTTACATTTGCAAGTCACTTGTGCTGATTTAAAGTACACTGACAGAATTTAAAAACATTCCAGATTGGTCAAGCTAAAAATATTTTCTGCATTTAGGCTTCATGACAGACCCTCACTGCCCCTTGTGTTGAGCGGTGAACCAGACATGGTCATGGTTCCATAAATGCACTTTCAAACCTTTCTGATGTAATTCGGTGGTGTCAAATGCATAAGTGACATGACGGCAAGGCCTGGTAAAGGCGGGCCGTTGAATGTCCCCAGCAGACGGGTGAAGAAGCGGAGGATTGATGCGTTTGTTAATCAAGGGGTGCAGCCTGCTGTCCTCCGACTCCTGCCTGTCCTCTGTGTGACCGCTGAGGCCCCCTGGTGGTTACAAGTGGAAGGGCTCGCTCGGCAGCATTGATCTGTACACGCGAGGTTAATCACCTCGTGGCCAGAGATTAAGTACACAGATCGATGCGATCCGATTCGTGAAATGGCCGTTCCACCCAGCTCCCCCCTCTGTTCGCCAGGGAGTGAGGGGAGAGAGGAGATGGACTGCCAATGGGGGGAATAGTGAACAGTGAGTGAGGACAGGAAGGTTTTGTTGTAATTTGAACCTGAGTCCAGAGTGGTGTGGGGGTGCAGCTGGCTGCTGTGCTGTGTGGAATACAGTATACCCTGTCCCAGTCCTGAAGGTGCCGAATGGGATACTCGCCTGCGCCCCCGCCCCTCCAAATCCTCAGCTGACAGTGATCTGCTCTAATTACTGACCCCAGTTCAGTGGCTCCAGTGTCGAAACCCTGCTCCACGTTGTATGTGAAAGAGGCAAACTTTGCTGCCTGATGGCAGCTTGGACCCAAACCCTAGCTGTTATAGAAAACTCTCTCTGATCTTTGATCAACAGCTCCAGTCACTGCCCCTAGCATCACCAATGATATGAGTGGGTTTTGCACTCGCCCAGAATCTGTAATTGGCAATCAAATCATTGTAAGGCAGAAGTATGTATTGATTATTGGATAGGTGTGCAAAACTCCAGCCGTCCTTACATTCATGGGCAATTCTCCACTTCCTGTTGTTCTTTTGGTTTTCATTTCAACCATATTTAGGCACTCCTAATCAGCTGCTAATTATGACCTTTGGCTGTTGAATGAGATGTACGTTGTTGGGGTTTGACTGAAGATGGTAGAAATGGGACCTGGATGCTGCTCCCTTGTATGAAAAAGGCAACTGCATTTTTAACCCAGTGGTCAATGTGTAATCAACTGCGGGAGTTAGTCGTTCGGTGATCCCGAGAGGGTGTGTCTTATTCCAGCTCACAATGCGGACATTTCAGTCAGTCAATGCCTCCCGGAGAGAAAGGGAGCGAGAGCGAGAGCGCACTCTGGTATCTGGTGGCCGGAGAGAATCTTCATGTCTCCGCTCGGCAGTATATCGATCGCGCCGGGCGAGGAAAAGGAAGCAGGGGTGAAGGAGGCCATCGCTAACGGACACAGACACACCAGCTGGGGTGTAATTGAACGTGGCGGTCAATGTGTGAGTCATCATGATTGGCAGCGGCTAGCTCCTCCCCATTCATCAAAGCGGTTCAGGAGAAACCAGGCGGAAAATTATGAGCAAGCAAGGCCAAACTGATTCCCCCCCGCCTCTTATTCCCCTCAAAACGTACACACACACACACACACACACACACACACACACACACACGCGCGCGCACCCTCAATTCTCACTCCTTTACTTGATCTTAGCTTTTTTTGAATGGGCTTGAGAGTAAACGGTCTGTCCTCCTGGTCTGTTTAATGCTGTTGATCAACTGGAGAACTGTCTGCGCAGTGGGTCTTCGAATCCCCAGTGTGGGTTTTTTTTATCGGGGGGCCTTCAGCTGGATTCAAAACTCCCCTGAGGCGCCCTGATTGACCTTGTGAGCACCTCCTAGAATTTGAAAAGGCTTTGTTGCACAGTTGGTTGGCTTTAAATGTTAAGAAGGCAGAAATGTAGATGTTCCTCGGATCAGAGAATCGATTGGTGCGTTTTGGATGTTTGCATGCTGGTAATTATCTGATTTGCCTCGTGGTTATTTGTTGTGATATTTCCTCGCTTTCTCACCGGAACTGTTCAAAAATTGACTTTTTTTTTTTTTTTTTTTTCCTTGAAGGCATATTTTACCCCTTTTGGAATGGTTGGCATTTTTCGCCATTCCCTCTGGAATGACTCAGGCCATTTCGATGATCTCCTGTACCCACTCCTCCTCTACGAGAGCATTCTTCCATTTACTCAACCATTCCTCTGCATTCTCCTGCCAACAATGGACTGCTGTAGCTTCCTTGGGGGACAGTAATTTGATTTGGGTCTTTATTTGGTTAAACACTGCTGTTTTATAATATTTAAATATCTGCAATTTATTCGAGGCTGACTCACTAAAATAAACCCTTCTGTCCTGAATCCACTGTTCACCTCTCCACGCTACTGATCTGTTGTGATACAGAGATACTCTCAGCAGTATTGGGACAAGCACAAGTCCATAAAGCGGTCCGCTTACACAAAGACCAACTGCAAACTGGCAAATAACGAGACACTGATATTGATGTTATGAGAATGGCTTAAGATAGACGAGAATGTGGGGTTTTTGCACATCCTAAAGGTGTTCCTTCGTTTAATGGGCTTCATGGAGATCTGAAGTAGAAATTCTTAAGCTGTAACCTCCTCATCAGCCTGTTCAGACCTGCTGTTTGGAGTCAGATTGGGTTCCTGTACTTGCCTGTACTGACATGTACTGACTACCACGACTGTGTAATGATTGCAGGAAGCAACGCAGATGCTCACAGGAGGGAGCCAAGTCAATATGTACAGGTTGTTAGCCACGGTTTCAGTTTTTATCAGCATGCACAATGGCTAACAATTTCATTTCCACACCTACAAAAAGAGATGAGGTTTTTTTTGGGTTTTTTTTTCGGAAGAGTTGAGTAGAGCGGAAGAATGCTGCCCTCTATTGGCGGTAGAGGTCAGCACTGCGGGATCTCCGCTCTTGAAACAGATTTTCCGTGGTCCTGGAGAGCCACAAGTTCTGCAGTTTTAGTTTTTACCTTAAATCCACACCAGATTCAGACCCAAATAACCCAGGTGAAGCTCCTCAGTAGTATGTTTATTGACAGAACAATGTGGTGTGTAAAGAGTTGTTTTTTTATGGATCCTTTTACAATAGTTGGTTGACTTTGAACTTCAATGCTCATATTTTCTAAAGTAGAGTATCATGCAAAATTATAAGCCCTGTGTAATTATGCAGAAGGTGGAGGCAACCTGTAGCTTTTTTTTTTTTTGGCGCTGGAATGCCATTCAGCGACACTTTTGCAAAAATACTTCGACTTTGTTCTCCACCACCAAATGGAACAAGAGGTTCATAATAATGATACAGTTAAATAACTGCAGGCTAGGCCATGTTCTCAGTGTCACAGAGCTCCACTCCATGAGGAAATCCATAGGAACAGGGAAACGGACCTCATGTGCGGTTGGTAATTGGGATGAAATGTCTTTTGGGCCGGCGCTGTCCATTCATGAGGTCATTGGTACACAGAACCACAGGAAGCTCGACAAGATTATTCTTTTACCGCTACAGTATTACAGTGAACCGCTGCTCACGCCAGTCAGCAGTGACATCTGAGGCAGCAGAAGGGCCTAGAAAACAAAAGCACCCTCTAACACAAATGCATTTGTCTACTCCGTACATAGTCATCAGTGAAGCATACCTATACAGTGCTGAAGCATTTTTTTCCTCTCTGTGTGTGAGACTCATTGTTTAGGATGCACAAGATCTGTATTTAATTACCTATGTAGATGCTGCTCTGTATCTTTGAGCATCTGCATTGGAAACTCTGGGGTCCACACCCTTGCGAAAACCGCTCCTCTCCGTGACCGTCTGCCCTTTTTATTCATTTCTGTTCTGTTGTTTTTCCAGAAAAAAAATTTTAAACTGCTTAAACGAATTCAGATTTCTATAAATGCTGATTGTCATAATGCTTTGTAAACGGGATATAATAGTGTTACAGTGGGTGTTCGAATAAGGTGAACATGACCAATGTTAATAAACTATTTTTGAAACGGGACCGTTTGGACCTGTGAGCATTTACTGACCGTTGCTTCGTGTTGTGGTCGTGCCGAGGCGGTGCTGAGACCTGAATTCAATTCCTGGTGCCAAACTGAATCACCGAGGACCTGCTGGCTTTTGGCTGGGACCGGTTTTTGCCAAAAAATGGTCTCCCCTCGTGTTCGAATAAATCGTGCGGGTCACAAAATAAATTGAAGCACCTATTACTAAAACCCCATAAGTCACACTTGACTTGTCTTGTGGGGTTTTAGTAATCAATGCTTCAATTGCATAACTATCAAAAATGGGCAGAAGTCTTCAAGTTAAATTTTGCCACTCAAATCTTTTTTTTTTTTTTCCCCCTTTTCCTTCTCTCTTTAGCTGCTCAGCAGCGAACTTGCTCTAATGTTTTGGTCCATTGTTTGGCTGCACAACCCAAATACACTCGAGCGCATGATCAAGGATTGATGGCTGCACATTAGCTCCCCGTTTTTCTCATAGGGGGCGGAATTTATGGTTCTGTCAATGTGTGTTGCTCAATTTTGTCTTGGCCATTTTCACAAAATTCTTTGTTTATTTTAATTTCATTATCAGAGAAGAAGGGTTCACAGTTAAAAATGCAGAAAATACGTAGAAGTATCTTTTTTATAAAGTAGCAAATGTTTAAGGTCTTTCAAGGGTGATTAATACCTTTTTGAAAGGGGGGGGGGTTGAATTTGAGCATCATAGACAGATGTTGCAATGTTCTTGTCACAGGGAGGGTCCTATTGGCATGTTTTTCCCTGTTAGAAGAACTGCACCATTATTTAGCTCAGGAGCAGAAACTGATCAATAAATTTACTTCATAGCTTAAAACAGAATATGAATATTTGAGCATCTATTTTGCCGCTTGCGGTTTTTCGACTGTGTGCACCTTTGATGCAGCTCTCAACTGATGAGCCTGACAGCAAGACATGCTAAAGTGATGAAGCGCAAAATTAATTGATATGAAGGTGGCTAATGCCCTCATGTGGATGCGGGCTGTTAGTGCAGCCATAGAATACAGTACACCTTGGCATAAGGCTGTAGTATACGATTAGAATCAGTTGAGAAAGATTTGAAAAGAAGCATCCTGCCCACACACACAGACCCCTCCCCTCCGTGCTACCTGATCCCTCCCACTGAGCACGTGTGGCCGTCCGCTTGGAGACTCTCAGACACACCCCCTCTACCAGAGCAACAAGCCAGCCGGCAGTTTAGACACGGAGCCAGCCTTGAAGGAAGATTTACCATGTGGGTTTCGCAGGTATACTAACATTGAAAGTTGTTAAATGGATGTTAAACCTGACGTAAATTACAACGCACCAGTAAGGGAGAGCGGCCGTTCACAAACACCACAATGAACACGTTCGCAATAACGTTCATCAATCGGAAATGCATATGAACAAGTTCTTGAGTTCATTGAATGCATTCAGGCACGACACTGATGATAGCAATGCTAGTTTACAATGCTAAAAATAAACGGCAACCGTTCTGATGCCGTCTGACACAGACAAAACAACCGGCAGCGTTTACAGCCATAAGCCAGCATTGTCATAGACTAATAAAAAGTTATTTAAGTAACAACTCATAACAATAAAATTTAAAAATTACCTACCTGTTTAACAAAAAGTCTGCTGTATCAGCATCAGTTTTCAGGCCCAAATCCTCCTGGAGCTTCCTCCAGCGGTGAATGGATGACCCGATGTTTACTGGGATTTGAGTCCTGAGTTGCTCACATTTCCTCTTAGTCTCTGCCTTTTCCTCTGCAGACTTACGTTTTCTCCCA
Organism: Gymnothorax reevesii; assembly: GCA_029721435.1. NCBI lineage: Eukaryota > Metazoa > Chordata > Actinopteri > Anguilliformes > Muraenidae > Gymnothorax > Gymnothorax reevesii. The sequence goes on along the minus strand of CM056585.1, from coordinate 74,906,263 downwards.
ACTTTTGCCGGTGGGGCAAGCAGGGGCTGCTCGCTGCTCTCGCTGTCTGTCTTTTCCATTCTTCTAGCACTTGTTGTTAAGCCGTCACTCAGCTGCTACTACTACTACTACTACTTCTTCTTTAATGTTTATTTTTTGGTTTGCAAACACTTGTTGCATTACTGCCACCAGCTACTTGCTTGTTGCAGAAAGTTTATAAGGCAGGAGGGGGCGGGGACGAGGCAGAGCACGTGGAGTCAGAGCAAGCTCTCGGGGGAGTGTCAACTAGAGCGAGGGGATTGGATGAGAGTAGGAGAGAGACGTTGACCAATGTAAGCCATCCGGCCGGACGGCTTACATTGGTCAACGTCTCGGCTGCCACTAGAGTGAATGGATTTTTTTTTCGCTCTTCACATTGTGTAGATTGTACTATAGGACCACACCCACCATCTAAATGAGGTTATTAATAATGATTAAACTTTCAAATCGTATACTACAGCTTTAAGTAGAGCACCACCAAATTCAATTTTGTAAATTTTCTGAAAACTGGCACGTCAGGAACTCCCATATTTTGCATGAAGGTTTTAACACACGTTCCACATGCATTTCCCTTCGAAAAGGCATTGTCATGAATCCCCCTTAACTGCACATGCTGGATGTGAGCAGCTGAGTGGCACTTATGACAACTTGCGTTACATTGTCAGATGCTGATTTTGTTTCTTCCATTGAAAGCTCAGACTTCAGGGGACAGTTTTCGGCAAATGCAGGTTTCCTTGCTGTCTTTAAAGGTCAGTAGGCCAGTACTTTTAACAGCATTAAGTGCTTTTAAAAGCATACCCTTGCTTTAAAAACTAATCGTGTGGAGTAAAGAAATTCTTTTCAAACTGATTTTGTATTTTTTTTTTTTAATGCCCGGAACAGCATGTCAAAGCCATATTTCTAAGAATTGGGCAATGTTTATTGGTGTTATTTATTTTGTCGCTTGGTGAAATGGAACGTTTTAGGAAGTGGTTGGCGCTCTACATTTGCCCGTTGTGTAAATGCACAGATTATGCTGCCACAGTTGCTTACAGTTGCTTACAGCTCACAGATCTCATTGTATTCATATTATTAAAACCATAAAATGGTGGTAATTCTCACTATTATGTGTCCAAGGGGAAGCACTGGACCTTTGACTCATAAGGATTCATGTTTTGCCACACTGTAAACTGGGATGCCACCCTAATTTGGTAGAATGAAAGAGAATCAAAGGATGCGTCCATTTTGTGTCAATTTAAATCTCTAATTTTATTGGTTACAATCTTGCATCGCCTTCCACAGTAACCCAGTGTGGTGAGGGGTCAAATTTAGATTTTCTGAGCTGAAATAAATTGAATTGGAATGGATTCTAAACCTTTTTTAACCACACAGCCAAAATCCTCAGTAGCTGCTGGTGCCCTGACTTGGACAGTATGAACATTTCTGCTCGTTAGGCTCTGTGCCACTACACGCTGGAAATGAAAACAACTTTTGCAGTTTCAGTTCCCTTTGAGTCATTTCTTTTTTTCCACAGTTGAAATAAGACCGTATTAAATTAACGCCGACCGTGTCAGACTGTAATGTTAAGACAAATACAGCATTGTATTGTTCCTTGCATCATAAAATGTGCCACAACTTCCATACTATACATAGTAATAGTACGAGCAAGACATGCAGAATCGGTTAAGCAAACGATGGAGGGAGGAAGTCGAGTAGAATTCCCCCACAGGTCAGGTGACACGGGCCTTTGGCAATCAATGATGACAGAGACCAAAATCAGGAACTGTGTGGCCATAATATTAAAACTCTTCTTAATTTCCCAGTGTAAAATTAAAATATTTTACATTTTCAAAAAATCATGCGCTTCAATGTTGAATATCTTTAATTGTGTCTGAGTGATTGTGGCTTTAGTCATTACCACGAAAGCACTAGTTTTTGGAAAGAAATAATTGTGAATCAACAAAAAACAAATTTACCATTCCTAAAAATCATTGCAATTAACATTGAGATATAAAAGCAAATTATCTACTTGTACATGGCCATAATATTTACACAAATTTATTTACATGCACAACTCATCCCATCTTGTTTACTCTCAATAGATAACAAACACACAAGGTTTCACAGCACAGTTCAGTGTGTCATAAAAGTATTTTTTCTGCACCCAGGAAAGAATACAGTATTTACTGTATACAATGTAGTCCTTCTTTAGCTTTTAGTTTGACGGCAGTACGCCACAAAAAGGCTTTCCCAGGAGTCCATGAACTTTCCCTGCAGTCGATCATCCATTTACTGGATAATAGATTCCAAACTATTTTATGATTTTGTTCATTATTATAATTATTCCTAAGTCAAAGCAATGAAAAGGTAAGTCTGGGGCCACTGGTGTGCTGCCTTGCAGTTAAACTGTTGGAACATACAAACTGCCACAGATGTTTCATGGCAAGAAGGTGTCACTTTTCCTTAATATTCACAGTCATCAACTGTTGAGCCCAAGGAAGAGGTGACAACAGAAATGACAGGAAATGCTATGAGAAAACACCAAAAAAAGGCCATTGATGCTTGTAAAAGTGATATTCATGATTTTTTTTAAAAGATTTTAGAACTGAAAACAAGTAATGAAATAAATTAATATTTAGGTTTTGTTTTTTTCTTAATCAGCTGCCAGACTTTAGAGTCAAATGTACATTTTTATTCAGGGAGTTATTTAGTTTGTGAGGGTTTAGTGTTACTCAGATTCCATTTCATAATCATAAGAAGAAATAAATGGATCATTGGTTCCCATGGAAAGTATAATCAAAACAACTCATTTCCCAATATCAATACACATCTATTGGCCACACCACATTCAAATAGTGTTTATGCATGACTTAAATTCAGTTTAATTTGTGCAAGTTATCAAATTCATTTTTCAATCAGCAATTGTCATAATAAAACTTATTTATGTTATATTTTCTATGCTTAAATGTTTTTGTGACCAACATGCAGGAGAAGTCAGTCCACAACAAATAGCCTCCCTCCTAAGGAATGAAATTTTTCCCAAGTTCATTTGGTGAAGTTCTCAGAACTAACCATTTTTGTATTCTATTAGATTCGGGAAGTCAACTAATTCTGTGAACAAATTTGACCTCTGAAAATATGGCGAAACTAACCAAAATTTGAAACAATTTGACCTTTCAACCCAAACCCCGTTGTTCCACAATCTGTTGGTTTTAAAAATGGGCAAAACTTCGTAGTGATACACTGGAAAGACTTTCAGCAAAAGGGGAAACAAACATTATACTCATTACATTAGGCAGATCAATAGGCTCCTCGTTGCCAAAAGTGCCAATATAGGCCATCAAAAACTAATGATTTGGTATTAAATGACAAATTTAAAGCCAAATTATAGCAAGCCAAATCTGTTCGTTATATGTGTGGGACCCACACTCATTCACCACAGTCGTTAATTTAGCCCGTAAAACACGTCTTCTGAAAATGTTTGCAGTAAAGCATAATTTTGTTCTATGTGGCATATAGTTACAGATATTTCTGACAATGCGGCTAAAAGGTAGACCATATCTATAAAAATGAAAGGGGCCTAATTACGGACAACAATCACCTGTTTTAATTTGTGATTGCAGCTGCAGTTAAAATGACGTCCAGCGTATGAAGAGGGTCCCCAGGACTGATGTGGAGGATAACCAGATTAGAGGGGAGTGTGGGGTGCGGCCGCTGTGTCTGGGGAGCCAGGGCTGGGGCAGGACTCTGGGGACACCTCCAGAGCGTCCTCTCTGAAATCGGGAGAGGACCGGTGATCCGGAGACTCGGCCTGCTCCGGCCGCTCTGCTCTGCTCTGGAGTATCTCCGCTGGGGTCTTCAGAAACCTGCCGCAGAAACATCGCCCTTAGAATACAAATCTGCACTACGTTGCTGTTGTTGAGTTGTTCTAATACAGTAAAAATCTAGGTTCACTGGGTAAAGTTCCTGCCCAAGATTTTGTCCCACTAATGTGGACTTCTCAATAAGAACAACTCTTCGAGGGTCTTATTCCGCGTAGCGTCATTGATCACCACTTTCCAATTCTTCCCAACTCCCGTTCTTTTGAATCCACCATCAGGGACATAAAGAAAATTAAGAAAAGGGTTGAAATAAGCATAAATTAGCACAATGAAATGTCTGCTCCTGAAAATATAATTTCAAAGTTGTGTATGTCATTATCAGAAGCATGGAGGATGGGGTGAAGCAGATTCATAAATTAATCATTTATATTTCATCCATTCCAGAATAAAAAGTAAAAATACTTCCGCAAAGGATGGCCTTAGTGTTCCTTTAATCCAGTCTCCTTGCGGGAAACCTCTATTCTTGGTAACAAACTCATTTAAAGCTGCAGTGGACAATTTTCTTTTTCTGTTTTCATATTTGATGAAACTGCCACTCTGTCCTGACCATAGAACATGAGACAGGTAAATCAGGTTTATTTGGCTCCTCTCAATACTTCCAATGGCATTGGCAAGAATCCACAGCGCCCGAGCAAAATTAGCCAATCAGAGCCAGGAGGAGTTTCTAACACAGTGTCAATCACTTCTGGTGCGCACACTGTGCAGCCCCCCTTCTGTGCACATGCTCTTTCCCTTGGTCAAGACCAATATCATCTGTGCCTGGTACATGCAGTTGGTAAATTTTTTTTATTTGGTGAAAATATCATATTGCCTTTCCAGTTATCAACAATTGAAATGAAATGAATAATGAATATGAATATTCTCAGATGAAAATTCATCTGAGAATAAATTTGGATCTCTGTATGAGGACCCGGACAGTGAAAATTCAGAAAAGGTGAAATCTCTTTGTTTACACTTCCAGTTCCTCCAGTGTCAACAACTGCATAACTGTTAAAGCTAAAGAAGAAACTAAAGAGAGGAGCAGAAAAACAATCAACCAACATGGAGGTGAAGTTTGGTTGCAATCATTGCAACCCGCACAGACTGCCATAAGTGTTTGTGGAAGAAGGGCCTACGTAATGTGGCGGGCCAATGGAGGGCCCGGGCGGGGAATTGACAGGATCCTTCAACTGTCACATCTTTTTCCCTCTGCCATCCTCTAGGATCCCCCAGATCCTGCCGATTACGCCAGAATGTGGCAGGCCAAAGGAGGCCCCAGGCGGGGAATTGAACCCCAGACTCCAGGGTAAGAGTCCAACGTGCTAACCACGTCGCCAAAGAGTCAGGCTTATTCGCAAGGTTGCCAGGGCGCATGCTTATTAGGAGACATTTCCAGTGACAGGACCCTTCAACTGTCTCACACGTAAGCTTGTGAGCATGCGTCTGCATTAGCACTGGTCTGCACATTTATTTACAGTGACTTTACTCCAGTTTTAAAAATGTAAAACCAATCAGTCTGCAACAGAATAGTCGACAGTGTGTAATACCTAGAAACGGTAGCTAGTTCTAATAACTTGTGCCTATATGTGTTTAATAGCCTACCGTGACACTGTAGCTTTGCATAATCTAGCCTGTTGAGGTGATGAAAATAATAGTCCAGATAAAGTCAAATCTGGGAGCTGGGAAGCAGACTTAAGTGAACAAGGCTGCAAACTAGCTTGTCTTTTTGCGTCTATCTGCCTCCCTCGGCTTGTGGCTGGACCTGGAGTGTGGTTATCACCGAAGCCAAGGTTATCTTCTTGTACACTCTAATAATGTTTCAAAAAAGTTTTCCCATTATTTATTGCTTAGCTGGTTTTTGTTACATTAGAGACTACATTAGCTATTGAACCTAGCTAGTAATTAAACATATATATAGGTAATGCTAGTTTGCTCATTCGCTTGGCTGATATACAGCCTTTTTTTCTATCATCTTTCAATTACCAAGCACAATTACAATGACTTTGAGATGGCAAGATACGTGTCTGTGATAAATATGCAAATGCTTTACGTTAACTTTTTGTTATTAACAGAGTTTGCAATAAGACATACTGGAGCTCACGTGTTCATGTATACCGCTGGTAAACTGAGCTGGTGAAGGAACATGAAGAGCTTGGAGGAAAGAGATAAAGGAGGGAAAGAAGGCACAGGGAGAGAGAGGTGCGGAGGTGTTTGCGATCAACATCTCCCTCTCTTGCCGTTGTCTCAAAAGTTACTAACTGCTGCTTCAATCAATCGGAAAAATCTTATTGATCATGGACCTCAAGTGATTTCTGGGTCAAGTACAACAAATAAAAGAAAGGAGAGAAAATAAGTGATTAGAAAGAGCCCAGAGAACTAATGAATGAAATTAGCTGGCTAAGTTACCTGGGGATAAAACACATACCTGGGCCTCTACTTTCTAGCCCCTTCATTTTCCCAACTTAAACCAAAACCTGGTCACCAAATTCAAGACCTAAGCCCTCAGAGTCCAGGGCGCGTATTCATAAACCATGCGCAATTTACGCTGTATGTAGGCTTAAGTACGTCTGAGCTAAATACAAGCGTAGAGGAGGTATTCAGAATCGATGCGCAGGGCTCCCCTTAGCTCTGACGTGCGTAAGCACCAAGATAAGCGCCAAGACTGTGAAACACCCTCGAGGTATTCCCTCTGAGCATGCGCTTTGCTCACTGGGAAAGAAAGCACGGTGTATTAGGCTGCAAGTAGCCGATGTCTGTAAAGCAAAAAATAAATAAAAAAAACTGAGGAACCATGTGAAACGTTTCGCTTCAAACACTGTTTGTTGGTCTAGCCATATACAAAATGGATAGTTACATCAGTGGAGGAATATTAAGGGCCTAATATCAAAATGGTAATATGGTCATTTTGAAAGTGAAAGAAAAAATGTGAATGATAGGGGTGGCAGTGCAGCAGTGTCGTGTTTGGCAACTCTTTCAACTGCATAAAATTGTTTAGAAATCTATCATGTTGCACACGATGCACACTTGCAAGGCAGCAGGCACAGCGCCACCACGTCCGTCCACCGGTTCAGTACACTCGCTCACTTCGTTGACTAAATCTAAGATATGCCGTCTTTCAAAACGGTATTTCGAGTATACAGTAGTTCCACATCATCGAGCGAGTCTAGAGGATCGGCTCAATCTCGAAACAACTTTGCTCTTCGCAATTGTTGAAGCGCACGCAATCGGTAAAATGCTGCCGCCATTTTGGATTTCGTCTTACGAATTGGTGTTGCACTGGCCCCCGGCATACTTACACTTACGCATGAGGTTACAACTCACATAGTGCTAAGAAGGATTTATGAATACGAACTTTTTGCCTGCTACTACACTTAGCATTAAGAGCGTGCGTAGCGCCCTAAGTACGGGTCATGAATACGGGCCCAGATGTACAACTACAACCTGAAAACTAAAGCATTTCTCAGGCTGATGCCTTTAAATGGCCAGAATGCAAACTTGACATTTCGAGCAGCATTACTAGTAGTTTTCTCAATAACTCACCTGAATAGCAGTTTCTGGCCAGGCTCCTTCTTAATGATGTTCAGTTTGTAGTAGTGTCTGAGTGCCCTCGACATCTTCTCGTATGTCATATTAGCTCTGTTCTGTGGAGAGATCACAGAGTTAAACAGTCAGCCTTTCCTTGAGCCACATTATGCAGAACACAGGGACTGTATGCACACCGCCTGTCTAACTTTCAAGGCCAGAGACACGATTTTCATTCCGGCTCTGTCTCTCAGCGGACTGAATTTGGAATAAAACAATAAATATGAAGCTTAAGTGCAGACTATTAGCCTTGATTAGATAGTTATTGAATATTTAAATCCATATCAGGCGATCCATACAGCAATTACAGCTTTTTTACACTTAGCACCCTATTTTATAGGAGCTCAAGCAATTCATGGGTGAAAGTACTCTTTTGAAATTCCTATACTTTTTTTGACAGCCCAAGTCTGGACCAGACGCTGGCTATCTTCCCAACTAAAACAGCAGGATCTGTCTCTGTTCCCTAACCTTTGACGGACAGTGTGATTGAAGTGTCTCCACCCTGCTCCTGGCGGCTCACCTTATGATTCCCCCATAGTCGGGCCAGCCCATTGGGATCGACTACCCGAAATACCATTGAGTCCGACTCATCCCACCGGATGAAGGGTTCATAGCGTCTGTCGGACAGCAGTTGGTAAATATAGTCCCACAGTAACCGGCAGTCTGCAAAGGGGAAAGTGTCCTGTTTGGGCCAAGTTTCCAAAAGTCGCGCTTCTAAGCCAGCACTATCAGGTCCAGCCAAAATCTTGAGCGAGTTTGTGTCTGAAGCTTCCTGGCGAAGACTCGGGCCACATGTTAATGTTTAATCCTAAATTGCTTGTTGCCCATCATCGCTCATATGACACTTATGACTGAATGCAAATTAAGCCCAGTCCACACGGACACATGCATTTTTTTACAAAACCCAAAACCAGTGAAGTTGGCACGTTATGTAAATCGTAGATAAAAACAGAAAACAATGATTTGCAAATCCTTTTCAACTTATATTCAATTGAATACACTGCAAAGACAAGATGTTTAATGTTCAAACTGAGAAACTTTATTTTTTTCTGCAAATAATCATTAACTTAGAATTTAAAGGCAGCAACACATTGCAAAAAAGTTGGCACAGGGGCCTTTTTACCACTGTGTTACATCGCCTTTCCTTTTAACGACACTCAGTAAACGTTTGGGAACTGAGGAGACCAATTTTTGAAGCTTTTCTGGTGGAACTCTTTCCCATTCTTGCTTGATGTACAGTTTAAGTTGTTCAACAGTCCGGGGTCTCCGTTGTCGTATTTTACGCTTCATAATGCGCCACACATTTTCAATGGGAGACAGGTCTGGACTATTGGCAGGCCAGCCTAGTACCCGCACTCTTTTACTACGGAGCCATGCTGTTGTAACACGTGCAGAATGTGGCTTGGCATTGTCTTGCTGAAATAAGCAGGGGCGTCCATGAAAAAGACGTTGCTTGGATGGCAACACATGTTGCTCCAAAACCTGTATGTACCTTTCAGCGTTAATGGTGCCTTCACATATGTGTAAGTTGCCCATACCTTGGGCACTAATACACCCCCATACCATCACAGATGCTGGCTTTTGAACTTTGCGCCTATAACAGTCCAGATGGTTCTTTTCATCTTTGGTCCGGAGGACACGACGTACACAGTTTCCAAAAACAATTTGAAATGTGGACTCGTCAGACCACAGAACACTTTTCCACTTTGCATCAGTCCATCTTAGATGAGCTTGGGCCCAGCGAAGCCGGCGGCGTTTCTGGGTGCTATTGATAAATGGCTTTCGCTTTGCATTGTAGAGTGCTAACTTGCACTTGCAGATGTAGCGACAAACTGTAGTTACTGACAGTGGTTTTCTGAAGTGTTCCTGAGCCCATGTGGTGATGTCCTTTACACACTGATGTCGGTTTTTGATGCAGTACCGCCTGAGGGATCGAAGGTCACGGGCATTCAATGTTGGTTTTCGACCTTGTCACTTACGTGCAGTGATTTCTCCAGATTCTCTGAACCTTTTGACGATATTACGGACCGTAGATGATGAAATCCCTAAATTTCTTGCAATAGCTCGTTGAGGAATGTTGTTTTTATAAACTGTTCGACAATCAGCTCTCGCATTTGTTCACTAAGTGGTGTCCCTCGCCCCATCCTTGTTTGTGAATGACTGAGCATTTCAGGGAAGCTGCTTTTATACCCAATCATGGCACCCACCTGTTCCCAATCAGCCCGTTCACCTGTGGGATGTTCCAAATAAGTGTTTGATGAGCATTCTCAACTCTCTCAGTCTTTTTTGCCCCTTGTGCCAGCTTTTTTGAAACATGTTGCAGGCATCAAATTCCAAATGAGCTAATATTTCCTAAAAATTACAAAGTTTACCTGTTCAAACATTAAGTAACTTGTCTCTGCAGTGTATTCAATTGAATATAGGTTGAAAAGGATTTGCAAATCATTGTACTCTGTTTTTATTTACGATTTACAGAACGTGCCAACTTCACTGGTTTTGGGTTTTGTAAAAAAAACTGGGTTTTTCCTACTTTCTTTCCCTGAAAAATCTCAGTTAACATGAAAACACAAAAAAACAACTACAGCACTGTCAAGAGCATGCCAAACCAACAGGACGAGATGACATATTTTAATGTAAGACTGTGTAGGCCAATCACACGCCTTAAAAACATGCTCCAAGACTCACACACTCTGACATCACAGGCCAAAAACCACTTCCTCTGTCCACACATCTACAGTGAAAAGGGAGTCGCCTGAAATCGTCATCCTAGAAAGCGTTTCCAAAAAGGTCCCTTTTCAGTGACTGAAATATGCAGTTTGCGAGCAGGTAAAAGGCAAAAACGCATATAAAATGCTACATTTTCAAAAAATAACCATGTACCATGTGTGGACAGGGCTTCAAAACAGAAACGTAGTGTGTAGGAGGTTAATCGAGACAAGATTTCAGGTGTTCCAACTTACTCTTGAAATAGAAACCTCCAGATGACCTAGATGTTCAGAAACAGTACTGGCTCCCACATTGTTACTGCAAATGCAAGCTATCCAACACTTGATGAAACACTACAATAGGGTCACCTGCAATTTTGCCGTTGGCCTCACTGAACCTGGGGTTCCTCTCCTCTCTGTGGGAAAGGTTCAGGGGCTCCTCTTTGTAGTGCACAATGTTGGGTGTGGCCAGTGTACACATGTCACTGATTGGCTGAGAGACAGAGACCACCAAGGGCTTCAGGTGCTGCTGGGACTCGACTGCGGTGTGAGACAGGTTCCTCTGGAAATCTGATTGGTCTATAGAGTTTGAGAAAGCCATCTGAATCAGACAGAACGGTCTCCATAGGAACAGAGGAATTAAAATTCTAGCAATGCCATACACAGTGCAGTCCTTAAGTACCTTCAGTACTTCCAAAAATTCAGTTCAGCTTCCAAAAATTTTCAGTGCTAATCTATAATTTATAATCATCCAAATCTTGCTCTTGGAATGGGAGGAGATAAAGGTCGTCCGCAAAACTTTACATTTAACAGACAGGAAAAAATGAACCTCCAGAGGACATTATCAGGGATCTGAGGACGCACGAAATGGGTTGGATTTTAAGCCAGAATTTGGGGGAATGTATGAGTCTGCTGTGCAGAAATGTAAAGGTTCACTTCAGTATTTTTTTGTAACCATCTGGATTTCTAAATTAGCATAATTCTTCAGCCGGCAGGTAGGTTTCAGTAAGTAGGTTAAAATCTTGCCTGTGGACTTCCTGTGTAAAGTTTGCATACTCTTCCTGTGTTAATGTGGGTTTCCTCCTGTTACTCAAGGATGATTGAACTTGAGGAAACACATGGTGGGGCCTTTAGTTTCTGACCCCATGACACAACAGCTGTGGCCTGAATAGACACCAGACTGACCTCCAGGAGGTACCTGCTGCACAGGGAATGTGAAAGCTGGGACAGGGTGCTCTCGGAGGTCTGGGAGGTGGTCTGTACCATGCAGGCTCATGATGGAGTCGTTAGTGTGCGGGTTCCCGTGACACACAGTATGTGCCCGGTAGGAGGACCCAGGGAGATCGGTATGTCCTAGGAGAGACAGAGATCATTAAAATACCCGGAGCGCTAATCATCACCATAGGCTAATATTATTGTTGTTACACTGGCTTTCTTCCAGTCAGTGTGATTTCAGTTGTCTTTCATTCTTGTACAAAGCTGCATGGCTACATGACGGTCTCCACTTCATTACTTCAAATTTGTTCAACCAGGTTTGAGAAACTTCTAGACTCACTATCACATATTTGATTGAAATTCATTTACTTTAATTATATTTTAATATATATATTTATATTGTATTTTAATTCATCAATATTCTAATATGTCTTCCTAAATATCCAAGTACGGTGCATGAGGAACACTAGTGTAGTAGTCACCCTGACAAAGCCTAACTGTTTAAAAAAAAAAAAAATAGAAATAATATCTATTCCAAGTTCTGCATATTGTATCTGTTGTCATGATTTCTGTGTTCAAATATAATGGTGATCTGTTGCACCAGTTCATTTTTTTCCAGGAAGCAGGAACTGTTTTTTCTGTCAGGACAGGATGAACCACCTTCAACTGCCACACCTTTTGTCATTGATTTCTGCTCCTGCAGAGCTCCGCCCCTCCTAAGTTGGAAAGCACCTACCTACATTCTGGCAGTAGTGCGTGCCTTTATCTCTGTGTGCATGTGTGTGTCCGTGGTGTGTGCATCTGTGTCCCAGTGTTTGTCATTGTGTGTGCGCAAGCATTTGAGTGGGCATGTTTCTCTCCCGGTGCATAATTGTATAACTGCGACTTTGAAAAGGCGGCACACAGAAAATGCAAATGAAATCAAAAAAGAGTGATTTAAAAGTCTGCTCATACTCTGCCGTATTGAAAACTCTACAACAATGCATTCTCTGATGGTTTAAGTTGCAAATTTAAATGTTCATTGAAAACACAAGCTTATCTCCTGTCTGTTAACTGCAGAAAATGTTGGTGCCGGTGCAATTTAGGGATAAAAATGATGGGACAAGTGGCAGTAATACAATATTGTGAAACGGATGACGCTACACAGGTGAGTTAATCATGTTTTAGCATAAAAGAAGCCTCCAAAAAGGCTTGGTCCCTCAAAAGCAAACATGGCTCAAGGCTCACCTATTTGCCAACTGATGCATAAACGTACAGTCCATCACTTTGAAAACAATGTTCCCCAAAGACAAATTAGTAAAATTTTTCTGCATTTCACCCTCTCCAGTGCGTAATATACATCAAAGATGTGAAGAATACTGCCCAACAGAGGTGAATACAGAGCAATGCTGAATGCTTCTGATCTTTGCTCCCACTGCAAAAAATGATAAGATAAAAATACTAGGTAAGATGAATTTCCTTATTTTAAGACCTAAAACACTTATTTCTGTCACCATTTTTCTTAGTAAGACAAAAGAATTTCTTGTTTTGTGGTTAATGTTGACTGACTTGCCAATGGGGTGAGTAAATTTCACTTGTCAAGTCAAATAGTAACTAGTTTAAAAAAAAAAAAAAAAAAACTTTGAGGGTAACAAGGGAGTGGATTTTCACTCCCGTCCCATCCCACTCCCAAAAAATACTCTTATTCTGTCCCAATCCCTTGACCGAGCAAAAATAAATAAATAAATTCCTACCCCAGTCCCAACAGTATGACTCTAGTCCCATCCTGTTCCAGTTGAGTGTGTGTGTGTGTGTTTTTTTTTTTTTTTTTTTTTTTGGTTTTTTGGTCGTCACGGGGGAGGGGTGGAACAGTTTTGCTAAAGATTTTGATTCGAAGTTCTCGGCTTCCTTTTCATCAATAACTTTGTGCTCCACAGGGCAGCTCTTATTCCCACCATTTGGCCAGTACATTGGCAGTACCAAGACTCCTGGTTCACTTGTGGTATTATTGCTTCAGGGATATATTGCCTGAATCCAAAAACCAAATATTTCTCCCCATACAGAAACATAAATTACAAAATTGGCCAGGGGTTCCTTTACTTTTCTTTAATGAGGGCCAGGTGCTAGATCCCCTATTCTAGCTTTTTTTGGAGGGCTGGACACAGTCCAGTGTGAAAAAATAACAATATAAAATACAGTGCATTTCATGACCATAACAAGCCTACCTTTGTTGACTAGAAACCCAAACATGGCATCAAATGTTGTGTCTAGATGTTCTGGCTGAGCATGGAGCAATCATGTTCATTAGTCTAGACTTAACCACCACTAGCTCTGTTTCAATTAACATATTTTCATTTGCATTATGAAGTATCGCATCAGAAAAGGTTGATGGAAACAGCTATACTTAAAAAAATACCAAAAACTTTAACTTCAATTTACACTCACCTGAGGATTTTTTTTTAGATTTATGCGCTAAATGGGAAATAAAGCCACCTATACCGCATATATTCTCATGTAGCGAACATTTAACTCTCGTGACTAATCAGCTGTTTCTTCAACTCTGTTTATTACAGCTATGTGTAATGTAGCCAATACTGGCAACTTCTGACAAAACTACACTTTGCCTAGACTGGTTTGTTCGCTCGTTCCAGTAGATGGAAAAGCGCCCAATTCTCATTCCCTTTTTTAGGAAAAAAGTTGACCTTTAACTCGCTTGACAATAGATAGAACGCAGCTACTGGAGACTTACGTTTTTCAAATGATGTTATTTTTGGCTGTATTTCTTTACAATGTGCTTTATGTGTATCCAAAAACTACTCTTGCCCAAGTCGGTGGGTATTTGTTAAGAACTTTTCATATCTGACAAATGGTGCACAAAGTTTTAAAACCATTGCTCTTGACTTTCAGGAACTTCTGTAAGACTTGACTTGCTTGAAATTCACTCAGTGTGATGCACGGATAATGTATCTTAAATCCGGCTCAGATTGCATAGTTGAAATTTGAATTTTATATTATTTATTTATTTATTTATATATATAATAAAGCAGAACCACTATTATTGTGTTCAAAATAAAGAAGTTTATTGATACTGTATTATAACTGCAACGAGGTTGCTTTGACTTCTGACTTTTGACCTTTTCTTCTGACATTTCTTCTGCCAGTAGGAAAAAGAATAATTCTTCCAGCTGTTTTGGAGGTATTTGGTTCAGGACAATGACAGGGACTTGAGGTCACAGTGACCTTGATCTGTGGCTCATGACTACCAAAACTAAATCAGTACATCATTGAATCCGAGTGGACATTTCCCCAATTTGAAGCAATTCCCTCCATTCGTTGTAGGGATATTATAGTGACAATATTGGTACGGACAGATGGACTTATGGACGTACAGCTGTATGGACAGCCCAAGAGCATAATGCCTCTGGCCACAGTGGTTGCTGGTGCAGAGGCATAAAATTATTTGTCGCATACAATCAGATACCAGATCTAAGCCTCTGCTCTTCATTTCCTCCCAGCGCATCAGGAACAGTTTAGGTTATTTGCAGCAGAATTTATAAGACAAGGAAAGGACTTTGACTGACAAATGATTTAAACCTCAATATAAAAATGGGAAATCTGAGTGGGTAACTGATGGAACAAAGGAACAATCACATTTAGTAAAATATTAAAAACTCAGAGGAGAGACTGGGACCGAGTTTATCTTCTACCATTTAATTTTTTATTCTTGGTTTAATGTTTAAGGATCAGGAAGACATTTCTTTTGAAACTGTTGAAACTATGACATAAACCACAGTCCTCAAGTTGAAGCACATTGAGGGTAATCGCCCACCCTCAATTTTCAGCTCGCTCAAGAAAATCGTAACCTCTGTGTTTTGTATGCTAATCACAAACAGCAAGATTCTGCCTCTCGTTATAGTTGACATAAAAGGCCCAACAGTGCGACACGGAGTTAAACAGGTTCAGAGGGAGCTGAACGGGGCCGCAGAAAAGGCCTTGTGGAGTGTGCAGGTGCCTGGGGCTCACCTGTGTTCCCGTTCGTGTCTCTGTGCGGTGAGGACGGGCAGCTCTGGAGAGGTTTTCTGGCTGAGCAGCACACCATGGCCCGCCTCTGGTGTTTCACCTGCTGAAGGAGCTCGTACAGGACATCCCCTAAAACAGCACACGGAGCCAGCCTCACAATGCTGAATTATTTTACAGCAACATTCTCATTATCAAAGGTGAGTTAGTCCATTTATGAGGAATCCGAGTTATCGCAAAGGTAAATCACAGATTTAAAATACATCTTGGGGGTGTCTTAGTAGCGCAACATTCTCCACATGACCGTTATGAGCCCTGACATTGGTCATTTGTAACCAATCACTGATCTTTGTCTCTTTTCTCTCCCACTCTTTCATTCAGAATTATTCTTGTCCCTTTATGCTGTCCTGTCAACTAGAGCTGGTACAACCCCCCTAAATACCTGATGAAACACATCATGGATATTGACTGACCAGCACTAATAACAGCTGGAACTACATATGGATTTGATGTGTGACTGCTTTACCAGGAGTAAAAGAGATTGGGAATGGTAGCATGTGATTTATTATTATTATTATCATCATTACTACTATTATTACCAAGCCCCTATTGTACATGCACCTATGCATAAGGTCAGACCAATAGTCACATGGCCAGAAATGATCAGAATTAAAAAAAGAAATAAAAGAAAGCAAAAAAAATAAATAAATAAGTTAAGCCATAAATAAGGTGCATAAAATATTCAGGAAACAAATGTGCATTTTCACACTGCAGCCAAGTTGTGTACTTCTGAGCACTGATCACAGCAGAGATTCACGAAGGATGACAATGATTTTTTCTGATGTGGCTGATGCTCATGATGCACTCAACTCTGCCTTGACACAGTGAGCAGCTGAGGGGAGCTCATGCTGTACTGAACCAAATTCTTTGCTAAAACTGAAAATTAAAGTAACAAGGTTCAAAATACAACAGCAGTATGTTTATAAGAAAAACTTTTGCGTTATATTTCACCAAATGCTCTGCAACACAACACTAGATATTGTTGTCATGTCTTATTATGATGCTGTATTTCTTGAAAAATATTCCACTGATTGTCTTCAATTATTTTTATACCACTCACACCCCTCTTGGTGCTCAATACCCATAACTCTTCTCACCTGAGCTGGGGCAACGTAATCGGAAGTCCTCTTTGGTCAAAAGGCAAAGAGCTTTGCCATTCATCTCAAATTTGTCCTGGTCAGCCCGTCGCAAGGCATACTCCTTCTGGGCCCAGCGTAGCCAATGGCTGACATCGTCCTTCCCCCAGAGGGAGGGGTTTATACCTGGGGGTGGGGAGAGGGAGGTGGGGAGTCATGACATCTAACTATAAACTGAAGTGTCTCTGTCTGTCTGTGTCTGCCCGTCTGTATGTATATCCTCCAGTTTTCTCCGCAACTGTAGATCCAATCGCCTACACAGCCGATGCGCATATTGCCAAGGACCAAAGGAAGCGCACTGTCAAGCGTAAAGCTGGAGGGCTGAGGGGTTCTCAAGGAATCTCGAGACCGAAACAAGCTCAATACTGAGCAAACCCCAGTACCTGGGGTCCGCAAATCTGGACCTCGAATCCAAATCCAGCCCAGGTTTTCCTGTTATCCCAGGCAAGTAAATGAACACTTAACACCTCTGATTGGCCAGTCTGTGTTAACACCTGACTCCCAGGTAAAGGGAGGGTGGAAAACCAGCAGTCCTCGGACCTCGTAGGGTATGATTTGAGGACCAGGGCCCTATACTGAGGGCCAAGTAATTGGCCTGTTCCCAACAGGCATGTTTTGAATGGGCGGACATTGCAATAGTAAGACACAATAAACAAGCGTTAACGCTGCGGGTGTGTCTCGCCCCGGCTGCCCCCGAAAACCTTCACCAAAAACTTTAACCTTGGTGAAAGTTTTTGTGGACGGACGCCAGCGCCGCGGATGGAAAAAGCGGCACCTATGTCTCGCAAATCCCTTCGGGGCGAGACAAAAAGGCACCCCATCTTTCAATCTCTCATGTCTCGGTCAATTGCTGCGTAGGGAAGGAATGCAGTCAAATCTTTAGAAGGGAGGCTACAAACACACAAAAAAATGCTCAATTTTCACACTATGAAGAAAATTTCGACCGGATCAGCGCTGTCTTAAAATGTTCCATAAACTTATGAGGACGAGTTGTTCAAAACTTAAAATGAAAAAAACTTGCTTTATCATGTTCAAATAACTTGTACTTATAAGGCAGCGCATGCACAAACACTTTTAGGATAAAAAAATTAGTGTTAGGTTATTTACAGTTCATTACCATTTTAAACAGCCCTTTTCAAGCATATTCCTCCAGTTAAAGCCCACCACAGCTTTGGATGGAACTCTATTCATTTATTTCGGGCTTTGCAGATGGGCACAGGTGTACCATCACACGGGCAGTGTCATCCTCTCCTTACAGTCGCCCCTCTAGGGCATGTACTCACATAACTGATCCAGACACACTACTGAGGAGCTGTACTTGTGCTGTGAGAAGACATTTTTTTGTCAAATATTCTACGCATTGGCCTTTTTTCTGAATCTTGTGATTTCTCGCTCTCTTTTTTAGTTCTATTTGTTTGGATTTGCATTGCATTTTTTTTAATCAGAGAGTAGCCATATGACAAGTGCTACAAGAATTAAGTTTGATTGTTTAATCACTTGATGATATAGATTGATTTATTGATTTCATCTTGAGACTGTAGCCTGCCTCTCCGCAATTATGTTCCAAAATATGTGGCTGCTGGCTACTGTTATAACTGAGACAGTAAGGAATTAGTACCAGATGTTGGGAAATACAGTTAGTCACCATACTAGGCATTTGGGGTCACACTATTTTAAACCCTTGACTTGAGTCTGACATGACCCATGACCCCCCAAGAGTGAACAGACCATTCAGCCAAAAAAAAGACCAATATTTATATTAGTAATATACATTTTCAAATAAATGTGTTTTGACATCTCACTTAAACTGACTTAATGGGCAATATTTTGTGATAGTTATTGCACAATGTGAATGGCAGCGTTTCATCAGCTCTAGGTTGCATTCACACCACATCAGATGTTAAAGTGAATACGCCATTCCTCACACTCATTTGAATGGGGGTTGTGGATTTAGGCTGTGGTGAGAACCACAGGGGATGCTAAAAAATTTCCAACTGCCCTGCAGTGAAAAAGTTGAAACAGAATCAACTTCAAGAGCAACGCAACTTGACGTCATGCTGCGATGGCCAATCACGGTATCTGGCGATCAGACAGCAATACACCCACAGGAACAGGAACCAGGACTGCACCAAAATTATTCTAAAGAGCAAGAAACCTCGCAAACGGACATCAACCGCAAATAGTTTGGTTGGTATCATAGTTGCTTCCAGGAAGGAAACATGGCACCATACATGGCTCACTGGTTAGCACCGAACGCCATACAAGGGCTGAATCCTTCCCACAGGGCTCTGGAATTGAATCTGGCTCTAGCCCTTTGCTGCAGCTCTTCTCTTCATCTCTCCAGTCTCTCATCTGTACCAATCCAATAAAGGAGAAAACTCCCAAAAAATAATCTTTAAAAAAAAAGAAAGGAAAGATTGAATATGGACCGCAATCCTTTGCAGCTAGCAACATTATTCAGTCCTGAAGTTTTCTGATAAATTTTGAAGGCTCTTTCCCTCAATATATCATGAGTAAGAAAGATCACCCTTTTTTTTCTAAAAAATGTCTCAAAGTACCTTTAAACTCTCCCTGCAACTTTCTAAAGACCCAGATGACATTTTCTGGTGAGGTCAAGGAAGAGATAAGAGGAAAGGGAAACGGGCACCGATTTAAGAGAATTTGAATGCAGACCTTGTTTAGCACATAGCATTTATTGAATTCTGCTGTTGACGATTTGGGGGGTTACATTTCACAGCATGATGTCATGCAAATGTAGAGATAATTCCTACACCGTCATACAACCCCGTAGGAAATGCCACGGCACCTGATTTGACGTGAATGCCTCCTTATGTAGAAGGGTTCAGGTGCACTGATACCAAATCTGCTTCAGATGGATGTACCATTTCCCTGTCCTCATTTTTGAATAGAGGACATCTGCCTTTTTCTTGCATTTTTTTGGGCAATCTGTGAATACTTTGCAGCATTGATCTTCCATACAAAATTTTCTAAAATTTTTCAGGCCAATTATAAATTCTAGTGGACATCCCAAAGTTTCTAACGATCCCAAATCAGTCCTGCTGAATTCTAAGGAAATGAGCATAAAATTCTGCGTATGATGACGCCGGACAAAAGACGCCGGACTCATTTGGTTTGGATTCAACAGCATTAGCCATTCTAAGGCGCAATTAATTCTCATTATAATATTGTCGGAAATGCGATGACGGGCCACTTCGGAAGATTAGCGGGCAAATGGACGTGTAGCGAGTTTAAGTTAAGGAGATGGCTGGTCAACCGAACGGACACATCAGTGATGCGCAGAATACAGTTATACGTACGAAGTCTTCCGGGAAGCCTGCAGAGCTCCTCGTGCGCATTTGAGTAGAGTGGGCTGCGCGGGACAGTGACCGCCGCGGTATAGCTGGGGGAGCAGGACTGGGGACTCCCTCCCCCTCCGTAATCCTGAAATAGAAACACATACTCAAGGGTCATTTATTTTTTGTTGTATGAAAAATAACTGAACAAAACAGAGACGAAAAAACTTCCTAAATTTTGCCATGCGCTGCCATAGATGGATTTTTTTTTCGTTTTACAATGTCTTTGTGCGTTTCATTGTAAAATTACAATGCACAGTAACCATATTGACATATTGTTACTTCATTGTTATATGAAGTTAAGGGTCTATTAAGTTTTTTGCATTCCTGTCTTTTGCACCTCGGTAATTCAAAGATAACCAAAAAATATCGTAAAAACAGTAGGCCTACTATTTCGCTAATTGGACTAATTTACGCTATTTCAGAGCTCCAACGTAAAATAGGCTACAGCCCCAGCTTCTGTGCCGGTGATTAATAGCCTACTGTTACAAACC
This sequence comes from Gymnothorax reevesii, assembly GCA_029721435.1. Taxonomy (NCBI): domain Eukaryota; kingdom Metazoa; phylum Chordata; class Actinopteri; order Anguilliformes; family Muraenidae; genus Gymnothorax; species Gymnothorax reevesii. The sequence continues at coordinate 74,885,865 of CM056585.1, read as the reverse complement.
AGTACGAAATTATACCATATTAAAATTGAAAGCAATACATAAACACTCCTGGCTACGTCTCATTTCGAAATGGCTCTGAATCTTTTAATTCAGAATACTGTAACGACCAGCAAGGAATGACAAACGAGAAGTCCAATAGGCACTTCCTTATGTTTCGAGGTTAATTTCGGTTTTACATCGAAATTCCTTCAACTTTATCTTCGCTGCTAGTTTGACAATATCCAAATGTTTATTAAATGGAAAGAAAATAACCAGCACTTATTCGAAGGAAACTCAATAGATTTGGGAACAGCTTTCGCATTTCCTGGTTTAGAGAATTGAACTCACCTTGATCAAAGGTAGTTGTGCGGAGCCGTCACTCATGTTCCTGAACCTGATGGAAGAAAACCACCTTCCCTAAATCCTGTAAATCTAAAAATTAGTAAGCATTGAAAAGACTGACTGATAAGTTCTAACTGCGACCTCCAAACACTCGTCTAAACACTAATGGAAGGCCGAACTTTCAGACTGAACAGAATTGATGGTATAGCCTTTCAGTTAGTAGGCTGCTTTTAGGATCGCATGAAGAATTTAGAGTAGCCTAACCTTCCGGGAAATGAAAACGAAAGGGACCGGATCTGTTTATTGTGTGCGCACGCGGGTGTGCTCGTAGGTTACAGTAAGACGCTGATAAAAGACCATTAAGAGACAGAAGCGGTGAAAATAAAGGATTCGGCACGACAGAGCGCTTATCAAACCCAGTTTCGATTAATATATGCAAGGAAGCATACACTCGCAATAAAATGAAAAGACACAAGCCAAAATAAGTAAATAAGTAAGTAAGTAAATATATAAATAAATAAATAAATAAATAAATATTAAGTGCCAACAGGCTGATGGATTCACGCCCTGGCCCCATTGTCCTCTTCATAAGCAATTCAAATTAATGTCATCGAGGTGTATTGCAGTACTTCAAATGAAAATAGTTGCATGCATTAGACCTCATTACGTAGGTCTACGAGCACCTCTACCACTAACAACAACAAGAATAATAAATAAATAAATAAATCCCCAAGCTGTAATAAACGAGGTCCCAGCAGTAAGCGGAAATTCTGCATTTTGAACCAGTAAAGACACACATGGGATGAGTGCTAAAACAGTGTGCAGTCTATGCCCTAAAATGTGTCAATATTTTCCTTTGCATTAAATTTTCATGATGATGTGGCACTAAGATACATTTCAAATTGCTGTTATTCCTCATGGACTGATAGCAGCCATAAAAATGATGCTGAGTTTTTGGCTAAGGTAATTTTGAAGGGTTATAAACTTCTGAGAAAAAAAAATCCATAATTTCTTGGTCACTTTATGTCAGAAAATTCTCTGCCGCCTGAAAAATATGCTATTTAGAAGGGGCATCCCCAGGATCTTACATGTCATATGAGAGGGCATGTCACATGAAAGTTACTGAACGAGTTGAGGAAATTTTGCGTTTGTGGTGAGCTTTAGCGAGCAACAAACCAAAAATTTACTCAACGAGTTTCAAAACTTTCTAATGACATGATCAAGAGTAGATTCTGTGCATCATATAACTGAATTGCGAAATTTAATTGAAAACAAATGTAATTTCCTTCAGCTCCCATTGTTTGTAAGCACTGAGGCAAAAACTCCATCCCTCTGCTAACAAAGTCAGTCACTGAGTCACAGACATTCTGGAACTGGAAATTGTTTATAAATTCAGTTAACTGACTAGCTCCCTAACAAACTAATGTTACATAATGGTTTTGAAAATCTAATGCATACATGCTACCTAAGTAATGTTAACGTAGCGCTGAGCCATACTGATTCAACCAAGGTTACCAACGATCATAAAGACACTTGGTATTCAGTTGGGCTAAATATTAGCACCATGTCGTAGCACAGCAATCCCCCCCCCCACACACTCAGCCTGTGAAAGGTTCACAAAAATGATATTACGATACAGTAATATCAAAAATATGTCATCGGCTGGGCTATGGGAAAGTGCTGTAGTTATGTGATAAAATAAGCTCTGCTCTGATTTGTTGATTATTAGAGCCACAATCTCCATATATGTTGTATGTCAGAGTATAGTGGCAAATACCAGAAAGGAAGAGAGATGCTGAACTTGTGGGCCGAAAGGTCTGTTTGCACTAAAGGTGCTAGATACAAGATTTTTACATCTTCTTAATGAGCCCATGGTTCATCTTGGTCAGTGACCGCTACAGCACCACCAGAGCCAGTCGCTTTATTTTGCTGAAACCACGCCTATCTCAGTAGCAAGAATCCTGTGGTAGCCAGTTTGCTATCTGGTCAGTGAGAACAATTTTTGTGTTGAATGTGTGCCATGGTTCAATGCCCGGCATAAACAAGACGCATCTCGCCAACTACTACCCCACACAAAGTCGTTTTTACTTAAGATAGACATGTATAGCTAGCAAGCTGCTTTGCTTCTGATAAAGGTACATGAATTTCAAGATACCGCCACACAAAGTAACCTCGCTAAATCCCTCTAGATAATGCTACACATTGCAAAATGTGGCACTGACTTTGACTATAGTGAAACGCCTGTAGAACAACAACCTGGCGACCAGTTGTGAATAAAACATTCTGAATCTTGCAGAATCTTGTTTGGAGTACCTTTAAATTATGGTACCAGAGTGCTGACGTTGTTGCATGTGCAAGGAGTTGACAGTGCGAGCAAGTAATCTGCGTATTTTTCATGTTTTTATTTTGTTTCTCTTTATTGTTGTAAGTTTTTTCCCCATATCCCGACATGCTGTCGAATTTTTCACATCTAGATTTCATGTTTCCCCTTGTCTGCGTCTCTGTTAATTGTTTCATTGTCTTGTTTGCAACCCCGCCCCTTTGTCCCTTTCACTCGTGTCACCCCCAGCTGTTTCTTGTTTCCCCATTGAGTTCTGCAGTATATATTCTCCCCTGTTTCTGTTTTTTTTTGTTTTTTTTTTGTTTTGTCTCTGTTGCTCGGCCTTTGAGTCTTACAAGCCTTTTTTAGAGTTTTTGATTTCCTGTGTTTAACTTACTTTGTTTATAAGTTTCTGATTTTTGGATTCTTATTTGTGTGTGATCACAGTTACGACCTACCTCCTTTCTTTTTGGATTTTGATTCCTGGTTGGAGTTAAGTGCCGCATTCTACGTAATTGGTTTTAAACCAGGGGTGTCAAACTGACCCGTAAACAGGCCAAGAGGCTGCAGGTCTTCAATCCTACCAAGCAGAGGCTCACCTGAAAGCACTGATTTAATCAAATGATCTAGGCCTGCACAACTGATTAGTTGTATCAGGTGCGCTTCTGCATTTTTGGAGTGAAAACCTGCAGCCTCTTGGCCCGTTTACGGGTCAGTTTGACACCCCTGTTTTAAACCTATGGCCTGTTTTTGAATTTTGCCTCTTCCCTGTGCTTCTGTACTTCAATCACAGCAGCGGGAAATGGACTTTGACTGTTTGAATACTCTTTAATAAACTCTGGTTCTAAATGAATCAGCTGTCTGCGCCTGAATCTTTGAGTACAGCTCTGACAGGGGTGTCAATCTTACCCAAAAAAGGTCACTAATAACACAGATTTTTGCTAATGCACAACACATATACTCATGACCGTAAGAAACACAACACTCTGTGATTGTTGATATTTTTGTATTTTATTTTCTTTATGCATTACTAAATATTGCTCACTGTCATTCAGTAGATTTCAATCCGCTGAATACTATAATAATAAAGCTGTGGATATGTGAATTGTCCCAAATCAAATTAGATATTTACAAATTTTCATAAATGTCCAGATGTCATGTTTTCTATGGCCATGAGGGTACATATATTTCTCCTTCCTCATTATTTGAAGTGATCGCTTTGATTAGTTCATTAGTTGCATCAGGGGTTTTACACAAAAACATGCACCCAAACCAGTCCTTTCGATAAGATTTGATGCCCCCTTTGTAGACCAAACTAGAAGTTTCGGTCACCATGGGTGAACCGCATTTAATATCATTCAATAAAATGAGTGTTTGTATTCGTTATCAGCACCATAGATATGGGATAATACGGGCTAGTCTAGGTTGAGTGGGTCGTTATCATCAATTAATACTGTTGTTCAGTTGAATGAAAGTTCAGTTTTCAACCGCAAGCTTCAGGTAAAATGACTGCAAATGTGCAGACATGAAATTAAAATAATGTTCCACTACCAGTGGTCAGAGGAAACTGAATTAATTGCATTGTATAAAAAAATGAAGCATGACATAAGTGTGCTGACATTTATTCAGGGGCCTTTGCTCAGATTGAGCACCAGATTACTGCTTGTTTGTTTGTTGGTCTGGCAGACTATGGTGGTGTAGCGCTGCTGCCTTACTGCAAGAGAGTTGTGGGTTTAAATCCAGCCTGGAGCTATTTTGTGTGGAATTTGCATGTTCTTGTCTTGTTTATGTGAGTTCTCTCTTATCACTCTGGATTCCACTCAGAACAAAAAAAAAAATAAAAAAATACACATGCTTTCGATTTTAAATGGAGACTATAAAATTGCCATTGGTGCGACTGAATGCTGTGTGGTTCCTGCAATGCTTTTGGTGAGCTGCTCAAGGTCTGTTCATGCCTTTTGCCCATAATTCAATGATGAGATAAACTGCCTGTGACCCTAATGAGGAAGTAGTATAATGGGTACTGGATGGATATAACATCGTTTTATTCATTTTTTGGCAGCAGAGCGAGGTTACTTTGGTTGGGTACCTTGCTATAATTAACACTGCTTCCCCTCGTGGGGAGGCATCCGAAGCGCGCAATCAGTTTATTCTGATCTGTTTGAGTTTTTATTTTTTAGAAATCTTGTGTGCATACTTAATCGATCAGCAAATTCGTTTTAATACCGCAATGCCACAAAAATGTCTGAATCTTCATTCATAGTCTTAGGCCTGGCGCTCGAAATCGCTCTGGCAATTCTTAATTTAGATATGACGACATCTAGTGGAGAGCGATAGAACAGCCATGCTGTTCTGCGTGAATCACACGCACAGTTCAGAGAAGAGGGTACGTGTGAGCAAAGAGGCGGGTCCTCCAGACGGTCCTGTCATGTCGTGCTATTCCTGCTCTTCTGCATGCGACTCCAGAATTTTATAAGTATAACCCGCAGGCCTACGAATTAGAAGAGTTGATAGAAGTACCCCGCTGTGGACGGTGAGTGTGGTATATTCAGTGTCAGTGTCGGATGTTCTTGCAGGAAACCTTTCATCTTACTCGACTTCGGATTCCTATGTTTAACTTCTCCGGTTTAGTTTAAAGAAATGATACACTGTTCCGTTTATTAAAAAACAGTTATGTGCACTTTATTTAGATGTAGGGGCTATGATTACGACTCCTTGACGAAGTTTTAATGTATGCGACTCGATAAAACGAAATACGATGAGGTAGGCTTTAAAACAGGGAAAGCGAATTTTGGCTGTTTGGAGGTTCTGAAGTATAAGCTAACTTTAGGCCAGGCTCGCCAACTTCAGCGAACTTGCCGGAGTTTGATTTATTTCCAATTATGAAATTAGTTTCGCCCTCGCAGATTGAGACAGCCGTTTTAAAACACAGTATGTGGGTTCAATCGGTAAATTCGCTTTTTGCAGTATTGCGGGGAAGATGGTTTTATTAGCCGATATTGGGATTACGGCGTCAATAACTCATGAACCTACCATTAAAAATAAAACAAATGACACATTCTGTGTGCACATAATGAAGACAACTAATTGGCCCATAATCTTAATATTTACCGAAGACGCTACAAAATTCGTATTTTTGTCGGATAGTGAATATAATCAGCTTATCATGCTTCGGAGACGTAAGGGACCGTGTACGAAGTTCACCACCAGGAATAGATTTGTTGCAAATCAATAGCGATGTTCACGATGACGTCAATGTTTTGATACGTGGTTGGAAAAAAGGCTTACATTAGTACATATCCGTCTCTATATGTATTTAATAAACCATCTAAAATAGCGATGCCGTTGTGTTATAGGTTGCCCTAACAGGTTCGCTAAGGGTTCAGGATTCACGTTTTTCAGGATTTTAAACGAATAACCACAGAGGCTTGGCTACTTGCCATGATATTTATGTCCTATCACCCCTTTCTGCCAACCACCAAACTGCGCATGTACTCTTTGACGTCATTGTTTGTTAACATTTAACATCGCTAGGCTACATTCACCAAAATTAGACAGAATTGCTCGTTTGAGTTCTGAAAGCTGTAGCATTACCACGGGCCCTCTCTTAAGTGGAATTTGTTTTTGGGTTGTGAATTTTGTTGGAAATTAACATCTCCCCCAAATTAAACAAAACCATGAATTTGATTTATGAAAGTATGACCATTTGTTGGCCCTGTATTTAGTATATTGTCTTTTAGGATTGTGAACACAACTGATTCAAAGTTATTAAAATTCTTTAGCCTATCAATAAATGCTTACTAAAATTAGAAAGAACGTTAATTTTGGGGTCTGAAAGCTGTAGTACGATCAGTACTTAAGCCATTTAGAACACAGATTTTGTATTTGTGCTCTGAGCTCCACAAATGGAAAGCAATTACATTTTTTTATGAAAAATATTTCCCAAACTTTAACCAAAACATAAACTTGACCTCTGGCACCTGTTGCATGACCATTTGGTGGCTCAATATGAATTGTATTTTGTTTTAGGAGTGTGATCACAACAGGTCCAGAATTATTGAATTTATTTTGAATAAATTTTTGCCGAAACTATTTTGAATCCTGAAAGCTGTATCTTGACCGATATATGGCCACCTAAAACACAAATATTGTATTTGGGCTCTGAGTTCAACAACTAGAAAGCTATTGATTTTTTTCTAATAAATATTCACCAAAATTGAACAAAACCATAAATTTGAGTTCTGAAAGCTGCACCATGACCATTTGGACATAAAGTGTTATTTGTTTTAGGGCTGTGATCACAACAGATCCAAAGCTAAAGCAAAGTTCAGTTATCACGTGTCACACAATTTCAAGATGGCTGCTGTGGCGGCCATATTCTTTGACTGATCGTGGTCAAAATCAATATGGTCCATTCCTGATGTAATAGCAACCCACCCACAAAATTTCAGAGATATCCATTCATTTCTTTTTGAGTTATCTTCACAAACAAACCAACAAACAAACAAACGGCACCGATCACATAACCTCCTGCCAACTTTGTTTTGGTGGAGTCAATTAAAGAAATGATCTTGCAAGTCAAAAGCAGATTTATACTACTAGTTGGCTTCATTGTGCAGATGGAAATTCAAAGATGTCTGCTCAGTAAGGCTGTGCCTCCAAACCTTGTTCATGTGGACCCATGATGTATGCTGCTTTCTGTTCGGCAATTGCTGACCTTTTTGAGCTGTTTTTTCTTCCTTGAATGCTTTCATGTTTATGTGCCATCTTAGGAAATGTCACATGTCATATCTTGTAGTGTATTGCAGTAGAATTATCCAATGTCCTTATCTTTACAATTGGCTTTCCACCCTCTTGAAAGTAATTTCATATCTTGTACTTGGGATGAAATTGCCCTAGTGGAATGAAAATCTGTCAGAGGAAGTTCCCTGATGTACATTTCATTTATATGCTGGTGTCTTTGCAGGAAATGCTAGCTGACCGAATAGGTCAGCAGCTGGGCCACCCGACTCGGTCTCTGATAGGGTGGCTGGTGAATAAGTTCCTCACCCGGAACAACCAGGTGCTGGAGCTGAGTGCCGTGAGGCTGTGCGGGATTCAGCCGGATGACACGGTCCTGGAGCTGGGCTTTGGGCCAGGGTTGGGGGTGGAGGCTGCCGCACTTCTCCTGTCTGGCCCCAAGGGAAAGTTGATTGGGGTGGACTATTCAGAGTACATGCACAAGGTGGCCAGCGAGAGGGTCGAGGGCCTGATTGCAAGCGGGAAGGTGAGCCTGCACCATGCCAGGGTGGAGGCCATGCCTCTGCCTGACTGCAGTGTGGACCGAGTCTTCCACTGCAACTGCTACTACTTTTGGCCCGATCTCAGGGCCGGGACGGCGGAAATACACAGAGTGATGAAACCAGGTAGGACTGAGTTTTCGCCTAATTCCTTTAGTTTGAACTTCCTGTGACTTGTGCAATTTTCATGGATCTGCAGATGCTCTTGGTCGAGCAGGTACCTGAAGCAGAGACCCCTCGCTGCTTAAACATTTTGGCTGGTTCCAGATTGCAACAATAACATCTCCCCCAAATGGGTGACTTTTGTTATCTCTCCGAAATATAATGCAGGGGGATATAGTCATCAGTGCGATCGTCTGTCTGTCTGTGGACATTTTGTTTCCGGAGCAGAACTCGAATACCGTTAAATATGTTTTAACAAATCTTGCATGCGCATGAATCGGTACTAGAGTGGTGCCTTTTGATATTTTGGGATTTTCGAGATTAGATTGAGCGGGGGCTGGGGGGGGATATGTCATCTTCTGATGACTGTAGTTTTCATGTGCCGTTATGTTAGGTTCCCACTATCACGATTCGCGGCACAATTCAAATCTTGGTCATACTGGTGGAGTAATCGTGGTGATCTTATCAGATCTTGAGGTCGGTTGTGGCAATCGTGCTCATCGTAGAAAAGTTTTGTACTGTTTAAAAATTTCCTACGATCAACACGATTAATTGTCAATTGTGATCATCGCATCACCTTGTATCCAAACCTGAAATTTTGGGCCGCTTTCACACTGGACACAAAACAAATTTTTCGCATGACAGATTACTGTCAAAGTCGCATCTTTGCATTGACTTTGAATGTAATCCATCATGCGAAAAATTTGTTTTGCGTCCGGTGTGAAAGCAGCTTCCGAAGAGTTCTGACTAATGGACTGAAATAACAAGCCGACTAATTGACTGCATGGCAAAAATTGAAATGTGAGTTTAAAAAAAGCATTTTATAAACTTACTTAGACTTCAGTTTTTATTTCTAAATTTTTTAGCAAAAATCAAATGTTGCACATAACTTGACATTTGGGCTCATTTCCAGATTTGGCGATGAGGAAAGAAATTTGAATTCATGAGGCGAAAGCTGACTTAAAACAAGCTGATACTGTTTTTCCTCTAAAGTTTAAAATACAGCGTAAAATACATGAGTAAAATTTTGCATAGCGGTTATTGCTAATCAACTTGAAACTTGATTTGCTAGGGATCAATCTTGATTAGCAATTTTGCTCGATGGTGAAACGGAGACATAAGTGCAAGTCTGCTGTATATTTCAGGAGATATCTTGAGTATTTGCAGCAGGGAAAATAAGAATTGAACATGTCAACATTTTTCTCAGTAAATATATTTCTAATGGGGCTTTTGACATGAAATTTTCACTAGATGTTGGTTACAACCCAAGTTATGTGAATTGAAGATCCAGGGACGAGCGAGGGGCGGATCTATGGGTGGATCTGGCCGTATCTGATGAGGACCAGAGGATAGCCACACCCCCAAAGAATATCTGGCTTTATCCTTTATTGTAGTCTGTTTGGGACCATAATTTACAAAAATGAACATCATGATATATCGAAGGAGACCTGAAACTTGAGATGGATGCCATTAAATAATGTGGAAAATTATTTTATTATTATTATTATTATTATTAAACCATAGTTTCATTGACTGAAGTGAGTTAGCGGGACATGATGAAATAAGAACTCATTTGACGAGTTCCAAAATTCTGTGGGAGTAATTCTTATTTGATTAAAAGAAATTTGGCGATTTTATGAACTCCCATTACGAAGTGTATCTGTGTCCTGGTCATCTTGACTTCGGAGACGGTGGTGGCTTCTCAACTACAAAATCTGAATTCTTCTCATCATGCACTTGTTTTACAATAAATAGTCCCAAGTTAAAACTGCAAATTATTTTATCGAAAAAAAAAAGTTTGACAAGGTATGCTGTGAAGTGGGGGTAGTTGGTGCCATATTTATAGATTTTAAAAAAGGCAGTTGACACAGCTAGTCAAGAGCTCCTCTTATCAAAACTATCACAACATAATATTTCTCACTGCACAATGATCTGGCTGTCATTCAATCAGATAGCAGAAGTAGAATAAATGGATATCTGTCTACCTTTCTATACCACATTATTAGGTTACCTCAAGGGTCAATTTAAGGACCTCAGCGGTTCAGGGTCTTCATCAGTGATTAGTCTGCTCTAATTTCAAGATGCAAATGTATGCTGATGATGCTTTCATGTTCATTCTAAATCAGAACAGCAAGTGGTTTTACATCACGCACGAGCTGTGGGGAAAAGAGCTGACTGGTAATTTCACTCATGTCTGTTGAAATGTGTCTATGACTTTTGCAATGATTTTCTCAAGTAAAAGCAGTACTCGTAATTCAGAGATTTTTGAGAATGGAAAATGTAGAAGTCCTCAACCATTTCAAGTATTTAGGTTTGATTATAAATGAATGATATAAATGAATAATAATAAAAAAAAAAAAAACATGCTCAGTACATCAATGGTAAAATCAGACACGGCATAATTCATATGAAATGTATTCAGTATTATTTACATTCAAGTGCAGCGCTGCATCCTAGAGATGGGTTGCTGGCTTTGATGCCATCTGGCCTGTCATTTCTTAGTTACCTTTATTAGCTGCAGCGTTCATGAAATTTTACGCTTTACCTGTGTTTCTTTCAAAGCTCATGAATGACCACCACGGACTGTTCTTGTCTCCTAAAATTAAATGTGATCCGGTATAAACTCACATTTGCTTGTAGAGATAAATGGCAAATTTAGTCAGGATAACTGGTGGGAGCACAAGCTTGCATATGTTATGTACCAACCCTCTAGAAATGGAGTTGCCTACCCCTGATGTACATGCACTCTATGATACTATCACATTCATATTATTGTGCTACCTTGTGCTCTCAGGCCGGAACAACAACTATAATGCAGCTTGATGAACTGTAACCGCTGGACAAAAAGAAGACCGCTGAACTCTTATCACCATTGCAGTATTATTGAAAAATGCAACTTCTCTCCTTTGAATGTTTTAATGACTAAAGTTTGTTTAGTTTAAAAGACACTGCATGGTTTTGCTCCGCCACACCCTGAACAGCTTATTCGAACATCTCATGGTGATAGAAAACAAACAAGGTCATCAATGAGGGAAGGCTGTTTTAGGAAACATTGCTCTACGAAATGAGCTCTAACTGCTTTTTCAATTTCAGCAGCGAAACAGTGGAGTGCTCCCTCTGTAAACATGAGAGAGTGTATTGATTTTAATCACTTTACAACCAATGTGAAGAAAATGGTTGAAAGACTGTCTGTCAGTCATGCTGTCATTCAGGTCTGATAATGCCTCTGAATGTATATGCTGTGGTCTGTCCTACGGGTGCTTTAATTAGTGTTATTTGAACATTTTTATGATGTTATCACACCCAGGGACTACGGGTTGAGCAATACATTTATTATACACTGTCCCCGTTTTAAATAAACCAATAGATGAATCAAATGGTTTGTGTTCAATTCTGGCAGGAGGATTAATGGTCACAACCCTTAGAGTTCGTGCGCTGGCTTACCTGACATCCAAAAACATCCTTCAAGGAAAAAACTGGAACCCAGAAGCCTACATGGATGCCCTCAGTGCGACCGGATTCACTGATATTCGAATGGAGGACAGGAAGGACAAAGGCATGACTTTCCAAGCAATATTTGCCACTGCCTGTAAGTGAAGGATGCCAGGCTGTGTGGAGTGTAAATAAACTGTGTGCAGAGGGCTGCTGCACCTGTAACGTCCTTCGCTTCCCCACTTCCTGAAAGATTACTCTCTAATTACCTGCACTAGCACAGATATTGACACCTGGCTCCTTGATGGATCGAAAAATGAAACATGCTGAAAAATCAGTTCAATCTATTACTGATGGAAAAAGCTGTTCAGTATGTCTTTGTATGTTTGTAAATCTTGTGGTGCATTTGTGATAAGGGGATATAGTCATTTAATTTACAGTCTGGTAATGGATAAACACAAATGGCAAGAAATCTTCCCTTCTAGTTATAATGTGCTCACTGGATATTCAATTATTGCCTAACTGCCTCTGCGTTTATTATCATTTTGAAGTGTTGATTTTTTTACTCTCTGTAATTGTCTTCTTATTGACTGCAACAATTACATGTGGATTAAAACTTATGTGGTTGCTTTTATTAAAGTTCAACTTTGCTTTGCATCGGAACCAGGAGAAATATTTAGAGTTCACGTTTCCTCCTGAATATTCTGGAATCAAAAATGGAAAATGAATTATTTTGGCTGAAACGTGATGCTCTGTCACAATTGGGGGCGGGGGGCGGGGACCGGCAGCGCTCGCGCGAAACACTGAATCAGTTTTTTGGCATCAAAATGACGTCAGCGGTGGTCATGTGGTATTTTGGTTTTGTTGTGTGGCGATTTCACCTATCCAGCTTTACACGACCATTACGTTTCAAAAACAGTAATAAGAGCAGTTCACCACTATCATCCCTGGTAAAAAAAAAAAAAAAAGTCTGCTCTGAAGTTGGGTAAAATCAATATTAGGCCAAGCAAATTAGGCCTAAAACGTCGTAGAAAAACGTCAACAAAAGTACAAAAAAAATGTTAAATTCAGGCTGGTTGCAAACATTGCTATAAGGTTGTCCTGCTGTTTATATTCCAAAGTCATTTGTGAGTGGTTACTTTTGCAACAAGCCATCCTTGGTAGGTATGTTGCGCCATTGTTCATTGATCTTGTTTTATTATAGTTATAGGTCTTGTGGGTATTTCACAAAACCTAGATGGCGGATTAAGCCGGGGTTTACCGGTTATCCTGAATAAAATTTAGCCGTGATTCGGTTTCATGATAGTAGAGGTTCATAAGTTACCGTGGAGATTTATTCTGTGCAGCTAGCCTGTTCCCGACCAGGATAACAGGCAGGCTTCATTAAACCTGCTGTTCAGTCAGCAGACACGCTCCTCTGAAACCAGTGTGTTTCTTCCAGTTATAATACATTTCATTTAAAAACACTTTTCAAAGAACTCAGACACCTTACAATGAGGATCAAAAAGAAAAATAGAATTAAAACCAAAAACCATAAGAGTTTAAGCAAATTAAATTATTCCACCTTCCCTTGTATTTTGTTTTAGGCCAGTGATTCCCAAAGTGTGGGCCGCGGCCCCCTGGTGGGCCGTGGTGGTACTGCAGGTGGGCCGTGAGAGGTCATTAAAAATATGATTCAATTTTGCAAATATGATTTTATGATTTTTATTGTAAAATATTTATTGCACGATTTTAAAAAATATTTAGAAGTAATAACCTATTGAGTGTTATTGACCTCACAATATTTTAGGAACCTTATATAGTTTATGATCGGAACGTAGCTTTCTGGTCATCATGACCGGGGGTCATAATCGGAGGAGCACGTACTGTGTTCGATAATTAATTCTTTCTTGTGTGTACACCACAGATTAAAAGCTTGGGCTTCCTTTATCCCCCTGCTTTCATTTCAATCCTGAATCTTTATTATGATAATAATAATAACAAAAAACAACAACAATTATTGTTGTTGTTGTTTTTTTATTTATTTTATTTTATTTTCTTAACAACAACAACAATTATTGTTGCTGTTCAGTGTTCTGAGAATGCATAATTTCATCCATGTACTGTTTATAGGACAACGGTGGGCCGCGGAAATTTAGATTTTTCAAGTGGGCCCTGATTTGGAAAAGTTTGGGAACCTCTGTTTTAGGCTATTATTAAATTACATTTTGTTTAGTTTTTCCATTTTGCACATAAACAGCCTACACAAAAATAATCAGGGATTTTATGAAGACTCCGAATCATATCGTCATCAGAATAGGCATATTTGTAGGCTACAAATAGTATGATGAATATGGCCTATTATTGTGACTGTGAGATGATTGAAACACTTTACACATAGTCAACAAAGTTGCAATCAGTAATCAATAAGACATATAAAAAGATGTGTGCAATTTGCACCAATGTGCAAATCAGTGTCCTATCTCACAATGGCGTGCCCTTTCCTAGATGATATACTTGACGAAGAGGCGCTCATTCTCAGGAGAGCTTTCCGACGGGAAAGAGTGTTCTGAGACAGGTCAGACCCGCTGGCTTTTCCAGAAGCGTTCTTGCAAGAACGGTACCGCTTCTGTAGGGACAGTATACGTTACCTCTGCAGCCTGCTGGGTTAAAAAAAAAAAAAAAAAAAAAAAAACACTGCAGCACCGCATAGCCATGCCTTCTCCATTCCACAGATGATGTGCATTGGCCTCCGATTTTTTGCTAGTGGCATGTTTTTGTATGCAGTGGGCGACGCGGAAAATCTGAGCAAAGCCACTGTTTGCCGCACCATCAGGGCAGTGTGTTTAGCGTTAAAAGACGTCTTGCACATTTGTCACCTTCCCTGGCCACAGAAGAATCCGCTACATCAAGGAAGACTTCTACAAAATTGCCGGTAATGTGTACAAACCTATAAGTTAAATTGAATATTTTAGGCCAATTTTGGACTTCTAAAGTAAAACAATCAAAAACTGAGTAACTTTTAGAACAGTCGCAGTAGCCTTCTCATTGTGTTAGGCTATAGCTTTCCCAACTGTCATTGGTGCACTTGACTGCACCCGTATAAGGATAGTGCACCCTTCGGGTGCCCACAAAGGGGATTTTGTGAACAGGAAGTCTTTCCACGGCATCAATATTCAGGTAAGAATGACTTATAGTTACTGTTCTGGTAGCTCCAGAAGAGTAATTGTGTTTCCAGACACTGCAAAACAATGTTTGACAATTAACATACATATTGTGTTACGCTCCCAGTGCAGAACAATTGACTGACATACCTTGTATGAAAGGAGCAGTGTCTGAAGGTGGGACAGAGTCAGTGGTTATCCCCCCTGGGATCCCTTCCAAAATAGGCCTCCCCCTATTCCAGTCTAGTGCCAGCTCCTCTGCTGGGGTGAATTCTGCAGTTGGTGGACCACCCCCTGTGCCAGATGCATGTGCCCTTTTCTTAACTGCTGAAATTAGTGAAAGCAATATAAATGAGTAGGCACCTTCACAGGTAATTTATACACGTGTATATTGCAAGAAACCATTTAATCAAGGCACTTACCAGTCTGCAAAATGTTCTTATATTTAAATTGACTTGTTGCAAAGTTCTTTTCTCAATTAATGTTTGTTCTGTATGAACATTGACAGGTGTGGAAAAAGAATGGATTCGGCTATACAGCAAACAAAGAGAGGATGAGGATAATACGAACTGAGGAATCCGTTTTTGCTGGAAAGTTCAATTAATCGCCATGGTAAAGTTCCTCAGTTACATCAGCTTCCACTGCTTACAATTTGTGCCAAAGACAAACTCCTTTAATGGAATAATTCAGACGGTTTCTTTCTTTCTCTCAATATAGGCTATAATTTTTAGGCTGTTGCGTTCTTTTATCTCTCCCCCAGTCTTGACGAGATTAAGATTCATTAATTTGCACTTTAAGTAAACTTTTACACGACTGGTTAGCGAATGTATATTTTAGGTTGCTTACGCATTCAGGCGGTCCGCTATCATCTGCCAGCCTTTCTCTCGCTTTTATTGCAGCGGCCGTATTTCCTTTTTTGTATATTATGTGTCTCACCTCTTCATACGTTTCCATCAGTAGCTGTTGCTCATTGGGAGTGAAGTATGCAGCACGCGTCCTCTCCATTTCCGATCAATAAATCTGTGATCCACCTCGCTGTCTTTTTAAGGCCACCGTGGACGCGCATGTATCAGAATTACTTACACCTGGCTTGACCAAGTCGCACCTGTTCAACCTGGTTTGACGTAGGCCTACGTGGAACATTAAGCCAGGATGGACTGACTAGACCAGCTCAAGCCTCGCTTTTGTCTGATATCCTGGATGTCTGAATTCCACTTTTGTGAAATAGCCCCCTTGTTAGAATATTTATTTTGAAAGTAACAACGCAGCTGTTGTTATGAATACAATTGACATCGGGACACTGACGCTTGATCGTCTTAAAACGGGTGTGGTAAAAAGGAAATAACTGCTTCGTAATTAAAACTTTCCTTTTATTTGTAAAGCCAAACCATTTGTTTGTTTCATTACCGCATTTCAAAGCGTGGTGATAGAAAAAAAAAAATGAACAACGTAGGTTTGCACTTATTGTGCCGTTATGGCTAGTTGGTGCATTAACGCTGATTTATTGAAGTTACTCCTATACGTTATTTCTCCCCACAAGGCGAGTGAATTTGTATGAAACAGACATTCAAATCTGTCGCGTGCCGTGAACGAAAAGTTTTTGGCCACCGAGACCAGCAAGCCTATATGAAATCGCCATTGTCAGATCCTACCAGCAGATGGCACAAAAGTCATTACAGAGAATCTCATGTCGGCTATTCTGAACATTTCCTGCGCCATGAGCTCGCCCGATTATTTGAGGAACGAACGGATTTTGGTGAGAAATGTTAAGTAGTTTACCCATACCCATATCTCAACCTGTGCTAGTGAATAGGCCTAGATTACAAGCTTGTTTTCTGTTTTCTTCCAGAGCGAAGACTGAGTAACTTTGACAGAATTTAAAATTTGATACAGGTAATGTACACCACATATTCCTTTTGGATCATCCAAATTAAGTCTCATTTCAAATGTTGCCTTTTCCAATTTGGGTATTGGATGTACTTGTACTTAAACACAATTGGGCAGGGGACATTGGGTCTACTTCAACAAACTGGGCCTGGCGGGGGACTTTGCAGGGTTTCAATAAACTGGGTTGGGGTTACAGGGCTGGCTTCAACACACTGGCCCATTGGTGGAGGTATTGGGTGGACATCAGCAAACTGGGCTCAAAGGGGGTATTTAGCACACCCAGAGCAGTTATTGATTATTCACAAGCAAGCCAAGTTCACTCCAATCCCTGTTTTTCAGGAGTTGCCCGAATTAAAATCCTCAGTTAAGCCTGAAGTGCAAACTGCTCAATATAAATGCCCATAGTATCTATCCAGCAGTTAAAAAAAAATCTCTCTAGCTCGCCTACATAAAAAATCGTCCGCTGTAGTATGGAGTTAATTTTGTGTCCTTTATATGCAATCAAAAAGAATGGGTTTGAAAACAAAAAAATATATATATATATATTGCAAACAAAATTATGGTTTCAAATAGAAATACAAAAAAATGCCCATGAATGAATGAAATATATTTGTGATTAAAATCGTATCTTGATAAATCCACAAGTTTTTTTTACAAACCAAAATATTGTTCTCACAAACCACAGATTTGTTTGCGTTTCCTGAGTTTACGTTTGCGTTTCTTGATGTTTTGCTTGCGTTTCTGCATGACTTTCATGGGCGAGACCTCCTCTGAAAACTGTAAGAAGCCTCCTGATTGGTCAGTCACACTAAGTTCACAGCGCTGAAAAGGACCTTATTAAAATGCAAACCACGTGATTTCAGTGAATTGGTATATTCACCAAGCTGAGAGATGCCAAGTCTCACGCATTCGGCGTCGGTCTTTTTTGAGGCTTATTCACCATAGTCCGTTATCATTCATTGAATGCTTAATGAGATTCTCAAGCGGAATTAAAATCCTTGTGCATTGAAGTTTCCGTTTCACTTGCGTAATGGTGCACCTCATCACAAGTGACATGGAAAGCGATTATGACTCCGGACTTCCCGTGTTTCTCTTTACTCGGGGATTGGAAACGATGCATGTTTCATGATCGTTTAAATTGATTTAATGAAATAAGACCACTTGAAACGTTTTTATGCAATTCCATTGCTTTTAATCCCTCGGTAAAGACAAGCCTGAGAATTCCTGGTCATAATCGATTTCCATGTCATTAGTGGGGAAATCCACCGTAATGCACATGAAACTGATTAACTTAATACACAATGACTTAAATTCCGCAAGTGAATTTCCTCAGTGCGCTTTGATTGAATAATTGCTGACTACGGCACAGAGACGTGAATGTTACTAAGAGGAGAAACTCACACCTAGGACGTAAGCCTTGTCATCTCTGTAAACTTCGTCCAAAATATCAAAGTTCAAGGTTTTCAAGTTGTCAAATCCTATTTTTGTGGATGCCTACCACATAAATCAAACTTGCCGTGGATTTTTTAACGAGAACTTCATTTTAAATTTTATTTCCGCAACTGTAATCACTCGTGGTCCTTTTGAGTGATGTGATAATTGTTGTCCTGCCCTGAAATCGCTCGTTCACCTACCTCGGAAGGCTACTTCTCGCTAAACTTGCGCAGAATCGGAGTGCATTAGTAATCACTAACGACTGCAGCTTGCCTTTTATCCCACTTGTTGATGGAGGCATCGTTGGTGGCTATTTTACTGAGATGAAATGCACTAAAGCAAATTGGTGAATTTGGAGGCAGCCATTTTTCTTTTCTTTTTTTTTTCCTGGTAAGGGGGGGGGGATACTTTCAAGGATAAAAGTTATGCATTGTGCAAAATCCTTGGTGTGGGTAAATTGGTTTATCCACCCTGGATTTTCCCCCCTCTAGAGAACCCACCCTGGAAATCCAGGCTGCCCTAATACCATCCACCCTGTAATTCCAGAGGTCTCGAAAGGGGGGACGGCACAGATTTTTTTTTTGTGAATGCCCAATGTTTACTGACATTTATTAAAAGTAGATTTTTTTGCTGGGGTGTGGGGCACTTACTCTTTCCAAAATCGTGGTGTCCCTGGGGTATTGCCTGTGTATCTTGGCCACGACCCCTTAATCTTGCAAATTCCCCTTCCCCCAAATAATTATTCTCTTCCCATACAAGTAAACGTTAGTGTAGCTTACTTTTCGATGTATCATAAATGCATGCAGCTATGTTTTGAAATTTATTACGCATTACTCTTTGTGTTGGTACAGGTGGATCCAGAAATTTTTGAAAGGAGGTCCCAAAGCTAAAAAGCTATGTTACATTGCCGACCAGAAGTAAGCTACACAAATGTTTGAGCCCAAGTTCTGCTTGTTGCTTAAAGCCCCACTAGGTAGGAATCCCAGTTTCGTGCGCTCTAGCGGCCACTAAAGACCACTAGTGCAAATAGAATCGCAACAACGCTGTCGTAAATCACACGGCGCGCTGTTGCCGGCTGACGTCCCCCCTGAGAACGTGCGTTTTTTTTTTTTTACACCCTTAGACTTGTGGAGCACTCAATATACAGAGGAGCAATGTCGACCGACAAGGTACAGTAGCATTACCGGAGTTTGGCAGAAATATGATTTTCCTAGCATTTTTTGCCAGTTATTAGCGATTTGTGCGTGTGTGTGTGTGTGTGTGTGTGTATATATGTATATATATATTGTTATGGCCCCAATTTGTTATTACATTTATAACACAGCAGCAACAGCAAGGGATGACAGACACAGTTTCAAAAACTTATACACATTTAATTAAACAGAAAAAGACTAATAACAACTAACTAACTAATCTACTGACCAAATTGATTTACAACAAAAAAAAAAAAAAGAAATAATTACAGTCCCTTTTTGTGGGGCGGCTTGGTGATGTCCTGGGTGAGAAAAATCCACAAACACAGGCAAAAATCCACAAAAGAAACATCACAGGTCTTGAACAGAATGAAAGGTCTGGTCACATGTATCCTTCTTCTTGCAATTTCTCCTGCTACTTTACTGTCTCAATTCTTTTCCTTATATACTCTTTTGCAGACCCCACCCACATTTAGACCTCTTTTTTTTAATTTTCGGGGACTTGCCCCAGACATGTCCAGGACATGTCTAAACATAGCTCCAGTCTGAGCTGAATAAAAAAAAGGTAAATACTGCCATCCAGTGGCCTATATTCACATTACAATATATATAATGTATTGAATAGTATATAAATTGAATGAAATAAAATGTTGGCTTGATGTCTGCAGATCACATCCAACTTGCAGCACTGCATTTACAATCGAGAGGGTAATTTATTACTTGCAGGTAGACGTATTTCTAAGGGTCAAAACTTATATGGTTTGGGATACCTGTGGAATGTCAATTACAAAGACAACTTTCTGGTGTAACATTTATTTATTTATTTTAGTGCTGTCAAACGATTAAAATTTTTAACCTTATTTAAGGCTTTATAATTCAAGATTGCAGCTTCACTGACAGGGAATTTGATTAAATGATTAAACAGTCAAGACATTTACCCTGCAATGAAAACATAACAGTTCCCATTTCTGAGCTCTCAACCCTCATACACCTTAAAGGAACAAGTAAAACTCAATAACTCCGTAATATCTGAATTCTGAAATACACCTTATTTTAACAGAGCAGATATTCCACATTCAGGAAAAATCAAACAATATATTGAGGGCTGACTGCAATAAACAGTTATGTCCAATGTGAAACATCTGAACATTACGGTTTATTGTAGTCAGCCCTCGATATGCCTCCCTAGATTTGATAGATAGTGCTCCAGCTCGGCTTGCTTGCGAAAATTCAATAACTGGTCAGAGGGTGCCACCTAGTGATCGAGTACTGTAACTGCATGGTTAAATTCGCAGTTCCATGTCCGCGAGCGTCTAGGCCCGGGCCACACTGCCTGCAGCTGCGATGCGTCTTCCGCAAGCGGAGCACTGCAACTGCTGGTCGCATGCAGCTCGGTCACACTGCGACTAACTTTTAGTTGAGGCTGAAAGCATTCTCATAGGCTAGGCGCCGAACGACCGTGAAAGGAACAGTTCAGACAATTCAGAAACTGGTTGATGTGCGTTCGTCTGGCCATTATATCCAAAGGATGTTTTATAGGTCCATGCTGTATCCAGCTTAGTTATTTTTTTCTCTCTTTACAAGTGGAAACAATCACCTGAGCTTGCTGATACAAGTGGGGAGTCGTACGTAGGTTCAGCAATCACGTGGGTGTCATGGCCAGAGTGAGAGATAGGGAAAAGTACTGCCCTGATACTCTAAAATCATCAATATAATAAGCTATGTTCATTGGCTTGGCACTGAAATTAATGGTGAAATTAATGAATTAATAATTAAAATCCCGCAAAGTCTAGACATCTACATCCAAAATAAAACGAGCAACGTCGTATTAAAGTTTTTAAAAATAAGTTGAGAATGACAATACTTTTCCATAGGCTATATCCCCTTTAATGACAGCAGCCTACAATGAAAGTCACGAATTTCTTACTACATGTTTCAATATTTCACGAAGCATTGCTGAATTGAGCGGAAGGGATTATGTCCATATAAACAGGCTTTCAATATGATAAACATGCCGGAAGTGTTGTTACATCTTTTGATTGTCTGCTTCTTGCTTGCAACAGACACGCATCCTCTGCAATTTAGCGAAATTCATGTATTTACGGCAATATGACTGTTTCTGACAGTCATTTTCAGCTCTGCTTTTGCCTTTTTTCTGCATGCGTCGTGCGGAAAATTTCGGCAAGAGTCCGAATCTATATTTTCCGCAAGGTAGCTGTACAGCTTCTGCATACGTGAGACGCCAGCTTCGCATGCAGTGTGTCCGCTCTCATTGAATAACATGGGGAACTGAAACGAAAAGACGCATGCGATGTGCGGAAGACGCATCGCAGCAGCAGGCAAGAAGTGAAAACAAATTATTTGAATAAAAGTGGCAGGTTTAATGTGAAAAGAAGCCACTAGATGGCAGTATTGACCTTTTTTTTAAGCCCAGACTGGAGCTAGGTTTGGACATGTCCTGGGCATGTCTGAGACAAGTCCCAGAGAATTAAAAAAAAAAGTCTAAAAGGTGGGAGGGGTCTGCAAAAGAGTATATAAGGTGGAAGATTGAGAGAGTAAAGTACTAGGAGAAATTGCAAGGAGAAGGATATATTTGACCAGACCTGTCACTCTTTTCAAGACCTGTGAAGCTTTTTGTGGATTTTTGCCTGTGTTGGAGCATTTTCCTCACCCAGGACATCACCAAGCAACTCCACCAAAGGGACTGTAAATATTTTTGTTTTTGTATTTATCAATCTTGGTCAGTAGAGTAGATGGTAAATTAGTTAAAACCTGTTTAAGTTTTAAAATTTTGTCTGTCATCCCTTGCTGTCATATATGTTAAAACAAACTGGGGCCTTAACACTGGTGCTAAGGACTGTAGTATAAAGCTGAATTATAAATACCCTCACATCCTTGCCACAGCTGTTTGTCATTTCCTTTACTCATGTCATATCATCACGCCCTCTGCAAAAAGCAGAAGGGCCACAGAAACAGTTTCTGTTCCTGTCCGACACAGGCAGGAATAGCTCTACCAGCCATGAAACTCGCTATGGTCTTCACCCTCCTCTCAGGTAATCCACTCAATCAACGTTCAGGTTACACTGATTTTACAGTGCCATGCATATTTTGACTGTGGTAAGTTTCTTTTCCTTTGATGCAGGCTTGAATGAAACCATGAATTTGAGGTAATGTGAGTTTTGTTATGTACAAATACTTAGGGACTGCACTGCACCAGGCTGGGAAAATTCGCTGTTATAATAAAAGAGTGGACTTAGCTTTTGCTAGACACGGGTTTTGATGAAGGATTGGACCTTTACGCAACCAGAACTGCCCATCGGAAACATGGTTTTTTTTAAGGAAACGGTTTATATGGCAAGCAGTTGTGCACGCTTAAAAGATGTAATTGTTGCATTAAATTTGCATTGAGTAATCAGCTGGCATAATATGCTCTTCAGTACAGTCCAAATATTGGGAAAACAGTGAAATTTACCAATCCGCTGGATTTTAGAATATCAGGTCAAAGTGGAAACTGCCGCCTTTAATTTGCAGTTATGCTCAGCACATCCTCATCATGTGAACGACGTTAGATTCATCACTGACCAAATACAGACAATCTGCACTTCAAGTACTGCTACAATATGCATTTTTAATGATCGAATCATTCACAGAGAACAGATCACTAATATGAAATATAAAACTTTTTTTTGGTCTACTTAGGTATATAGGTGCCAGAACATGGCGAGAAAATAGATACTCTATACACTGTAAACCCTGATAGTGAGGTGAACTCAAACGTTTTGTGGAAACGGATCACCTCAAACAAATTGTGTGGGCCAACTTAATTGCATTGTGTGTGTGGAAGGAACTGAAAGAAAATAAGGTAAAGTTTTTTTTTTTTTTTTCTAACATTTTCAAGTGCTGTAAACACATCATTAAGTTGGCATACTCTTTTTTTTTTTTTTTTGAGGTAATTGGGTTCCATAAAACATTTGAGTTCACCACACTTGTCAGGGTTTACAGCGTGATGAAAGTTATACATTAACACAGAACCTTTCCTCTCTGCTTTTTTTCAGGAGCCTTCTGCTCAGTTGTCTGGAGCCCTGAGGAGGTGAGGGTCCTGGAAGGCGACAGCGTGACTGTCCCGTGTGGATATCATTCAGCTTATGCTTCAAACGAGAAATACTGGTGCAAAGAATATTTGGTGACTTGTACGGTTCAGGCAAAAACTGATGGCACAGCCAATAACAACAGAGTATCGATTCGAGATAATAAAACACAGGGTGTGTTCTACGTAACTTCAGAGGGTCTGAGGGAGGAGCACTCTGGATGGTACCAGTGTGGAATATCACTACCGGGGTATTTTACACGTGACATAACAAGTCTTGTGTACATCAGGGTCAATAAAGGTACTATTTGTTGGTTACTATTTTTGACATTTGTTATAGCTATCGCTCTGTCCGTCAATATGTCTGTCCGTCTGTCTGTCCGTCTGTAAACATGAGTTTGTCCGGGCCATATCTCGGAAACTATATGTGCTAGCTTCACCAAACTTCACACACATGTCAATCATGATGTGTAGATGTGCCTTTAATGGTTGTAACACAACCTATAGCCGGGGGGATCTGCCATTGCCGGATGGCTCTTGTTATAATAGTAATCATCATGGGAGAAGGTGTGAGTTGAATATTTTTCTGTGTGTGGGTGAGGGAATGTAACTGCAGCCAACATGAAATAAAACTAGTACACAATGGTATAAATAGTGCAATGAAAAAATTGAGACTTTGGATCAAAGTAAAAAAATTGTGTCAACTTGTAACACCTCATTTTTTTTTAGTTTTTCTCAATTGAAAAAAAATTTACAAAGGCAATTTTTTTAAATTGAGAAAAACTTAAAAAAATTAGCTGTAACAAGTTGACACAATTTTTTTACTTTGATCCAAAGTCTCAATTGTTTCAGTGTGTCTAAACTGCTGGGGCATGTTCAAGACGGAAGGTTCTCATGCCTAGGTCTCCTGAGGGAAGTTTTGAGTTCTTGCGCGTTTTCCAACATGGCTGCCAACTAATTTTTGCATCAAATTCCATTGAACAAGCTGTGACAATACTGGACGCCATCTTGAAAAACATGTTAAGACTGTTTGCTGATGTTCTCACTCGTCTTTGCAAAACCAAATGTAGTCTAATCTTTCAAAAGGCAAGAAATTCCTGGGTTTTGAACATGTCCCTGAATTACAGTGCAGTAGTCATTTTATGATGGAATGCTGCAACCACACCTGTAACTATGCAATTATGTATGTATTGTTTTCACATATTACTCCCAGTCCAGGCTCCAAAGGAGGTGATGGGTCAGACCAAAGGCAACATAACAGTCCGGTGTGAATACCATGGATCTTATACAGAAAATTCCAAATACTGGTGCCGGGGAAGTAGTCTGCTCCCTACTTGCTCCACTCTGGTGAGGACTGATAACCCAAATACTAATGACAGGATCTCTATACGAGAGGATAAAGAGGAGAGAGCATTTTACATCACCATGATGGACCTCACCAAGGCTGATGAGGGGTCATATATGTGTGGAATATCAACATTTGGCTTCGATGAAAAAATCTCTGTGTACGTTCAAGTCAATGAAGGTATGATGCGTTGAAAACTTTTTAAATTCCCATTTTATGTCCTGAAAGTGCTAGAATGTCAATATGTCATATATATTTGCGAGCGGTCCAAACCAAAATCATGACTTTGCTGTTTTGTAATACGTTTCTTCCATCAATAATCTCTTATTTCTGTGCCATACTTTGCAGTAGAATATTGTCAACAACATTGCTTTGTCAAGCTAGTAAAATGTTAACTGGTAAACCACAAATCTTACATGTGTAAATCACGTCTGTGGCATACAGTATATCCTCCCTTTTTACTTAATTTTACACACTGTCAGATACTCAAATTTATTTGGCACTGAATGTTCTACTGTATGGGACTGGCTCACATCATAAAACGAAACAAATATTTTTAAGAGGCTTTTCTGAAAAAAAGAAAGTCAGCTAATTTATTCTGACTATTGTTCTGTTTGTCCTTTTTCGCACACTTTTTTTTTTGGCAAAATTTTATATTGTAGCCCAACAGTTACACAAGAATTTCAAGTAAATAATAAATAACTAGTAATTATTCACAACAGTTGTTCTACCAATTCACTTATGAACAATCACTGTCCAGTTATTTAAAAGAGTTACCTTCCCTTTAAAATACCTCTAGGTGGAGCCATTCCAGATCTCCATGGGCCTGTAAATGTAATTGGTCAGGAACACAGCAATGTGAAAATCAGATGTCAGTATTCTGAAGATTACATCAGCAGCGTTAAATATTGGTGTAGAGACACTGGTGAAGATGGCTGTGATCTGATTTTGGACACTGAAGACAAGGGAACAGGCGGCCGCGGCAGCACGCAGATTAGAGACGATCCTCCAAATAGAAACTTCCTGATCACAATCAGATACCTCACAGAGAAGGACACGGGCTTCTACTACTGTGGAGTGAAGTCAACTTCATCTCTTCAGGATAAACGGGTGCATGTGTACTTGCATGTTGATACAGGTAAGGGTGCTGTCATTGTTTCACGGGTTTCCAAGCCGATAAGTCTCAAGTCAATATCTGTTGAAAAATGCAGTGCAGTATGTTCTTGTACAGGGACTCAATTATTTGCATCTCAGGTTAAAGAAATATTTTCACAACTTTAAATGTAGGGATTAATAAAAATGTGTACAATACACTTTGCAATTGACTCATGAAGATTCCATGCCCCTGTGATGAAGCAGTGTTTTAAATTTACCTCCTCATTCACTTGCATTGCACTGACTAATATTGTTTGTACAATTGAAGGGTTGATTTCCAGATGTTCACAAGTCCGTTTTCGTCTTTTTAGGGAAGGAGATTTTTAGACTTGTACAACTTGTGGGGATCATGTTACATGCGTTAAGCTGATGTAAATGTAATTAAATATCAGATACGAGGTATTGAAGCATATTGGGAGACTTTTTAGCCTCTATTGTGATTTTTCGCTCAGATATTTCTAACGCCAGTCTGCAGACTTAAGTACTTTTAGAAGCAAATGCCTCAAAATAACAAAAATTTAACTCAGTGTAAAAAATTCACAGCATTAAATTTAATTACTTCAGAGTACTAAAACTGCATCTATTTGAAAACAAAACACCCCACTTTCTCGTGAAAATCAACAGCAAGTATAGTCATACCAGTATACCAGAGTTTACGTTCAAGTTTCTTGGACAAAATGAATGGAAGACATGTCCAGTGAAATGGGAGGTAAATGCAGCTGAGCAAAGGTCACAATAAAAACCAATTCCCATGAATGATGAATGGGCGGTACCACCATCCAAACAGACTTAAAGACTTCATTCATCATCGACAGGGATGGTAATTAGACAGTACAGCCAAAGATTAAGCAGCTAAAAAAGATGACCTTTTGCCAGACTTCTCTTTTGCTTGTTTTTAGCCCATGTCTCTGACTGCCTGGGTCATTGTTTAGGTCTTTAGGGTTGAGTCCACACTCGCACATACTGGCCCGTAGACTCAGCCATTTTTGTCTGGCAAGAAAGCTGTCATGGCTGCTATTGGCCAACCAATTTTCTAAGCTTAGCTTTGATTGGCTGACTGGACTTGCGTGCTTGCATACTGACTGGACTTGGTCACTGCTAGAAGTCGCTTCTTGGAGACTTTCCAATTCACTGCTCATTTGATATTGCACTTGACTGCTTCTAGGCCAAAATTAGCTAATGGGGCTTATTCCTCACCAGTGAAAGAATGGATTTGTAGTATTATCTGATTTTTGATGCATATGGACTCAAGCACTTATGGAAATAACCCCTTCAATTTGTTTACTTCGAAGAACCTGTCCAGCAATAGGTGTTTGTTTCATGATTTCTTCTTTCATGATGGTCTGTAAATTTCTTTTTGAAAGGTTTTGTATTAATTTGGGTCTATTTTCATTTTGCCGTGTTGCTCAAATTTGTGCAAACAAACTGTAGCTTCATAATCTCATTCACTCCGGATCTACTTGGTTGTCAGCTCCAGAACAGACCCACCCCTTCCAAGTGGTCAGACCAATGGGAGAGTGTCTAGTGGTTCACTGTGGTGATGATTGAGGCCAAAGGATGTCCTATTCACAAGATTGGATCAACTAGTGTTTAACACAGTTTAAAAATGATAATTGCACAAAAAAAAAAAGACTCACAAAAACAGGACCACTTTTCAAAAGGTTATGGACTGAATTGCATCTGATTTCCAGTATGGCTAACTATATGTTATTTTTGTATTGTGGACACACAAATGGTGAAGTTTATTTATTAACTCTAGTTTTGTGAGATATGTCAGTAATAAACATTTTTTACCACCTGCATAACTTAAGTAGAATCAACTCCTACAACCACAGAAAAAGTGACGACAAAGGGGAATTTGATGCCTACTGAACAACAAGAAGGAAGAACATTCCCCAGAAATCCTGAGTAAGTAGATAACAACAACAACAACAATAATAATAATAATAATAATAAAAATAATAATAACCAGTGGCAATAATTAACAGGGTCCAAGCAATATGATGCAATTGTAAATTCTGAAGCAGTAAAGACACTCACTGAAGGAATTTTTGAAACTATTTTACAGTTCATGGCACATACACATTCATGGTATTCCTTGCCCTGCATGTTTCATGATGATCTTGCTGATGGTGGCCATCCTGTGTTCTGTCACCTTTTCCTTGTAGACTTCACTAGGACATTTAACCAAGGCAGAGCATTTGAACTTGATTGGACAAGTGATTTGTTTGTTATAGCACCACTTATTGATAAAATTCCACCAAATTTTTAGGTTTGTCCAAGAGATGAAGAGTGCTGTGAAAAACTATTTGCAAACAAACGTTCCCAATGTTTTCCATTTTTCCTCCTATTTATGAGACAAATACTGCATGAATAAACAAAAAAGGAAACTTTTGAGTGATCATTTAGGTTAGGTTAGATTAATAAATGAAATCATCATTTAAAAACTGCATTTTACATTTACTCGAGTTACCATTGTCTGACTTCAAATTACTTTGATTTTCTGAAACATTTAAATGTGACAAATGCATCAGATGTTAGAAATGTAAGCATATAAGAAATCTGGAAGGGTATAAATACTTTTTCACAACGCTGTAGATTTGTTATGAAAGCATATTGTAATCATGAGTTTTACCATAATAATTTATTAATAAATTGAGGCTACAAAATTTTTTGGTTCACTGAGGCCACATTTCTTTACGCTGCGACTGTCTTTATATAATATTTAAAGATACTGGCCTGACAATGCTGCATAACAAATTTTATACAAATGGGGCACAGCATGTAGGAGGATGTGGCTTGGCTGCTTGAAGTCATAATAATAATAATAATAATAATATATTGTCATTCCTGGCGTGGCTCTTTAAAATGTAATCAAATTGTGTATCAATGTTAGCAAAGTATTGTCAACAATTATGCACTAAAGTCTGCAATAGACATGAGAATTAATGAAGACTAATGAGGACTATAGTGTAGAATGTAAACCTGTTCTGCAAAAAAAGTTAGACACAATATTTGCTCTGTGGCACAGTTTTAAGTGGCCGATTCCTACAAGGTTCACTGTGTACAGAAGTAAATAAGCCCAGACAGATTTAATCTGAGGATATTTAGATCCGTATTAAGTGTACCGTGCTGTCAGTGGTGTTACTGCTAAAACACCCATAGGCCCCAATGCATGTCTGTTGTGAGACAGTATCTTGACACAACGGAGCATGTTTCTGTCAGTTTGCTGCATTTGAATCTCTGTACCGTTTTTGGTTCCTTTGTATTTTCAGCCCTGACAGTGGGTCAGCCTCCAAGTTGCCCACTCTGGCCATTTCTTCAGGAGTCCTCCTATTGCTGTGCTGCGTGTCCGCACTTATCGTATGGAAGATCAAACGTAAGCAAATCTTAATGCGATGGCAACAGTCTTTTTTCAGCACAGAAAGTCACGTGATTATTCCCTTACTTAGTGTTACTCTTACTAGTCCCTTGTGAGGAAGGCTCTGATGCTGGCGAGTTGACAGCAGTAAAGTGTGAAGTTAGATTTGTGCCAGAGACTTTTCTCTATCGTTCAGCCAAAGTCATTTCTACTGTTCAGAGAAGGTCCAACAGAACCGTGAGTCGATGATGCAGTGAAAACACCAAGTCAATCCACTTTGCTTTCTTTGATACTTGTGAGGTGAAGATATGGCCTGGACCGACACAAAGAGAATGAATGAAATTTCAATGTGGTGCAATATGAATGTATATTCCAGCAAATTAAATTTGGCGGTGTCTTCAAATGCAATGTATGTGAGTATGACTACAAACAGCAAAATGGTATTACTGCCCAATATTTATGGGCTGCACTGTATATTCAAATGCTTTCAAAGCAGCATAAATATGTAATTTCCTTCAGCTTTGTATAAATTTATAAATGTTGCATCAATGCAAACTCCTTAAGCAAGTGAGGAAGTGGTTTCGCATATGTTAGGCAATTCACCTCTCATAAGAAAAACAAAAAAAAAAATGGCTACAGAATTCTACAGTCAATAATTTTCTTTTATCCCAGCACTTGCCAAAGAAAACGAGAGTGCTTTCTATGACAGCAAATTCTGTGGGCATTAGATATTAATCTCTGTCCTTTTTTCTTTTCTAAATAAAGCAGGTTTTGTTTAGCAACATCAGTTGCACTATTTTTCAGTGCTGTGCATCCACATTCACAGTATATTACATGACCACTTCGCTCAAACTTTTTACAAACTTGTATTCGCTTGACTCAAAACCCCATTTTCTTTCAGGCAAAACAAGACCGGTTGTTGCAAAAACAGAGGAAGAGGTACTTTGAAAGACTATGTTCATTGGATTCATAAACAGTGTATCATCCCCTTTCAATGTATAATGTGAACAGGCCATGGAAAATAATGTTTTAACTTTCCTTGAATTTATTAACATTGGCCTAGTGGTTATGTAGCTTGTATAAGGCTAAGACTTTTCATGCCTGGTATACTGTGATTAATCTAAGCATGCTCCCAATGTGTGGCAGTATTTATATAAAAGTTCATAGCAACCCAAATGTATTTCACAAGCCTCGACTTCTGCTCTTAATCTTTCAATTAGCTCACTTACATTTTGAACGGTCATAAATAGGCACTAGCTACAGTGCAAACATAAACCACCCTGGTTTATATGTTGATTTTTCACAAAAATTAGACTTAAGGTAACTGCAGAAGCTTAGCAGCCCTCCAGGAGTGGAATTGCACAAACTTTTAGATGATAATATGCTTGAAGTGTCAGCAGCAGAGTACATTTTGCGGCCAGAAAAGTCTGGCTATGTATTTGTTCCACTCATGAACTCTGCCAGCTTACTTAAAGAATAAATTTAAATTTCTGATGAAGGCATGGCTAATTAACAAGTCTTGAGTGAAGATTGGCCCATAATTCTGGGTAAGGCTTTTATTTTCTAAATCTGGACTCTTCCCCTCAGAGTTTAACCATTATTTTCCTCTTATTACAGACCCCAGCAGCCATGGAGCTGACCTATGCAGAAGTAATGACTCATGACGGAGCTCAGGGGACTGATGGGCTTTACTCCAATGTGAGTTATCAACAGAGCCATCCGAGACCGCCCCCTGGGAACCAAGTTGTGTACTCTACTGTTGGACCTGGAACATCCTGAGATGTCATATGTTTACCTTTTTATTTAATATTTAATTTACAGGTTTATTTTTTGGTTGTTTGTTTGATTCCTGAAAGACTGAGCCAAGTTGGCAATATGGCAATTCTCCAATATGTCAACATTCACCCAATTTCTTTGAAAATTTTCCCAGATACGTGCCCGTCTTATTTGAAATTATACATGAAGCTTATGGGCAGTGGCAGAACTCCTGCCCACAACATTAAACACTTTTTTTTAGATAACTATCTTCGTTTGATTTTTCTGTTAGTCTTTGAAATGGGTTTATACTTATGCATTTATGCCCCTAATTATCCTAAAATAAAACGACATGTTTGAATTATTGAACAATATGAATTGTTTGTCGAATTTTGGGAAAATGGATGTTGTGCTGTGTAAACTATAAAAAGTCTGTTGATATTTTACTGGTGGCTGAAGGATTACCTATTTCAAATAAAGTGCAATGTGTTTGGTCAAGACATGCTAGTATTGCCATCACTGCAATAACGTGCCATCTTTTCTATATTTTTCTGGGACTCATTATCCCAGTGTGTACAAATTCAGGAGCACAAATGCAGGGTTTGTCTGGGTGCTGGATTTTGTTCAAAGCCCTTACAACTACGTTGTAATTTTTCTGACCGATGTATTAATTGGAGATCTTGAGCACAGTGAAAGTTTCAGGAAATCCGTGAACGTAGCTGCTTATACAAATAGAAGCTCAATGCAAATTCTTCAAAAAATCTTGAAATATATCTGCCCTCATTAGACATCCCTGTTATGAGGCCCCAGTCCAGCGTTGGACCTTGTCATTACCTGGATGTCCAAATTTCATATTTATGATGAAGAGAAGTCGTGTGCATTGTGCTTAAGCATGTAAAAAAATGGCATGTCTGAATGTGTTTGGCTGATTTATTGTTAATGCGCTGGTTGAGAAGTTTAAATATTATAATCAGCGTTGCATCACTGGCAGTGGCGCGCCGTCAGTTGTTCAGAGGGTCTTTAGTTTGTTTGAGGCAATGACTGCAAGGCAGCAGTAACTCAAAATGCGTAATGGCAGGACAAACCTTCTGCTGAAATTAAATTTTTTTTTCTTTTTTTTTAGTCGTCCGCCACTGCGGTATGTTCATTCGGTAAGGTAACTGAAGTGGGACATTTTCCACTGATGATTTCCAGCTCATAGTTGGTTGAAGAAAAATGGCAAATTTGTGATCAAACTTCTTTTGAGTTTTTAATGTCTACTAGAAAGTATAACAAAATACCTAAACATTTTCTTGGGTGACAATATATTTTTTAACAGGGACCTGTGGTATACTTGTAGGCCTACTGATTTGACAGGCACCGTACTCATGACGATGAGCCGCATTGTCAGTCACATCGCCAAAACTGAGACTGAAGAGCTTAAGCAAAATTCTGACATTTACAGGCACATTTTTGATGGCAATTCTTGTATATATCATTCTGATCATTTAAATTGTAAAATTATATCTATTAAGAGGTGTCAACATAGCCTGTTAAACTCTGCGTACCGACTCAAGAATTCTAATTTCTATTCCTTTAATTGATAGCTTAATAACAAGAAGTTAGTCATTTCTAATGCAGCATTGTTGGATTCCACAGATCCTTCTGAAAAATATGAACCCTCGTTTGTGTCTCTTTGACCTTCCTGTGATGAATAATATGCACCATTTTGTTTGATAAGTACGTGGGGAAACATGTATGTAGAGAAGAGGTGCTCTTGATTTGCCTGTCAATCTACATACCAACCTTCAGCTGTAGTCATAAGCATCAGGTTGTGACCGAAAGGTCAAGATCACAAGTACAAGCGCCCCAATTGAGTTTTCTCCACGGGGTGACTGGGCCGGCCCTTAGAGCTCGGGTGAGGCGCTCAGACATCTGGGAGCAACTCATGGTAGAGCTGCTACTCCTTGGCATTGAGAGGAGTCAGCTGATGTGGTTGTCCAGATGTCTCCTGGATGCCTCCCTTAAAAGGTTATTCTGGGCATGTCAAACCGGGAGGAGGCCCCAAGGCAGACCCAGGACATGTGAGAGGGACCATATTTCCCGGCTGAGAACGACCCAGAATCCTCCAGGAAGAGTTACAGGACGTAAGGGGATGAGTGGGGTCTGCTATTTTGCAACCCAGGCCCAGATATGCAGCTTAAAATGGATGAATGGATGGGTTCTCTTACTTAAATGAATTCAGGAAAATAAGTGACCAGTGCATTATATAGAATGACACCTGTACAGCACTGAAAAGCTCTAGCCTTTGCTTTTGACAGATGCTGTAATTGAGCATATTGGACAATGAGGCACTTGACACACAAAAAGGTTTGCGGCGACGCACAGAGTGCATATGCAAATACAGCTGTAACAGAGGATAAGGGGGAAGTGCAGGGAAACAGAAACATATTGAAATGGCAAAAAAAAAAAAAAAGAGGAAGGACCGTAATTGAAGATAAATTTTTATTACATTAATGCTGTGTGGAAGGAAATATTTTGAGAAAGTGGCAAAGACTGAGAAGCTTTTGAGTCAAGTGACTTCGAGCTCAAGACTCAGTCTATATCTAAAACAATTCATACAGTTTATAATCGCAGCTTTGCTTTTTGGAAGCCGTTTTACTCGTTGGAGGAGGAAAAAGACCACTGGACATGATAAAAGCAAAAGCAAAAAAAGACTGGAAAAATGGTCTGAAATATTGTGCTCAAATTTCATCTCCAGACGATTTGTTACCGAGGCCTACTGTGAATCGGATGGCATTGGTTTGACATTTTTAAATAGTGGCAGACCAGAAAAATAGGTTTGGGAAATAGTGATGGGGTAAAATAATCTTTCATATCATTGCACTTGCAGTGTATATTTGGTATTTCATTAACAATCTGATTTTAATTTTGCAGGTCGATTTCAACCCTCAAAATGTTAAGCCTTAACTTGTTGGTGAGCTGTAAGACCTGGTTCAACCCTGTTTAAAAAAAAAAAAAGGCTAAAAATAGACAAAAGGGTGTCAGAAGAAGCATATTAGGGAAGTCCATGATTGCTTCAGGACAGTGTCACAACTACATCAGAAAATAGATTCCATTTTAGATGTGTTTTTTGATAATGGATCCAGTCATCTTCATCCTACTTCTTTTTTGGGGTAATTTTGCTGCTAATTTTACATAAATGATTCGCAAGAGGTGTATGGATCAATTGTTTCATAATTCTCCGTGGATTCTTTTTTTTCAGATTGTGGCTTTTCAAGAGGACAAGACAGTGCCGACATGTCTGGAACGGTTTCCCTGAGGTTTACTTTTGACCCATATTATAATTTTCATGAAAAGTTCTGCTGCAGATTTTACCAGAATGGCTGTGCTGCTTTTGTGAACAACAGAGGATATGCAGCTGACCTCTATAAAGGGAGACTGTCTACACTTGAATATAATGGACTCATGGTTGTGAATATCTGGAATTTACAGAAGTCAGATGCTGGAAGATACCGATGTGCTATAAATGGAATACTGTCTCACATTTACAGGGACTACATCGTTACAATATCAGGTAAGACTGGTATTGAATGGCTGTGCGTGCTAGTGAGCCCAATGCCTTTTAGAATGCGATGAAAGATATTTGCTAAATTGAAGTATATAATCTGTTATTGAATGCAAACTCAGCATATTTGTTTTGGAAATGGTACACATTCTCTTAGTGCTGTGAAACCTGTAAGAACAATCAGATTGAGTATGCTGCTTTGGATATTTGTCCAAAACTGTCAGTTTAGATCAATCACGGACATCTACCTGCAGCAGTGCAACTTTGAATTTCAAATTGTTTACTGAACAATATGTTTGGTAATATCAGGAGAAGCAAGGCAGTTCAGATAAAGAATCATATTTGCCATTTTTGTTTGAAATTCATTACCTACACTTACTTTGCTCTCACTGTTTTTGGCACGCAGTATATTTGGTTGATTAGACTTGGTGTATGTTTGAAATCCATTTTTTCACCGTTGTATTTCAGCCTCCAGGTATTCACACTTTCAATAAGACGCCAATTTATTTCACGGAAAATTCTTCAATTTGCCCTGGTTCACTGTAAAACTAAATTCTTTCGAATTACTGTATATCTGCAATCCATCTGTGAATGCATGTGAACGTTACCTTCAATATCATCAGTAAGGATTTGGCCTGTGACATTATATCTTTGGCTTTTAACTCCAGAACTTTGGTTTGTAAATAAATCCATTAATATAAGGTTAAAGTGCAGTCTGTCAGCTCTGACTTAAGTCAATTTACAGTACCCACCAGAATCATTTGGGTTGTTGGCAAAACTGTGTCTGTTGTTCATTCTCTTGGTCTTTCACTCAAAATATATGCAAAATTTGAACTTGTCATTGAATTTAACTTGTTGAAAGAAAAAAAAAGTTGTTATTCAATATATGTTTTCTCCTGAATGTATGCCACAAATACTGGCACTCCGAGAAAATCCTATTATTAAAATATAACTAAAGCACTGCACATTTCCAGTGAAATTTTACATTTTTAGGTTCACCTGTTTGATTACGAACCCTTGAGTCAATCATGACTTTGAGTTTCATAGAGGTATAAATATGAGGTGATACAAGCCAAATTCATGTGGTCATTTATCACTATTGGTCTTTCAATGGGACTAGGATATATGGTCAGAGACCAAATAAAGCATTTTGGCAACAAAGTTGGGTTTGGCATAGACAGATAGATAGCAGTACAGAAAAATACCTCAAACCCACGGTAAAATACGGTGGTGGAGCTTTAACCCCAGTCCTGCCTCTGGGCATCAAGGACTGACAAACAGGGAAATAGCTACCGGGGGGAATGATATATCAATGACAGGCTAGCAGGGAAATGCGTGGGTCCTCTATATTTCAGCGATTGGCCAGGACTAGGGTTAATGTTGTTGAGGGGCGGATTTTCTTTGAAAGCTTGGACATCTTGTTAGGATCCAAGGTATCATGGGCTCAATCAAATTCCAGCATATATTAAATGAAAACCAAACAGCCTCGGGCAGGAAGCTTAAAATGAGCCATGGTGGGACCTTCCAGCAGGACAATGACCCAAAGCACACCTCAACATCGACACAAGAATGGTTAACCGACTACAGATTAAAGGTCTTGCCATGGCCATCACAGTCTGACCAACCACAGCCCCATAGAACATCTTTGGTATGAGCTGAAGACAAGAGCCCTCATGCGTTGTCCATGAAATCAAGAATTTTAAGCAATTATTTTTGAAAGAATAGTCTTAGATCCCGTGGCATGTGTTCAGCAACCTCATCACGCATTATAGGAGAAGAATCAGAACTGAACGAAGAGAGGATGCACAAAATATTAAATGAGGAGGTGCCAATTTGGCATGTATATTTTTGAGAAAAATATTTCTCATGGTAAAAATTGAATGTTTCTTTCAATATTTTATTTCAATTAAAGGTTGCTCTATTTTTCCCCAAATATTTTGAATGAAAGATCATGAGGACAAACAAATGTTTTGCCATCTCATTTGCTTATTTTTACCAAAGGGTGCCAATCCCCCTGGAGGGCAGTGTAGTGCAGGGCCTTTGAATGAATAGTATGCAATCATGTATGTAATTATTGTGAGATATCGTTCAGGAACCAGTCGCGAGAACCAAGCAGTGCAGTAAAACTGGATTTTATTAAGGAAGGGGGAGAACCCCCACTGAGCAGGAGGCAATGGTACAGAGTCCACAATCCAAAAATCAAAATCCAGAGGGCGAAATCCGAGTCGTTAACAGGGCAGCAATCACAGTCCTCGTAGTCCGGCAAAAAGGGTTTGATACACAGATGCAGACAGTAATCCAAAACAGAGCCAAAATCACAAAACAGAGACAATCTAGTCAGAAGTGAATCACAAAGAATACAAGGCGAAAACAAGCGTAGCACAGGCAAACCAAGGGAAATGTTCTGACAAGGAGCTGGCTGTGAAAAGATCGCTTAAATAGACAAATGGGAAGTCACATGCTACAAAGGGAAACAGGTGAACTGCATCAGATTAATTACAAAGGAATGAACATGAGGAAGTTCCTAATTACAAGAAATTGGCAAAAGCCAAAACACTGACAGGGATCACAAAGACAGGCTACTGACAAACATACGGCTCCAGTTAGGGAGTTCTACCGTGCACAGAGTGAGAGGCTGAACAGTGTTTAGCAGGTGCAGAAGATCTGCTGAAGCACAGCAAAGTAAATTGTGTGAAGGAAAGGGGCGGAGACTAGAGCAGAGCGAGTGCTGAGAGCTTGTTAGTCAATTAGTAATGTGCAGCTATACAATTCCTAGTGCTGGTTAGTAAGTTAGTACCATAAACAATGGTAGTCTTGGTTAGTAAGTTTAACTAAAACAACAAACTGTTAGTATTGTTAGTAATATAGAAAAACAAGGTGAAGGAAGTAAACGAGATTGGAAGGAATGGTTGAAATCCCAGAAACCACGAAATCACCCGAAAGTGTGGAACACAATACTTGGGCAGTGAGCAATCACAAGACATGAGACCAGACAGGGGGAGAC
Organism: Gymnothorax reevesii; assembly: GCA_029721435.1. NCBI lineage: Eukaryota > Metazoa > Chordata > Actinopteri > Anguilliformes > Muraenidae > Gymnothorax > Gymnothorax reevesii. Next base: position 74,848,440 of record CM056585.1, on the reverse strand, counting down.
AAAGTGCAATGCATGGTATGACACAAAACATGGACCGGAATATAACTGCAGGAGTGGAATATGGCAGAACATACAGAAACAAAGCAAGGCATGGAATCCTAATCACAAATTCAGTGCATAGTCAGACAAAGCAGAATTCATAATTAAACTTGGCAGTCAGGCAGAATCATAACAAAAACATGGTCAGGCAGATCAGGATCATAACATTTATTCCACCAGTTACACACTCAAATCATAATTTTGGTATGCATAATTGAAATAATCCACATGGAAAGAATCTATATGAACATATATGTGCATATATGCAGCCTATATGCTGTAAATATGCAGCATATACGTGCATATATGCCGCATATAGGCCAATTTCAGGTACATACCCCGGGTGGCCCAAAAAAAAAAAAAAAAAACCAACCGAAACATAGTGCAAACACTAATTCACTTTAGTGACATGGAGTAGTCCTGCCAAATGTATTTCTTATCAACTACATGAAATAAATATCTTGTCTTATCAACTATGCGGTTTGGTTTTTTACTCCATTTCACTAAGGTGAATTAGTTGTACTATATGTACATACAAGGTATATATCTGCTATATAGCTCATATACCTAGTGACAGGTTCTGTTTGTAATACCTATTGTAAAACTCATATCTCACTTTTGCAACTGTCATACATGATGCCAAGCTCATATTTTCATTCTCAGTGTAATATCTGCATATTAGTCTAAAGTCCCTTACAGAAATAACAAGAATTTCACGCAATAACTTATTAATCTCATGTGAACACGTGAAATTGGCATCACATTTGATCCTAAATACATGTTGACATGTGACAACGGCACATTATGTGTAAACCAGTTATTAACTATGGCAAGTGAGAGGAGACAAAACACTTTGATATCAACTCAAATATGTAATACTATTTGTTACATTTTTTTCCTGAAACATTAACAATAACTAGGTCATCAATTCTTCTTATTTCCATTCTATGAAGATTGAGTTGTGTATTGTGGAAGAGAAGGAAATGTATAAAAACAAAATAGTTTGATTATGTTTATTTCATCAATTAAGCATTTTTTCAAGTCTAAGTCACTGCCAGATTCAACACATTAGATAAAATTGAATTCACTTCATCACAGTTCATACATATCCACTGAAAGGTTATACTCTACACTGTTACATTCACCAAATGCAATGTTTTCTTTCTTTTCTGTAATGCAGTTTCTAGATGAATATGACTCAGAGGTCTTGAGTCTAAATATAGCAAAATAAAACATAAATGACAAAATGAAAGTACACAGAAGAACATACATTTAAGTAAACATGCCTTTAAAAAGTCATTTTCATCCCCACAACTATATGAGTATTTCACAGTGGTTAATGAATTTGAAGACAAAGTCTACATTTCTGTTCACAGTTTTAAAGGACACTTGTCTTTTATCTGAGATGCTTGTATAGCAACTAAATGTCCCAGACTTTTTCCTACAGGGATAAAATAACAAGGATTCTCAAATTCCCACACGGAAAGAACCTATGTAAACATATAGCTTTTAATCCCCGCCTAGGATCAACCAGCAGTGGTCGACAGCTCTTTTCAGAAGTAGCGCGCAATTGGCCAATGCGCTACAGGGATGCAAATTGGGAAGGGCCAGCTGTGAAGGGTTATGTAGATTAGAGCGCGTCTTGTTGGCCAGACGGGCCCTCATAAACAAGATTCTGCCCTCCCTTATACCTGAGTATCCTCAGCCCTCATTCAGAGCTTGGGAAGTTTCACCCAGCAAACGCATAAAGAGCAATTGCTAATGGATGAGGGCACTGGAGCAGGGCTGTGAGCTGTACACACTCTCCAGAGTTGTCAACAGGTTGTGCATAATTCCCTAATCGGATATCCCATATTCGGGTGGGATTGGAGATGTTTAAAAAAAAAAAACATACGTTTAAATACAGGGCCACATATTGGTTTCGCATATATGTGACATACATACAATTGGCCGTATGAAGACGGCCAATTTTATGAATGTCGCATATATACGAAACCTATATGTGGCCATATATTAAAACCTATATGTTAATATAGGTTCTTTCCGTGTGGGAAGGACAGTACAAAGGCTGTGCTGTTGCCTCACAGCTAGTTGTGGGCTTTCCCTGTTTGAATGTTCCCCCTGTTTGCATTTTTCTGGATCTTTCGGTTTCTTGCCGCAGTCCAAAGACATGCATGCCAGGCAAACTGGAGAGTGTAAATTGCCAATTTGGAATGAGTGTGTGCGTGAATGGTGTGTGAGCCCTGTGATGGACTGGAGGGCTGTTTTCCTACCTCTTTCACACTGGAGGCAGGGGTAAGCTCCAGCTATCCCCTGTGATGAGGAAGACCTGGTTTAGATACTAGATGGAAGGATGGATGGATGATTGCAATAACTGTGCAATAAAAGATATTAAGACAACATTGAACAGGATTTTACTAAAAAATAAATACTTGCCTAATCTCCAGATGCAAACAGTCGACAGAGCCCTCCTCAGCCCTCCATGCCGTCATCCATCAGACCCACCAAAATCAACATACTGACCACATCCGCCACGTCCGTGGAGAGCTCCAATGTGTCTCACAGTGATGGCTACCACAGGTAAAGATTCACACTTTTTAAAATGAGAAGGAAGCTTTTGACTCAACATGAGGAAATGTTCATAAATGCCAAGCCAGAAAGCATATCGGGCCCTGGAATAAAATGTTTTTTTTTTTTTTTTTTTCGATATTAAAAAATGTGGTTGCTCTTAGTTCTCCAAATATTTTATTCAAAATATCAACAAAAATATATGTAACCTTGAATTTAAAGAAAGCGATTGAAGAAATGAAAATGCTGTTGTGCTCTATCATTTCTTCTCCCCAAAAACGAGTACCACAATCATTGGCGCCTCTATATAACCTTTTAAGAAAAATTTCATTGAAGTATGTCTGTGTTTATTCTAATTTATTAATTAATTTATTTTATTTATTTCTTTTCTTTTTTTAAATTCAACATAATAATTAGCTGTGAATTTGGTCAAACATGATCTCCTGTTTCCCCGTGGTGTAAGTATGAGGTGACATGCGGGCTAATGCCATTTCAGCATCCATCACCATGGTAAAGACGGAGGAATACTGCTATGTTGGGTGACAAAAAGCTGTTGTGCTCCACAAATGTTGGAAAAACTATGAGTAAATACCTGTACAGTTGAAAATTATTTGTTTCAGCTATTGGCACAGGAATGACAAAGTGTAAGGCATATGACAATATTAAAATCGAACAAACACCGAAAGAAATGCCCAAACAAACACAGAAACAAACCAAACCAAAAACAATACCCCTTGCCCTCACGCTTCGGGTAGGGCGGGGTAATAATCTAGTAAAGAACCACACTGAGAGGTGTGGTGGTGGATATCTGATTTTGTAAGGCTTTATTTTTTCAGAGGTCCTGGACAACTTCTTGGTATCATAGACTCCGTTTGGTTCCAGAACATATAGGCCTAATGAAAAGCTCAACGGCTCAAACAGAAAACTTGAACTTGACTGTGGTTGGGTCAACAAGACAAACAAGACAATGGTCCAGACTGTTCGTCAAAATCAACACAAAAATGGTTAACCAATCATAGAATAAAGGTTTGCATTAGCCATCTCAGTTCTTGACTAAATCCCAGTAGAAAACCTATGGGACAGGTTCAAAGGAATCAATAAACATGGACCTCAGAATTTGAAAAATGTGAAGGAAAGTTCTCAGTCTCCTTGCAATGTTTCCCCCGACCTCATTACATGCTCCAACTGAGAACTGTCAGAGCCGCTATTTTGGCAAAGGGAGGTTGCACGAAGTAGGCTTTTAAATGGAGATCCAATTACTGTGATACACATGCATTTGAAATAAATATTTGTTTCATTCATGCAATTAATATTTTCATTTGATCATTGTATGACAAATAAAGGCTACTTTTTTGTTAATATTTTGAATCAAATATGAAGAGAATAGACAATAATGTAATTATTTTATTACTGTTTTTGTTCAAGGCCACCTAAAGTGCTAATATTGAAAAGCACTGTACGTATTTCAGAACCTTTTCTGATCCATTATCTTTTGTTAGAAGCCTAAAATGTGAACGTGATCTTAGATTATTACCCTGCCCCACCCGAAGGGGGAGGGCAAGGGGAATTGTTTTTGGTTCGGTTTGTTTGTGTGTTTGTGCATTTTTTTGTTTTTTTGTTTGTTTGTGAACACTCTCGCAGCAAAGTAATGGCCATTTTCACCCCAAATTCGGTACAGGGATTGCCACTGTCCCAGAAGAGATCCCTATTGAATTTCATCCAAGTAGGTGAAAGTATGTGCGAGGGGCGGGACTTTTTGTGCCTGGTACCACTTGTTATTATTATTATTATTATTATTGCCTCATAGCACTTGCTAGCCCATCAACATTTTGACGCCGCACACTCTAAAATTATGATATCTAACATACAGTACTTTTCTAGCTATTTTTCTTTTACAACCCCTGTCAGCAGCAACTAAATCTTTTCCTGGACATGCCCCGTAATTATGGTTTTATTTCATTTTATGAATTCGAACATCAAAATTTTCCACTAAAAGAGCTGAAATTTAGTAGCTCAGTGACATCTCTGGCGATGGAATGTGATGTATTATGTTAATGTTGGAGTGAAATCCTACAGGACAATAAATCTTGAAGGACAGGGTTGTTTACCATCATCTTAAAATCAGTAACCAGTAACTCTTCTGAATGAATGCTGTGATGAATAGAATAGTTTTTCAGAATGTTTTTTATTTTCCAAAACCCAAATTCAGTGTTATAGAACTCAGTGTAATAGTTTTTGCGATTGTGTTTTTGCGATTTCACTTTTTAATGGGTGAATGTCAGTAACCCTGCCTTGAAATACAGGTCCCAGTTCAGAGTCTCTCTGCTATTTTCCAGTTTTAAAAGCAATACGTGGATCATTCTGACTGCTTTACTCACTGTACTGGTGATGCTCATTCTCATCATCTCAATAATTGCCGTGGTGGTTCATCTTAGGAAGAAAGAAAAAGGTAAGTTAATGTGATATTGTGCAAAAAAAAAAAAAAAAACTTAGAGATTTCATGATTGAATCTTCTTTGTTCAACAAGAAAATAAATGCTTGTTCTAATTGGCTCCGTTTCTGACAAATGAGATTGTCTTCTACAAAATGGTCTCATCTCATTGGTTAATTCTCATCTCATAATTCATTGGAGAGTAAATCACTTAACATTAAGACTAAAATGATTGTCCAAACAGATTTTTGCTCTGTGGCCAAAGCCAGTCACATACAGGTCAAATCTATCGCTGTTTAAGTGCAGAAGTATCCAGAAGTAAAGCAGTATGATTAACTGACATGTGATTTGATGCAGAGTATCTGTGTTATATGCCTCATAATGCACACGACAGCCAAAAGAACAAAAAAATTATCATAATTAGAAGCAGTAAAATATGGTGTAGTAAATAATATGGTACAAGGCTGACATCTTGGCTCTAAAACCTTGATGAAAAAATGTTCGGTCCCAGTAAAGGGGCTAAAATAAATTCCACTGCACTCTGCAAACTGATAAAAATAAAACTATTTACGTCTGTTTGAAAACACTCACTGGCTGTGCCGTGATTTCCACAGAGAAAAGTGGAAGTGCTCCATGTGATACCTACTCATCCTCCCTCTCTGTAAGTGCAATAGTGGATCATTCCTCACTGACTCATAAGGCTGTCTTATTGTGTTTACATGTAATGTCTGCCTCTGATATCTGAATGTTCTGTCCATCACACATATTTATAATCAAGCCGAGAAATCCAGAAAAAAACCAGGCAGGATTCTGAGCTGATTTAAGCTAAAGGAGGTCTTTCACTGTATAGGGAAAAATGCCCACTGCCCGATCAGAACAAGCTTTTGATATTATGAAACACATCTGGTAACTCCACAGGAAACAAGTTTTATATGCCTGATTTGCGTACAGGAAGTGAACTATGGCCCACTTAGTACATGCTCTATTTTTATGAGACAATGCTCAAAAAAGTTCATTTTTGAGCATGTAACCAAATCCAAATATGTTCAAATATTAGTTTATTAGCTTCAGCAAGACCTTTTGCATATTTTGATACCAAATGCAAACCCAGAAATCCCACAACAAAAAAGTTATAGATGATTTGCACAAGAATTTGTCAATTTTATCACAAAATTTCATAGAAATCTTATTTTTCTTTTGTTTATTTCAGTAGGTTCCCATTCTTGCCCACCAGAATTTTTTTGTAGAAAGTTGCACTATATAGTTGTATAAATCCTGTAAAAATTTTTTGAACTTTCGAGACCGGTAACATCGATCCAGAGATCAATATATCAAAGGAACTCTCATTTGTAAGAATGAACAGTTTGTGTTAAATAGGATAAAATGATCAACCTTTACCCAAAATAGTTGATATGTACTCAAAATCATAAGCAATAACTAAAAAAGAATGGTATTATGGCTTAAAAATGTTATGAATTCATTCTGGATCATTCTGGATCATGTCAACTAGCAAGCTGTAATGGAGTCCTTACATCTAATATTGTGTGTCTATCCTGGATAAAGACAAGAAAAATATCATCTATATCAATTTACAGCTTCAATTCTTGCATCCAGTGAGTTTTTTTTAGTATTGCTTATGATTTTGAGTACACATCAACTATTTTGGGTAAAGGTTGATAATCTTATCCTATTTAAAACAAACTCTTAGAAATAAGATTTCTATGAAATTTTGTGATAAAATTGACAAATTCTTGAGTAAATCATCTATAACTTTTTTGTTGTTGGGTTTCTGGGTTTGCATTTGGTATCAAAATATGCAGAAGGTCTTGCTGAAGCTAATAAACTAATAATTGAACAAATTTGGACTTGGTAACATGCTCAAAAATGAACTTTTCTGAGCATTATCTCATAAAAATAGAGCATGTACTAAGTGGGCCATAGTTCACTTCCTGTATGCAAATCAGGCATATAAAACTTGTTAGACTTGTTAGTGAGAAAACGCTGTTGCATCACAGCAAGAAAGTTGTGGGATTTAATCTAGCTTGGGGCCTTTCTGTGTGGGGTGTGGATGAATAAGTTCCCTTAGGTACCATTGTCTCCTGCCACAATTCAAAGACATTTAACGGTATATTAAACTGTTAGAAACTCTGTTGCCCATAGATATGATTGTATGAGTAAATTGTGTGCATGTTTGCCCTGTGATGATTAACGAACTGTCCTGGGCACCTTCTTGTCCATCCCCCTCTAGATCCTAGGATACACTCCAGAGCCCCCAGACCCTGACCAAGTTTGACAAAGAAATGTCTTTTTCAGGGCCTCAGTTCCCAAGATGAGAAGAGTATTGTCTACACCACAGTGAATTTCAAGACCAGTGAAGAGCCTGCGGGACTCTATGCTAACCTCAAGAGCTCAGCTGCAACATTCTCCCAAAAGTGTGGTCCTCAAGATATCCAAGAAACTGTGGAATACTCCACTCTTGCCATCAAAACACAATAGGGTGTACAGGATTGTCTCCAGGAAGGGGGCGGCACTGCAGTGAAAGTTTGTCCTAAGTGTTTTAGTCATGAAGAAATTTAACCACCGAAGTAGCCAGTGTTAGATTGTTTTAAGTTACCAAGTCAAGAGGATTTTTCTTGTCACCTTGGCTAATCATGAAATGTGACAAACTTTCACCTCACAGGCAATATGTTCTTTTTTTTATCTAGTTTTGCTATTTTTAAAAAAAAGTTATAGTATTCTTGGATGTCTAGGAGGTTTATGAACTTTTTTAGCCAGCAAACAAAGCCACTGGCTTACTTTGTCAAAGGATAGCAACCATGTCAGAATTCCTTGGCTGCCTGTGCATGTCTCCAAATGCACCTGAATAATGTAGTATGTAGCCATTAAGCCGCTTTCACAATAGACGTGAAACAAATTTTTCACACGACAGATTACATTCAAAGTCAATGTAAAGACTTCATGTTTTTGCAGTGACTTTGAATGAAATCTGTCGTGCGAAAAATTTGTTTCGCGTCCAGTGTGAAAGCGGCTTAAAGCTACAAAATGAGTATGGAAAGTCTGCAGACTAAGCAATTATGAGGATGGTAGATACATTAACAAACAAGATTGACATGCCCCTTACGAAAAATAAGTTTACTCAAGTGTGGTATTAGTATACTTCTTCTAAACTAAAAATAAGAGAGTATACTTTCAGTTTACTTTTGATGTACTTATCAGAGATATTAGCTAAGTACTTAGCAAAGTAATACTTAAGTATTCTTAGCTTATACTGAAAAGTATACCGAAAAGTCTAAGTACATTAGGCTAATACTTGTACCTAAACTTTTGATGATTACACTTTTCTTGAGTATAACTCAAAGTATTAAAATATTCATGCCTAATGTTCAAGCATACTAGCTCGCAGTTAGGCTACTATCAAAAGAATAAGCATATAAAAATGTTTTTACCATACATACTGGCTTCTTTGAAGTATACTGCACTATATTTTTACTCTCATGGACTTACATATTCCACATGTACGTTTGCAGTAACAAGTCAGCTTTGGGGCAGCATGGCAGAGTAAATAGCACATGGGTGGAGCTGAACATGATTTTTATGCAATGTTATTCACCCACACAGAAACATAAACATTTGTCTGATTTTATTTGAGAACAAATTTGACAATTATTCCAGTTTTGGCAGACTTGATGCACACTCTTACAAAAAAAAGTATACTTCAAGTTTAATACTTCAACTTAAAGTACCCATGTAGTTTACATCTAAGTTTTATTTTGTACTCCAAGTACACTACAAGTGAACTTTTAAGTCTACTGTGACTTAACTAGTTGTATACCTCTAACATACTTTTCAATTTATGAAATTATACATTCAAGTATACTGCAAGTAAACTTACAGATATACTGCTAGTTTATTAGTTGTATACATCTGGTAAACTTTTCAGTTCATGAAAGTATACTGTGAAGTATACTGCCAGTAAATGTAAAGATGAACTATTAGTTCACTAGTTATATACTTCTAGCACAATGTCTAATTTATAAAAGTATACTTTGAAGTATACTGCAAGTAAATTCAGATTTACTACAACTTTACTTGTTATATACTCAGCGGCGGCTCGTCGGCCGTAACAAAGGGAAGCCAAAACCTCGCCCTTCAAAGCTTAATGACTTCAACATTTCGCAGTTCACTTTTCTTTATCAGCAGTTGCTCATACGAATTGGTAGAAGGACAATCAAATTTATTTTAGATAGCAAATGACGACGCAAATTATCAATACGTCTTTATAAATTAGTTTGCGAGGTTTCTTTCACAAGAAGCCACGACAGTCCATTTTCTACAATCTTAATCTAGAAGTAAAGAATGCGATGTTGCACAGCTTATTGCTTAATGAGCCTCACTAATCAATTTGCGAATCTATGCCGTTTCGTGAGCTTCTTGAGCGCGGATTTTAAAAAGACGTAGGCCTATGGTAATTTATGTCGTAATTTATGTGTGAAAGAAAACCCCTCATAATTTCATGGTGCAATGTATAACAATGCTATCGAAAATAAATTTGACTCAATTGACTGTTCTTCTAACAATTTGAATGAGCAACTGCTGATTAAGAAAAGTAAACTGCAAAAGGTTTTTTCGAAAGCCGAGGTTTTGGCTTCCCTTTGTTACGGCCGGCGACCCGCCACTGTTTAAATGAATGATTGAAAACAGGTGATGAACAATCATTAACTTAAAGGGATTGTTTGGGCTTTCCCTGTTGCCAATTCACGAGCCGCCACTGTATATACTCCAAGGCAACCTTTTAGTTCATGAAAGTACACTTTGAAGTATTGAAGTACACTGTAAGTAAACTTATAAGTAAACTTCAAGTCCACTAGTTCTATACTTCAAGCCCTCTTTAGTTTAAATTTAGTTTTAAACTTTCAGGGTGCTAAAGTTTTTTTGTTTTTTTTTTTTTAAAAGTTAAAGTTAAAAAGACTTAAAGTCTTCTTTAAGCTAACTTAACATCATACTCACAGCTTATGATTATTGCAATCTAAAATATATTACTGTTGCTAATCAGATATTATTTAATATACAAGTAGATGAGAGGTTACCTCATGTACTCTACTAGTAGACAATGCTGAAGTGCACTCTGCTTTAATTTACAGATGAAGCTACTTAGAAGAATTTACAATGAAACTCATACTCAGGATTGAGAACAAAATTGATTCCTTTATAAATTAAAATTTCAAGCACAATATTGTATTGGATGCCAAAGTATAAGAACACAGCAATGGCAACTCTTATTGTAATCCCAATTCAAAACAAAAAAATACCTCTTTCCCTCATATGGAACCAGGAATATGCATAAAATATTAATTAGCTTTGCCTTCAGCCTGACCAGTAGGCTGAAGGACTCAAGCAAAGGCTGATGAAATATTCCAAATAAGGACACCGATGAGCTGTTTTTTGGTTAATGGAGTTCTGTATCACAGTAAAAAAATATGACTGACTAAAGAAAAGATGCAGCAGTGCTGTAATACTCGAAAGATGGTACATTCTGTTTAATAAATGATTTAATCATTTTTAAACAAGAGTGTGGACATCAAAGCCCTGTACCAAACATTGCTGTGTTTAAGTTGAGATATCAGTGCAATCTAGCTGGCCATTATCTGCAGATCCACAGATAAATGTACACAGTATTTTCAAACAAGAGATTAAAAAGACTGGAACTTCAGTGCTATCTGACATAGTGACAATGAAATGTCTCTATTAGTTATAAAACTAGCAACCCTACCACAGCTTGATCTGCATTGGCTGTGCAGCTAAAGCTATGCAGGTGTGGGCTTGGTTTGTGCTTGGATGGGAGACCATCTGGGAAAATAAGCTGGTGTTGGTAGGCCAGTAGGTTGGGATCTTCCCTCTGGTGGAATAATACACAATACCCCAATGCAGTGATGAGGATGTTGTTTGTCTGATGAAATGTGAACCTGAAGTCCTGACTCATTGTGGTCATTACACATCCAATGACATCCCTGGTGAAAAAATACTATACTTGAATTATACTTTTACAGACTGTATTAAGTATGGTGTATGTTTTTTTCGCCCCCTTTATGTGTAATTAAGTGTGCTCAAGTAGTCATTGAATACTACTTGTGTACTACTTCAGTACACTTAAAGTGTACACTTTCTAAAAGTATATATTAAATATATTACTTTTTGTGCTTAATTTGCAAAAGTATATTTGTAATAACTTTTGTATGCAACAAGTATACTTCTAATATAATTAAGTGTAATATTTTTTCACCTGGGATGTAGTTTCTGAGCAGTATGCTTTCATGAACTGAAAAGTTTACTAGAAGTATACAACTAATAAACTAGCTTTATATCTTTAAGTTTCCTAGCAGTATACTTAAATGTATACTTTCATAAATTGAAAAGTATACTAGAAGTATACAAATAGTTCACTCACAGTATACTAAAAAGTTCACTGGTAGTGTACTTGCAGTATAGAATAAAACTCAGATGTAAACTAGATGGGAACTTTCAGTTTACTTTGCTTGAACTTGAAGTATACTTAAAAGTATGCTTTTATAAACTTAAAATGTTCCAATTTTGTCAGAAGAAGAACTAAATTTGTCGACTTTCTAGTACACTACAAGTACATGGTATGTAGTATACTTGCTATACTTATACTTACACTAAAGCATACTTAATAAAATGAACTTCAAGTATATACTTTTTGCTAAGGGACAGCGTCCATAAAAGTTTAACAACACGTGGAATTCAGACTCTACCACTAAGAATAGTCCATTGCTAGCATCTCTATACTAGCAACCATTAGCTGACTTTCATCATGTGAATAGCTGCTGTATTCTTCAGCAACTAGACTCCATTTAAACGATCATCCATTTCATCTGTTCTTATCGATATGTCTCATACATTGGCTCTGGCTAAACTAGGAAAGGCTTCTAAATGTGCATTTGATTTGGTTGCGAGCTAGCTTTTGAAAGTGGCATTTAGCTGCGTAAACAACCAAGCCTTACAAGTTTAACAAATTTTATACTTGGAATTCAGTTTACATACTAGTAGATATCAAAAATATTTACCCAGCTACAGAATCTCCTTGAACATAAACATGTAACATGTCTTTGTATTTGCTGACAAGCAGAACATGAAGATTTTTATTGTTAAGTCAGTCGTTGCAGTTGACAACAGAACACTTGGTGTTTCTGCCAGAATAAAAGTCAACCTTTCTCAGAAGCCTTATCCCATGCAAGGAGCAGTTGACCATTCACAGAAATACACTGCCCGGCCAAAAAAAAAGTCGCACACTCAAATATTTAGTTGGAACCCCTGTAGCTTTGATTACAGTGCAAATCCATTTTGTCATTGTTTTGACAACTTTATGCAATGCCAGAACGTTTATTTTCGATCATACATGCCATAATTTTTGGCCGAGATCTTGTCTTCTCCACATAATGGTTGAACCACTTGGTGGTCTTTCTTGAGCACATCCCAATAACTTTTACTATGTCTAAGATCAGGACTTTGTGGTGGTAAATATGTTTGTGAAAATGATTCCTCATACTTGTTTTTGTATTCATGAGTTTCTTTGCTAAATACAGGCCAATAAGCTGCCTGTTCTGAAATACTGTAACATCTTTTCCACCAGCAAGGGATGTGTCTTACGACATGATTTTTTGAGAAATGAGTAGCGATGCGCTTCATCAGTCAGGGGAAAAATGATTATTTCCAGCTGAAACATATTAGTAACCGCAATAATGATCCAACTCTAGAATTTGTTCATTAATTTCCAAACAGTGACTTTTTTTTTGGCCGGGCAGTGTATATCACAATGTGACATCATACTAAAGCTAAAGTAGGATTACTTCTACGTACTTTTACCTCAATATTTGAAACTTTGACCATTTTAATATTAAAAATCCTTCATTGTAACAAGGAATGTAAGACTATGCCCCACCCTTTTAGAATGTCTGTTTCTTTAGTATGGAAGGTTTACATTTTTCAGCAGTAGTCTCCAGTGATTTATTACAATGCCAAATGGTACTTATCAAAATATTGTGTTTGATATGGCTTTGAGGGCACATTAAACTAGAATATTTAAGCTTTAGTGATAGTGACACATTGTGTTAATATTAGAGATGAGGAATACTGCATCTGATCAGTGTGAACAATATCCTGGTGTAGAAAATGCATATCATATAAGATTTTGATGCAGGATAGCAGGTAAACAATTAGAAGATTACTTTTACAGATCATTGAAGTCCAATCAAGAAAATGCTTACAGTGCATAGCATACATTATTAAGACATTATATGGCTTGATGTTTGTTACCAATTTTATGATTAAAGACCTCTATTCTGAGAATATATGTCTGAGAAATAAGGTCAACATGATCTTTGCTTGAATTAAGATTATGGAAAAATTGAAGTTGTGTTTTCATTGAAGTAAAACGTCTCCAATCTTCTCCTACAAGGTTTTATATTCAAATTGGCAGATGATAGTGGAATTTTAGTGTTTATCATTGTCTGTGGACGCTCACATCAGCATTGTAATGGTAATCTTTGCAGGCATAGTTTTTGGTGTGGACGAGCCTGTTGTCTCTATTTATTTGGAAACTGGAGGGTCATTTGACATGTTTTTGTAAGAAGCCTGTTTGCACTTTATTTGGACCACGCAGCCAGATCGACGCCAGTGAATGGAAACAATCTGCATTACAATCAAATTAAATACAAATACCAAACAGATAAAACAAGGGGAGGTGTATTTTATGCTTCAAAAAATATATATTTATTTAGAAGTAGGGTGATCATTTTGTGCGCCCATTCACCTGTTTCTGCCTGACTTCCTCTTCCATGCATCCACAGGTAAGCATGGTGCTCACTTAAAAAAGACCTAACATAAAGCTTTCAGCTGGTTGAAATCTGGTGTCGATTACACAGCCTTTGCCAGGCCCACATAGTTGGCGCCCCTGTCAAAGATCGCGTAGTACTGCCTGATGAAGACATCACCCAAGATCCAGAGCTGGCTGCCTCCGCCATTGCCAAATCCAGTGCGGCAGCCGTTGTATGACTGGAGAAAGGAAATTATGTTGCATCATATTTTTCACAAACTACTGTTGTATTAAGCAGCGTGATTTTTCTATGCAAATGAGAGATTAGGTGATGCTCATGATAATCATGCAAAAACGTAGGTGTTACAGTACTGGAGGTATTTTGGCCTCTAAAAACACACACAAAAACTCTATAAAACATCCAGAAACTGAGGATGAAGTGTATACTAGGAGCACATGAAAAACAATCACAAATCAAAAACAAATAAAACAGACAGACATTAAACTGCTCATTAATGTAACAGAGTTAAGACGCTTTCAAACAAATTTTCGAAACAAATTTTTCACATGACAGATTACAGTCAAAGTCAATGGGAATACACGCATTTCGCTTGTATTCGCGTCTTTGCATTGACTTTGAATGTAATCTGTTGTGCAAAAAATGTCTTTCGCATCTGGTGTGAAAGCATCTGTAGAGGGACACTCACCTGAGAGACATAAGCGGACGCAGGGATGGTAAAGGAATATCCGTGGAGGTGAAAGGTCACCTCTGGCATGCTGTTGATGTTGTTGCAGTTAACAGTGGACTGTGGAGTAAAAGACATTTAAAGGCTTCAAAACTCATATACTGGTACGTTACACTCTCAGACAAAAAAAAAAAAAAAATGTAATAATAATAAGGTTAATGGGTATATGATGAAAGGTAAAAAAAGTGTGTTACTGTCACTGGGGTGGTACCCTATTGGGGTGGTACATAAAATTTGTACCCCTAGTTCTGGACTCAAAAAATAATTTTTGCCTTTTTGCATGAAAGGGGCACCAATTAATACCTATAGAACATCAGGGCACTATTCAGGATACATGTAGGAAATTCACATTCTCTCAGATCTCATGCATGTCAATGATCATACGTCCACAGCACCAAACTTGACAAGATTTTTCTTTTAATTCAGTGAGGGTAATAGTTTGGATAGTTTAACTTTGCTTACATCTCCGTATTGGTTGGTGCTAGCACCGACATACTGGTTGAGAGTGTAGATGTCATTGCTAGGTCCAACAATGAGAGACGTGCCAGTGTCCACAATAGCCTGGCAACCTCTAGTGCAGGCAACGGCTTGTCCATTGATTGTGACACTGCACGTAAATAAACACAAAAGTAATCATGTTTAATTGGAAAGAGCAAACAAAAATCAACCTCAACACATATTTAATAGTCTTATTTTCGCTATTTTTATCAAATAAAATTAACAATGGCTACCAATGTTGACCGAAGAAAAATGTTATGCTCCAGTTGAATATTACACAAATTATCATGGCCTCTTCCAGCTCCTTTGTTGCTAAAGACCAGGGACGCAGAATGTCTAACAGAACCCTTGACTGGTCAGAGGGCTGTAAGTCCTCCATGAGGGAAGGGCCATGTGCATGTCAGGGGGAGGGGCCATGTGCATGGCAGGGGGAGGGGCCTTGTGCATATCAGGGGGAGGGGCCTTGTGCATTTGGCATGATCCCTGTACATGAAGGGTTGGGTCTTGCACATTTTAAGGAGCAGCTGTGAGTGTGAAGGGTAGAGTCACATGATGCGGCATACTCACCTGTCCATGCTGATCTGCCAGTAGGTCTCTGAGCTCAGAGGGATCCAGCTGATGCTGCCTGTGTAGAGGTTACTGTCGATTCCACCAAAGAGCACCTCGCTGCCAGATTGACGGTCACTGAAGAGAAAAGCTCAGAGGTTACTTCATCTGTCTACGATATCTGTTCAAAACCTACAAGTGGTCTCTTTACACTTCAAGGCAGGCGCAGCTTTCATTCATTTCAGTCAATGCAGAAGGAATACATGTTCCGTTCAGCAGTTGGAAAAAACTCATTGAGCATTTTAGGGATTTCATGCAGGATTTAAATGCATTCTCTGATAGGGTGTCATTTAAAATGAAAGTGCAGCACTTCAAAAACCAGAATTGTGAGCATAGCGACTTCATGCCATATACAAATGGCCTGTAAAACTGTTAAATACCTCTTTATCACAGCTTGTTACATTATTCTTTTGGCCAAGCAGTACATTGGTAGCGGGACACCATCCAGGGTACATTCCAGGAGGGACACCATACTGTAGGCTTTTACTCCAATCCTAATTTAGCATACCTGATTTGGCTGATTAAGCTGCTAATCAAGATCTCTCACTAGGAAATATGTTGTGCTCTGTTTTGGTTGGAATGAAAATTTTCAGGATGGTAACACTAGAGGAACAGGGCTGGTGACCAATGCCATGTCTGTTGACAGCTGCAACGAAACCTGTCATTTTAACCTCTGCTTGGCTTAAAAAAGGAATGCTCCTGAAAGGAGTCACTGGTCACCCCATACAGGGACTTCTGCATTTGGCATATGTGAGTACTGGTTCTTATTCGTTTTCCATGTCAAGCATTATTACTTCCTCTAGTGCTTTCAGACAGTATCAGGTGTCTTTTTCGCCCACAAAATCAGCCAGCTGACTCAATTGATTTGTTCCTCTTCCTAACCATAGACTGTATAAAAAGATGGACACAGAATCCGGGTCTGAAAAGTGAAGCCCATGCGGAAATCTCTGAAAATTACATTTAATGGGCAGCAGATGGCAACATCGGTGGTTGTAGAAAGAAATTCAATGCTATAGAAGTCTATGAGAAAATGATCCTACTTTCCCCCCTGATTTATTATTTCGATAATGATTTTCCGCATTATGTAATGGTATCTATCGAATGTTTTCAAGTCTCCTACCATATTTCATGATGTTCATTTTTATAAATTATGCTCCCAAATGGTCTAGAATAAAGGATAAAGCCAGATATTCTTTATGGGGTGTGGCTATCTACTGCTCCTCATCTAATAGGGTCAGATCCACCCGTAGATCCACCCCTCGCTCCTCCTTGGATCTTCAATTCATGCTCTCTCCCAATAGGAATCACATCCGGTTTCAAAATGACAAAATGGCACTGTTCAAATCGTCAAAATCGAGGCCTCCAAAATGGTCTGCTGAAACCAATGGATGACGACACGGTTGCTTCTTCCATCTTTTTATACAGTCTATGTTCCTAAGAATGGTGCTCATTAGCAAATATTGGCTCTAAAAACAAAATATTGGTGAGGGCTTTTTTTTCCTCGATCCAAGATTTGAAACTTTGGCCTCCAGCCTCTACCTGCTCAGGTAGACAGAGAAGAGCTGCTGGGAGACGAGGCCCTGGCTCATCATGTTGTCGAAGACGGGTGTGGCGTGGGAAGAGGAGATGGAGGGGAAGGCCAGTCCCAGGATGCCATCAGCCAACATGTAAGTCATGAAAGCGGCCTCTGACTCACTCAGACCGAAGATCTGATTTTGAACAGAAATGCCTCCGACCTGGGGAAGGAAAGGAGGGAATATGTTTGCTGTTGCATAGACCTTCACTCTCACGACTGACTGTGCCATGTTCTGCCATGCACAGAAGACAAAAATTTTATTGTTAGTCCCAGAAATTACAAATGTATGCAAATATGTATTGTCTGGGCCAGTCATTGCCTCTTGTCCAGAGAATTTAAAGGGAAATTCCAGTGTGAAATTTACTTGGGGTACATTGAAACATGGTAACGAGTACTAAATTTTGTCGAATACCCCACTTTTGTACGCACCTAACATTTCGAAATAAAATGGCTTTTTAGCTGAAGCTCCCAACAGGCTTACGAAGGTAGTGAATGGGGCATAGTGTTACAATGCAAAGAAATCACTATTTTAGCATAATTAACAAGGCTCAAAGTATCGCCACACTTTGTTGGTAGAATTCGGAGGGCCCCGACATTTAAAATGAGGCACTGAGAACTTTGAAAATGCAGAGGTAGTTTATTAAAAAAGGCTGTTTATGCAGACGGTGCCTTGAGGTAGTTTCCCGTTGCCGCCATCTTGAAAGTCACGAAAAGTCAATTGACCAGCAGGAATGAATAGGTAAGATAGAGGAACAGATTGTATAATTAATTTGTATGTGCTCGTCAAAGTCAATTTCACACCGGAGTTCCCCTGTCCTGATAATAATAATTAGCCAGCAACTGCTAATTTGTGGCCAAAAGGATATGTTTTCTGCGGCAAATAGCAAATATCAGGTTTTGTTCAGATCTTTATCCAATATCAGTATGAGATATATGAGAAATTGTTCAAGGTGTTAACACTATGTTGTACTTTAACCTTGTCCCTGTTATTTTGTCAATCCTACCTCCACGGTGTCATATCCCAAAATTCCAGTCATGCTGCCAGTGCCATACTGGATGGACAGGTACTGATTGGCATTTTTGAAGGTAGAAGAGGACTGAGGGTTGAACCTCCTATGGTTCTCTGAGAAAGAAAAAGGGGAAATTCTGGATAACCACTGTATCCTTTAGGCAATAGACACAATAGTCAGCCCCGACCAGTTTAAGCCTGTTTAGCAAAACTAGCATTTTTCAAGGATGCTATTGGCTTCACAGTAGCAGGTAATCCTGGCTGAAGTTGAGATGCTATTCATGAGAGTATATATGGACGTATTTGAAGATATACTGTGGCTTGTCATATACACAAATTGTATACAACTTTGCTTGGATGTGATCAGAATGTCCTATGAAACAAATCCCTACCAGTAATTGCAAGTAATATAGGTTTCGATCAATTTAAAGTACTAGGGTTATGAGGGTATACAAAGTTCGGCACTCACGGCACGCCTGGCTGTTGCAGTACACAGAAGGCACCCACAGGTTAGAGGATCCAGTGTCAAAGATGACCTTGAAGGACTGGGGAGGGTTTCCAATGGAGATGACGCCGTAGTAGGACAGCTGTGGTAGGGAGAATGGGTGTTGATGGGTGGGGTCAATTATGAACACAATTAGTGCTTTTTTTTCCCCTTTAAACATGCCAATGTTTGCAAACACGTGAATTTAGTCTCTATACCAAAAGGTATAATTATTTAACAATATTAACAATATTTTTAAGTATCAAATTAGTGGGGTACTAAGTTGCATTCCATGAAAGGTATTATAGCTCATCATCATAAGCACTTGTAGGTCCATCATAATGTTAGATTAAAAAAGTCATGTTTAAAAACTATTCAAGCAACTTACAAAAACATTCAGCTCAAATATCTAGATATTCCTTATGATAGAATAGTTTTCATTCTTTAATTCAAGAGCAAGTGCCATTTTGGAAACAATGTATAGCATCGTTTTCCTCTCACTTGCTTCACTGGTCTTAAGACCATAATTTATTCACACAGAAATTCATGGGGTTTTCGCATCGTGAAGATTGCAGATTAGGATAAAGGCAACAATCAGCATTTGTAGAATGACCCAAATGAGCTATTGAATATAATACAACGATTAACCCCTAATATAGGACAAATTTGGATGGAATGCATCATTTATTACTGTGAAAATAGTCATGGCATTTGTTGCATTGAATATAAGAACAGTACAGTAAATGCTGGTTTGATAGGATAGATGATTCAATGGTACAGTATGTGGTGTGACATACGTCAGCATCGTTGGTCATGGACTCAGTGCCGGTTTGCATAAACTTGACCATGGGATTGTAGGGGTACCTCTTCCTGTACTCCTCCCAAAGACCCTTCTCCTGCAAGATGTCCCTTGCGGTCTTGCCCTTGATCAGGGGCATCCTAAAACAAAAGGGATTGGCTGTGAACATGAAAAAATTATACCTTTGCAAAAAAAAAGAACCAGGCCCAGGTCTTTGCTACGCCAGACCTGGGTGATACACGTAGGCAGATATGATCTGATACTGTCCAAGTAAACTATTTTCAACAACCTAAAATGTTTTAACTTAAGTGCTGAAGCTTATTGAGAAATACTGTATCAACAAAGAAATCAACAAAGCCACAAATTGCTTGATTCTTTTCACGCGTTGTCTGAAACGATTATAAGATTATGTTGATCTCATAATTGCTTTAGGTTCATGTTTTTACAAACTAATTACAAATATTTCCTATGATCCTATACAATAGGTGGCAGCTTTTGCAGTTACCAGAGTTATAGCTGGGGCAATGCTGTTTGCATCAATAAAAGATGTCCAGTTACATTCCGTTTTTTTTTTTTTTTTTCGAAACTGTTGTATTTTAAACAAATTTAAACTTTTTAAATTTGGCAGAGCTTTCATATTTGATTTTTATTGGCCAAATATTTCTGTAAAGAAGTTCCATTATTGCAAGGTCCTCATATAGCAATATTCTCATTTTCTGCAAGAAATGTATTTAAGTCATATCAGCAGGTTCAACCCTTTCAAAGGGGCGAGATCTCTATTATGAATTTGAATGGATGATGCATACATCGTTACTGAAAATTCACACCATTATTTGAAAATTACATGCCTTGAGCCAAGAATTTTAATCTATTTAGACTTGATAAACTTGTTTTTATCACCTTTTTTTTCTCCGCGAGACAAAGTTCTGCCAATGAAGTGAGAGAATTTTGACTCATTTCTAGATTTTCCAAAGGAATAAGAAAGTTTCACTTGTCGAGAACTCAATAACTTAAAATAAGCTTATATTTTCAACTTCTGAGAGAATACAAGCAGCAAAGACTAGTGATAAGGTTAAGCAACTCAAGAAGACAGTCTTTTTTTGCAGTGTTCTAATGCTGATGTAAAAGATGACATTTGAAAGCAATGGAGTTCTGGACTGCCAGCATGACATTTTTATTCTACAAAATTCATGAAGTCTGAGGTTTTTTGAATGAACTTACCTGTGAAGGCACTCAGACAGCGCCACCAAGGCACACAGCACAATCGCCCACTTCATCTTGTGTTGCTCAGGTACGTCTTCTTGCAGGCTCAAAGAGTGACAAGATGAAGTAGACACAGAGCCTTATATACAGTGAGACAATCAGTACCACTCTTTCCCCTAAACTGTTTATCAGCACGATAGCCTAATGGGTTACATAATGATAACATAACAGTCATGTCATTTATATGAATGTCCTTTAAATAACAGTCTGCGCTGAAGGTTGACTTGTGCACTTCATAGTCAACCATTTATGTACATCGGTGCAAGATTACATTAAGTGAGGTTACAGTAAGTGAGATTTGCTTGTTGAAGTCAAGAAATATTTTAATTACAAGCTCAATGTCCGGTCAAAAGAGCAATGGGTGTCTTAATATGGTGACCACATTCATACACGTTATATTCTAGATAATGCTTTATTAAACATTACCATTTATTAAAACATTAAATTTATATTTTTATGCATGCTCAAGTTATCAGAATGCTTACTGATATTAAAGATTCAACTCCGAATACTTGATTTTTTGTGTTACCATGAATTTATTTATGTAAGCGATTAACAACAAATTTCTGATCATTATATGAAATTAATGGCACGCCTAAGTAGTATAATACGGCCTGAGATGAAGCGGAGGGCCGTTTAACTCTTAGGTGTGCAACTTTTTTCTTTTAGTGCTGTGAGAAAGTATTTACCCCTTTCTAAACTCCTCTATCTTTGCTTATTTGCCTAATTAAAATGTGACAGATAATTCAAATAATTTTAATATGAGACAAAGAAATTGTGAGTAAACACAAAATGCTAGCAAAAAATAGCTGTCTCCCGAAGCCAAACAAGTTGTTGTGCCAGCCCTGGTGGCCACAACTGCAATCAAGCGTTTGCAATAACAGGCAATGAGTCTTTTACATTGCTGTGGAGAATTTTTGGCCCACTCTTCTTAGCGGAATTGTTTTTATTCAACCACATTGGATGGTTTTTGAGCATAAGCTGCTCAAAGACTTTGACTAGTCAATTCCAAAATCTTAATTTTGTATCTGGCAAGCCACTCAGATTTGGACTTGCTTGTGTATATTGGGTCATCGTCCTGTTGCAGAGCACAACTGATCTTGACCCTTAGATCAGAGGTCTCCAACCCTGACCCTGGAGAGCTATTATGCTGTAGTTTTCTACTCCAACCGTAATTCAATGCGCCTGATTCAGCTCATTAGCAGCTCGTCAGGATCTGTAAATGGGAAAGCAGGTGTGGTTTGCTTTGGTTGGAGTGATAACCTTCAGGATGGTAGCTCTCCAGGAACAGGGATGGAGACCCCTGATTTAGATCACAAACTGATTTCTGTTTGTGAGCAGAATTCATGGTTCGATCATTTATGGTCCCCCAGGTCCTGATGCATTAAAGCTGCCCCAGAACATCGCATGACCTCTATTGTGTTTGACTGTTGGGTAACACTTTACTTGAAGGTCCTGATGCATTAAAGCTGCCCCAGAACATCGCATGACCTCTATTGTGTTTGACTGTTGGGTAACACTTTACTTGAAGGTATCGTCATAAGAGTGACATGACACAGTCATTAATGTGTCATAAACATTATGTCAATGTCATAAACGTTGTCATTATGTGTCATTCGGTTTTTGAGATGAAAAGTTGACATTGTTTGGGTTGTCTTGATTATGACAACTTCGTCATAAGAGTGACATGACACTGTCATAAATGTTACGTGACACATGTAACAGTTATGACAGTGTCATGTCACTCTTATGACGGTACCTTCAAGTAAAGTGTAACCGACTGTTGCTATGATGTTCTTATTATGGAATGTTATCCTACCTCTATGCCAGATGTATGAGGACCCATGTCTTCCAAAAAGTTTCACTTTTGACTTATCAGTCCACAGAATATTATCCCAAAAGTCCTGAGGGTAATCAAGATTTTTTTTTTTTTTTTTTTGGTGAATGTGAGAAAAGACTTTGTCTTTTTAAATTTTTTTTTCATTTTTTTTCTTTTTTTTTTTTTGCTAGGAGTAGTTTTTGCTTTGCAGCTCTCGTGTGGATGCCATTTTTTCCCAGTCTTGTTTTTTACAATGAAATCATAAACACTGACTTCAAATGAGGTCTGCAGTCCTTTGGATGTTCGTTGAGATGATAGTAATGATCATAATAATAGAGCTGACCCCCAAAGAGGGGGATGTTGGCAAAATTATAGTTTGACCTTGCATTCTGATTTTGTTAGGCTGATCTTTTAATTAAAGTTGTGCCGAAATCAGTAATAAAAGATCATGAATAAAGCAGTTTATGGTAATATTTCAGTCTTGAAATAAATGTATAGTACACATGCATACGTAAAATATCTAAATGATAATTACTCAGCAAAAATGTTTCATTTTCCTCATTGCATTTTGAAAAATATGCAATGGTCAGGATATTTAATTTACAACCTAACTAACTGACCAATTGAAATGTGATTGAGAAAAACAGATTTATATACATATCATATCAATACTGTGAATTCTTATCAGAATTGCAAACATAATGCTTATGCTTAAACCTGCCTTTTTGGAGGTAAAATAGTGTTATCACAGTCTACACACATCCAGGACTTGAAAACCATCCACACATGTTTTAATTTTATAAATTACATACTCCACTTGGCAAAAACATTTAATATAGAATCATGTGTATTGTTAAGAGAGAGGGGCCATTTTAAAAGCAATTTTAACATTTAAAAACAGATATATGTATTGAATTAAGGGATGCCGGGTTGATAAGGGTTACGGGACAAGTATTTTTGTGACCCAGTAAATTTACATTGGGCAATATTTCTGATGCACTGAAAAAATTGAGACTTTGGATCAAAGTAAAAAAATTGCATCGACTTGTTACAGCTAATTTTTTAAGTTTTTCTCAATTGAAAAAATTTTTTTACAAAGGTAATTTATGTTTAATTATGCAAGTAACAATTCGTGTCTGATCTTGGAATTAAGAGCTTGAAGTCAGAACATAAAAAGCAATGAGGACAAATGTTTATGTTATCTTTGACCTCAACAGTTTACCATTATTATCATACAGGAAAAGCCACGTATTTATCATTTCTTGATAAGCTCTATGAAAACATAGCGGTGAACAGTGTTCCTGTGTGCTCTCTTTTATCTTTGCAAATATAGCAAGGGGAAACACCATTATGAAAATAAATTAGCACATGAAAAACCTTTCTGTTTGTTTGGTTGACGTGGCTACAGTACAAACTGGCTTATTCTGAGTTTCCTTGAATGCTCAAGATCAGGATTGAGAAATTTGATGGCGGAAAACAAAAATAGTTATGAATTATTGCAGGATTGGTTAAAATAATAAATAAGTTTATAATGTTTTTAGTACAGTACTTAGGGAACCTATCATCAATATGATTAATGGTCAAATTATTTAACACCTAAATAAAATGGTCATAACCCTGGTGTGAATCCTTTTCCTATCGCCTCCCATCCAGCAAATTGCTCGTCTTTCAAATAGTTTCTCTCCTTTGGTTGGTTTGACGTCCTGCTTGTCTTCTCCGTCAGGCGATATGAATTCATGTTTTCCATTCCCTTATGTGTGTGTTGCATATATTTACCCCTTATGTTGAGAGTTCTGGGAGCTGGATTGTCACTTACTGTGTGCCCTTTAGCAACCAGTCAGTTTCTTCAAAATAAAAGTTTATCGTCTGTGGAAATAATTCATAATCTTTAAGGATAGTTAAATACAGAAGTCCTCTTCATGGCTTTACTTATAGTAACAAGCTCCCAAGCCTTACTTTAGGTCTCCAAGATTGGGAATACGATCCTTTTTACTATTGTTCATATGCTCCTTTGCCCAGTTTATTAGGAACACCTTCCAAGCCTTCTGCAGTCATCAGGATTGGGACTGCATCCTGCTAAACTCTCTGGTTCAGCCATCTGGTCTGGCCATTTTGCAAATGTGAAATGTGCCTCTGTGTTCTTCTTAGTCAGCAGCAGTTTTTGGCTGGCATGGGTGCCATGTCCGTCCAGTCTCTTCCTTATTGTGGAATCATGAAAACTGACCTTATCTGAGGCAAGTTAGGCCTGCAGTTCAAATGTTGATCTGGGTTCTTTTGTTACCTCTAATGTAGAGCTTGTACACTTCAAAATAGTTTTTTCCATTGTTCTCATAGTATTTCACCAAAATACTGACTCGCAGCTGTAAATTTCTCAACAGGAAGCTTGGGGTTTAGGCACTGCATTGTGGGCGAGGTCATTGCTTCAATTCTGCTGTGTGGTAGACTCATTCTCTTCAGCTAAATGGGGGGGTTAAGGGGCTTATTTTGCATTCTGCACTTGAATGTTTAATGGATTGGACCGTCCTTCAAGCGGCCAATGCTTCCGGTTTCCAAAGGGATTCTTCCCATTTTTCATTTTTCATTTAAGAATATTCCTTTTGTCATTCATTTGGTTATGATCTGAAGATGCTGTGTTGACATTTTTGTGTAATTTGAAGGAAATAGGAGTAGGAGTCGTTTTATTGAATTATTTTTACTTTTTTGATCAAAATGCTGTTATGGACTTCATAATTTGCCCTAAGTTGCAGTGGGGAAAAAAATTATATTGACCTCCGTTACATTTTGGTGCAGTTTTTAAAGTTGCACCATGTAAAATTGATTTTTAATGATTTTACAAGGTTTTGTAATGCCCGTCCCCTGTGGCATTCCAAGTCCTGCCAACCTGCTCTTCGCCAATTAATCAATTATCCTCAGTCTCTTTACTTTAATTAGTGCCCCGTTTCCTTTTAGTTAATTAACATTCCCTTCATATTTTTAGCTTCGTATTTATAGCTTAGGGCTGGTAGCCTTTGTCTGTTCCTCTTTTTGTTAGGTACACTCCCTTTAGTGTTATCTTGAAGTTTTATATTTGTTTGGTTTTTCCCTCACCTTTATTATTTAATAAAATCCACATCATCTGCATTTGGCTCCTCAGCTGCCCTTTCTAACATCTCTTGGTGCCAGGGCATGACAGGTACATTTCCATGCATGGGAATGTAGTTTTAGTATGAAAAACAGAGAGAAATCAAGTACTGGCAACAGAGCTGCCCAGCCCCTAAAAATACAGGCATTTTGTATAACATTATATGGCCCACAACTAGTTTTATTTGCACAATCATTGTTTTCTGCTTAAATATATTCAAAGGAATACATGGTGAAGCTATGCCTTCGTCAGACATCCAATAGTAAGATACAATAACCTGTTCACGCCCCCCACACCTCCCTTTGGTGGAAAAAAGGACCGCCATTGTGCCAGTGAGTGTGCTGCCAAGCCTTTTTAACAGGCCATTATAAAACGCTGTTCTGGCACTGGGTGCATCAGGTGCCAGGGGTGAAGGGCACGCGAAGGTGCGATGGTAAGGAATCAAACCCCAAACTATTACAGCACAAACCCAGTATGCAACTGTGCTGCACCGCCACCCTACACAACTATGAAAGTACAGAAATTAGGTCTAAGGAACATTTACACACAACCAAATAAGATAACGAAATAAAATCAAATAATCAAGACATTGTTTGATTTCTTAATAGGCCTTCCTATTCCACAAGAAAATCTAAAAGATAACAGCAATCGTTTGACGTATCACCAGAGTGAAAACAATAAGGGGCAGTTCTGCTGGCCAAGTTTGATTGCGGTCCTCATACAAGTTTTTATTTCATAATTGTGACTGGGGACGGAGGTGGGTTGAGAAATGAGCAGAGAGAGCAGCAATAGTTGGCAGGCAATGCATCTTTAAATAAGGCGCCTTGTATAAGATTTGCCAATTGAGTGCCTGAAAAGAATCAGCTGAGCTGTCAGCTGATGTGGGCGTGGCTTGCGATCTGTGCCATCACTAATGAAGACAGGCTTGCGAGCTGGGCTTGACTCTGTGGCCTGCCTGAACTACAGCAGTACTCAATTTTAAGCTTTTTCCTGGTTTGATATCTTCACACACACACACACACACACACACACACACACACGCACAGTCCAAGAGCCAGGAGCGATTTATTTCCCTGAAATTACCAGATGTTTATTGCATACTTCTGAAAAGGTTATAACTTGGGACATTTGAAACTGCACTTCTGGCCAATCTCCAGTGGTGGGTGTGGCTGATATTAACCCTTTTTTACACCTATTCACCACAATCACCATTTGTCAGAAAATAGGGGGTAGGCTCAATTCTAAAGACAATATTTCTACAACCCCTTTAGATATTATCATTATCAATATACCGTTCTCCTGTTGCATCATGCTCAGTACGTCAAGGTCGACCTGTGGATGGATGCAGGTGTAGATTCCAAGAACACCAGACGCCTCATACATATAACAGACTTGATGAAAACAATTACACCAGAGATTTGTGAAGCTTTGCCAGGTTTCCACGCACTCAGCGGATGCGACTACACAGCATCCTTCATGAGAAAAGCCAAATGGAAGCCATTTGAACTAATGCGGAAGAGCGAACTGCTGGTAACAGCAATGTGCCAACAAGGCTCTGCTGACGTGATAGATGGTGATACAGTACAAGTGATAGAAGGATTCTTTTGTACGATGTCTGGGATGAAGACCACTAAGAGTGTAAATGAAGCGGGGGAACTGCTGTTCAAAAAGTTGTATTCTGCAAATAAACAAGGTGGACCCTAGGTTAAGATCAAGTCAGCACACCCCTGTTGTTTGCCACCATGTAGGGCAGTTCTTGAACAAAAATTGAAAAGAACAAATTATGTTGCATCTGTATGGAAAAATGCACGTGAGGCACACCCAAGTCAGTTCGGGCCGGTTGGACATGGATGGAGGAAAGGAGTGACAAACAGGTTTGAGTTGGTGTGGTTTGAAGGCCCACAAACCCCAACCACTCTGAAGGTATCTGAGTCTGGGAAGTATCAATCTGGGAATGAGGAGAATGATGGCGAGGGTGGTTCTGATGCTAACGATGAAAGTGTTGAGCACTACAACCCGATGAAGAGATCACTACTGATGATGAAGAGCGGTAGACTAGTAGAACTACATGTAGAGCCCGTAAAACCAAACTTATGCAGACTCTTCACCATTCCTCAAAGGGAAGAACTTCTTGGCCAATCTTGTCTAGCTTGAACCATCCACTGAGATCTACCGAAACTTAATATCAAGTTTTTTAACTTGTGGATTTCTCAAAATGCTGTTTTTCAATCATGAAGGTAGGCCTATAGCACTTTGGATGGTGTCAAATCCAGATGCCAAACAGTAAATATGCTCGACTTTGTGGTTTAGTGGATTTATAATAATAAAACGATGCAATGTGCATACAAGTATTCATCATTTTTCCATATTCCCTTGTGCCAAGGAAAAATACGGCAGTACTATTGTAGTTGGATCTGTGGGGAGGTCAATATTCAGGGCCGCGCTGGATGCACAGAATGGGATTTTCACGCTAGCTACCAACCTAAAAAACTAGGGTCTTAGCTTTGGAATAAAATGCACTTTGAGTGTTCCTGATATTTTTTTTCAAATTGAAATTTGTGATCCAATTGGAAAACCTATGTTTTCGAAGCTGTCTTCAGTTGTGTGTACTCTGTGACCCCTGTTGACCCCAAACCAAAACAAAAATGCAACGTTTTGGTGTCTACTTGTTCAGGACATCCAAAGCAACATTTTGGTATATAGATATTGATAATTTCTTAAGGGGTTGTAGAAATATTGCCTTTAGAATTGAGCCTACCCCCTATTTTCTGACTAAAGGTGATTGTGGTGAATAGGTGGAAAAGGGTTAATACCAGCCACACCCACAACTGGAGATTGGCCGGAGGTGCAGTTTCAAATGTCTCAACTTATAACCTTTTCAGAAACATGCATTAAACATCTGGTCATTTTGGGGAAATAAATCTCTCCTGGCTCTTGGACTAACACACGCACGCACAAAAATACAAGTACGAGTGCAGGGGTGTACTTTGGGCGTCATTAACTGCATATTTTGCTGCATTATAAGAAACATATTTGTTTTCTTGCAAGCTTTCGAGGGTTTTCTGTATGTTTCTCTGATGGGCTATATTTTCAAGCAATTTTAAATAACATATAAAGATTGTTGTAGCAAAACACCATCCAAGTCACTCCATTTCTTTGCAAGGTCTCTTTATTTGCTGGATTCATGCAGGTTACATGGGTTATACATGCTTAACTATAATGTTATAAGCTTATTTTCATGTGCTACTGCGACAACCTTTGGTGCTACATCACCTTAAAGGCTTGGGGAAGGGGAGGTTGAGGGCTGGGCATACTTTGTTGAAAATGTCAAAGGGGGGATGGAGCCAATCTTTCTGAATAGATTGCAATCCTTCTGTTGAGTCTATACCTTCTCATGTTGTATCAGATTACAAAGGAAGACAGATGTTCTGTCGGTTGTTTTGACAAATTGGAGGAGCAGACTTTGATATCCGTCTGCGTTTGAAACAGCTGCTGACGGCCCCAGCGAGGATCAATCGAAAGGCTCATACGGCAGTGGCTAGCCCCACGCGATTGTGCTCGCGGTCAAATATGGAGTAGTATTCCCTGATGAAGACGTCTCCCAGGATCCACAGGTCTCCCTGGGCGGTGGGCAGAGCCATGGACTGGAAGCCGCTGGAGCACTGCCCATTATACTGGGGGACAGGGAAGAGGTGACTGCTTAAAAAGATCATCTTTAAAAATGTTTTAGTCTTTTAATCAATACAATTTTTCTTTCTTTTTTCCCCCTCGACTAGAAACTATCACCTTATTTTAGGTTACTCTTTGCCTTATAACATGACATTTTATTACCACATTAGTAAATCTTGAAATTGGTCATACTGTCCCACTGTACTGATAATATTTTTTGTAAGATCTTATGTCTTAATAGAAAACAGTCAAGTATGGAAAATCTTATTATTCCTTTGGAATGCCCTATAAGTTTCATCATGTAAACCAAACCATAATTACTGCTGCAAACAAAACAAGACCAACACAACATGAGACCAGCATTGTGAAAAAATGTTAACTCCTAATAGCTTATGTAAACTCACTCACGTAAAGATGAAAAATAAAGCCAAAATCAGAAGTGTTGGGGTGTTAGCGTGTATACCTGTCGGACGTAGGCACTGGGTGGCAGTGTGTACTGCACTCCATTGATGCTGAACACTACGTCTGGCATGGAGTCCATGTTCTGGCAATTAATGGAGTACTGGGAACAACAGTAGAATGAGATTATTGAAAATCTGCAAAAACCAAGTTATACTCCTCCACTCTGATTGGTCAGTGATCGTGCTTCACTTTGATTAGCTTGAGCGGAGGTGTCAATGAGCAAGGAGAGTTAATCTGCTTTTGGATTTCAGTTAGCACTCTGAAATATTTCATCAGATCAATCACTGATTTGACCAGATATTTTTGAAGCATTGCTGCAAATTACGCCGTTGTAAAATGCTTGTAACTCCATCACAATCATTGGTTACGCATTTTCGAAAATTTCATAGCATGCAATTAAAAACTTCACAAAACCCGCAGTAGATACTGGCACATGACCCTACGTATTAATTCAATTCAATTAAGTTCAATTCAGTTTTATTTATTTCGCAATGTTCACAATTGAGATTCACCTACAGCGCATTACACAGAACAGAACAGGACTTCAACCCCCAAGGAGCAACCCATCATAACTCACTGACAGCATAACAATTCGGCTGTAACTTGTGCCATAATTTAATGGAATCATAATATCAATCTGTGTAGCTAATGTTAGTAATACATTTAAAGATTAGTCAAACTAATAAATGGTGGAATACAGTCATAAGCAAAGCATATATATTTAAACATGTCCTCATCGATTTAAAAAATAATTATTTGGTAATCATAGTCAGAGCCTGATTCATAAAATCAACTGAAAAATAAACATTTGGCGTTAGGACTAATCATAAGTACCTGATGGTAGTAGTTGAGAGTTGCTCCAATCCTCTGCTGGATGGTTGGGATGTCGGACGGCGGGCCAGCGATCAGCGAAGTTCCAGAATCGACGATGCCCGGGCAACCTTGAGCACACGCCACCACCTGACCGCCGATCATTACGCTATCGGGCAACAGCACAGTGAACTCACAAACCCTGTCATTTTATATACAGCCAATGATCTCAGGATCCAGTCTGACGCATCCTCTCCTGTTCTTTCAAAGAACCGCGATTAATTTAGGTGCCCTGCTTTAAAAATCACATTTCAAGAGAGCTGTAGAACCCATAAAAAAACCCAAATATTAGCCAGAATTCTGAGATGGTTTGTGTTTTTAAGACTACCAGCTGGTAAAAGGTGATAGTGAAACTGGTTGACCAACTCTCATGGATTCTTTGCTAGTGAAGAGCTTCAACTAACTGGTAGTGGTAAAATGGAATTTTATGGCAGAAAACTTCACAGTACAGGAATCTATTTTTGGAAAATGTCATAAAAAAAGCAGTTGTCATTTGTATTGCATGTCATTGGAGCTATTAGGATAAAATGTCTGTTGGCATGTGTTCAATAGGCACGGCTGTCTCAGCAGTGAGATTGGGACTTACTTTTCAATTGCAATCTGCCAGTACCCCTGGACAGTGATGGGAACCCAGTTGATTTGTCCAGTGTAATAGGAGGAGTCATATCCTCCAAACGTCAGAACACTACCTGAAGCCCCATCACTGTTTGCAAAGACAAAACACAAAAATTTCAGGCGGGGAAACAAGAATCCTCAATTTATGCTAGAAAACAAAGAGAACAATGAAAGCCTTCCCTGAAGGCCTTTGAGATGAGATCAACAGATGGGTGAGGTACGAAATTGCAAATGTTCAAGAAATGAGCTGGTCCCTGAAAAGTAGAGCCCTAAATTGTAGTCTAACCATAGAACGGACAGCACTGTTACCAATCTATATTTATTCCCAACTGTTGAACAGAGTTATTTGTTCACATTCTGGAGTATTCGTGTAATTCACAAATTTTAAGCTCCTCAAGGGCTCAGTTTGCACTACCTATGGTACTAGTTCAGCAGATCAGGCAGGGGTTCAACTAGTCATTTCAAATGTCACAAAATTATTTTAATATCAGGTCCAACCACCCCAGAAATAAACTGTACTGATTAATACTAAGGTGCCCCTGGTACCGGGTCAGGTATATGGCAAACAAATCTTCAGACACGAGGCCCTGATTCATCATGTTGTCGAAGACGGGGGTTGAGCGGGAGGCAGAGATGGTCGGGTAAGCCAGGCCCATAATGCCATCAAACGGGCTGTAGTACAGGAAGGACCCAGGTTCCGTCTGGCTCAGGCCGAACATCTGGTTTGTGTCGGCGATACCTCCGACCTGCAAGCAGAGACAGACCGATGTTTACTCACGCTGGTAACACTTAATAAGAGAGTCGAGTAAGCCTGTTACAAGCCTGTTATTAGGCCGGTGCTTAACTCCGGTTTCCATGGCATGAAGCGACTAGGAGTATCTCTACTCCCCCTGGATGGGATGCCAGTCCATCGCAGGTACTCCCCCAGATCTTAGTCAAGTTTCCCCGACTATTTGCTGGTACTTATTTATACACCTGGGTGGAGTGAGGTGTAGAGTGTGGGAGTGAAGTGTTTTGCCCAAGAAAACACTGCAAAAGCCATAGCCAAGGACCTTAGGATCCCAAGTCAAGCCTACCTGACCACTGCGCTATCGCGTCACCCATACTTAACCACGAGGTTCCCGTTGAAATTTCTGGTAAGGCCAGCAGAGATTCTAAGCTGGTGTAAGCTAAGATTTGTTCTGTCTCAATCCAGGTGAGCTAATGTATTAACTCACATTTGTTAAGGTAAAGTTAAGCAGTCAGTGTAGTCATTGTAAAGTCTTGCTCACTCAGACACTAATGACTGTCCTATGAATGCAGTGGTGCTCTGATCGCATTTCAATGTGACTCTTACATTGACAGTGTCATAACCCAGGAACCCAGTCATGCTCCCAGTTCCATACTGGATGGACACAGGCGTGTTCAGAGCCCGGTAGGTTGAAGAAAGGCTGGGGTTGAATTTATGATGGTTAGCTGATGGGAGAGGACAGCAGACATTATTTTGTTTTTCCATGAAAACCCCACATTTGACTCATATCTAAAAACAGCATCTTAAGATGAAAAGGTAACACATTAAGAAGGGTTCTCTTTGGCATAGATGGGTGAAATATTGTATCCAAAAAATATCAGAAAAGCATGCTAATTCATAGAGTGCTCATAACTGATACTGGTGCCCGTGGTAAATATGACACAAATGGCCTTTGTCATTCATTCTCTCGATATTAAAATAAAAATAATAACAAAAATATAATCACTAAACAATCACGTTTTTCTTTAAAAAAAATGTGCCAGAATCAATGGATTTCCTTCATTTTATGATTTTTTTATAGACCCCTTTTTGCCAACTTAAGTCTCCTGGTATTAAGTGTCATGAGGTGTGTGCAGACACCGAAAAGGATGGGAGGTCATTCTTCTATACAGAGTCTCTCCAGAGCTTTCGAATTCCAAGGTCCACGTTTATGGATTTTAATTTTCAGCTCATTCCATGGGTTTTCTATTATATTTTGGTCAGGTGACTGGGATGGCCATGGAAAACATTGATTCTGTCATTGGCCAATCAGCCTGTTGAATGATCCAATCACAGTTAAAGGTGGCTGGCAGAGTCAGAGTAAAATAAACAATAGTATATGAATGAATGTGAATATCCTTCACAAAGGTTTTTCTTATGAGATTTCTAAAGGGTGTCAATAATTTTGGCACAGATGTTCCGCGGAAAAATATTTTAAAGAAAAGATTTTTCTTTTCTTTTAATCCAAGGTAAAATTTTAGTTTGATAGATAGATAGATTTGATAGAACTTCACTTTCTGCATAAATAGCAAAATTTATGGATTACACTAAAATCTTTAAGAGTTCATTTTGGAGAATCCCCTTTAAGTGGTGCGAGGTGAAGCCACTGTGTTTAGGGAAAAATGCTCACTTTACTTTCACTGACCTGAGTAAAACAATCAGAAAGAGAGAGAATTCTCTTTGATTTCAAGATGTCACATATCTACAGTTCGAAATAACCTTGCTGGCCCTGTTTAAGTATATGGATGAAAATCATATTGGTTTCTGTCAAAAAAAAAGAAGAAAAAGTTAAATAATTCAGCCTTTCAGTCATTCTGGAGCAAATATTCATCTTGTTAGACTTAGGCTCCTCCAAAGGTGTACTTTCTAATAGGTGATGAGAATGAACTTTACTGTGGGGCATTCTAATCGTGACATTAAAATCACAACTGTAAAGCAGTGGTGTTCTCAAGCACTGATCCAGGATTCTGAGAAAGCATTATCAAAAAAAAAAAAAAAAATTACTTTTTTGAGGGTAAAAGTACCCTGAAAGCCATCCTGCAACCCATTACCCCCTAGAACAAGAGTTTGGGGTCCCAGCAGTGTAAAAAGATGCCCAGTTTGGGCATGACTGATGTTTTCATACTCACAGCAGGCGTAGCTGCTGCAGTAAATGGACGGCACCCACAGGTTGGCTGATCCAGTATCAGGGAGAATTCGGAATGACTGGGGAGGCGTTCCGATGGAGATGACACTGACATATTCGATCTGTGAGAACAGAACATGCAGTTTCACCATTCTGGTGCATATAAAAAGGAGTATGAAATGATTTGAAGAAAATATCCATTCCTTTTTATGTGATAAAGCATTTGTCACATACATACACTATCAGAAAAAAGAAAGGTAGAGCAGGGACTAATGTCTGTTTTGTAAGGAAAATATTCCATTAATGTATCCGGTAATTACCGCACTCAAATTTTTTATTTTGGCACAAATTAGTACCAAATACAAACCATATGATGCACACTACTTATATATTGGAGGCCAGGCATACAGGTCATCAACCAACTGAGTGAAACTCTGAGGACACACGTATCTTTTTAAGCTCTTTCCATTAATTTTTTTGAGTGCAGATTGCATTGCAACAATATTTCCGCATACAGACCTCTACACAACAATAAAATTTCTACTATGTTGCACGCATACATCAAATGAAAATGCTTACGTCCAGGTAGTTGTACATGGGCAGGTCAGACATGAAGTTTGAGTACTTGGAAGCAAGATCATTGGGGTACTTCTGCAGATATTCCTCCAGTTTGCCATGCTCGATGAGCGACTGTCTCATGGACTTCCCCCTGATCAGTGGAACTCTAAAACAATATGGCGCACATTCAGGATATTGTCTACATCCCAGGTCTCTTGAAAGCCTGAGGTCATAAATCTTCATGAGTGCTAAAAATTTATTTTAACCCCATCTTGTTTTTAATTGTGAGTGATCGTGATATCAATTTTATTGTTCAGCAGTTTAATCGAAAAGCTGATTCATTGGTCTGTGCATACGCTCGCAAGTAAAGCCAGTCATAGACCCTAGCATTTAACTTTGTGTGTTTGCATTTGCAGAAGATATGGAAAAAGAATTAATAATTGACTCTTTAGACCTCAATATGCATATTCATATGAAATCGCTCAATTTGTCTGAAGTCTTCATGAATTGTCTGGTGTGTCATTTTTTGACAATATTTTTAAGGCTTCATAAAAAGGTCACATGAATTTACATTAACAACATAATGTAGCTGTTAACACCATTACAGAAAACTACCAAAAAATAAGTCACCACATTGCTAATTCATGTTAACAAAGTCCCCCCTCCCCCCAAAAAAAAAAAACAAAACAAACAGTTGGTGCTTCTGTCTACTGTTTGTTAATTTCAAGTGAATAAGATTATTAATTGAGGAAAAGTTGCCTTTTTGCTTATGATTAATGTATTTGAACATCTTTGGTTCATGTTCACAACTGCGTTAATTGATGTCCAATCATGTAACCTAACCGCAAAGCCTTTCTGAAAATATTTTAAGTACTCTTTTGCGACTGTCGCCAGGAATACTCACTTATGTAGGCACTCAGAGAGAGCCACCAGGCCCAGGAACACCAAAGCCCACTTCATTTTGATCTCCGTGCTGCACAAGTCTGTGGGTCAGCATGTCCAGGCAATGCGTTGGGGCTGCTTTTATACAGCTCATGGCCCCTTCACTATCACAGTTGGATCGCTGCGCCAACAGTCACAACAATGACACCTATGCCCGATAGCACTATGCCAACAGACTTAACAATGGTACCTATGCCTCATGGCTTCCCATAACAAGATAAATATTGATATTATATGGATGATAAAATAAAAAAAAAACATTAAGGAATCTTGTATAATCAGGATCTTGGTGAACAGGAAAGCCTTTGGGATGAATATCACTGTTAGTACAGCACTCTTTCAAGAGTAGCTCCAAATCAGTTTCACTCCAATCTCATGCAAGTGAGTTGTGTCGAAATAATAATAATTCTCTATTCTTTCATAGAATGGTTTCAGACTAAGCTCAGTACTTGTAACGTCCTGCCATCCAAAGGTGTCAAAAAAGGGCACCAGAAGAGTGATGAGAAAGGAGACCCAAATGCAGGGACGTGGATGTTTTTAAATCAGATCAGGCGAAGTAACAGAGCTCATGCAAAACTGCAGGGACAACAGAAAAGCCAGTGCACTCAACAAAACTGATACATATTAGGGCTACCTGACTGTGAGGAGGGAGGCAAAGGTTTAAATAGTCAAGGAGATGATAACTACCCACGGAGAAACAGGTGGAATAATGTTTTAAAAAGCAGAAGGGATAATAGGAGCGATCTGATATAGCGCAAAACTGTCGTAAATCGGGAGATGAGATGAAGGAAGGGGATTTTTTTTTGTCGACATCCGCACTTCCGGTTACTTCGCCAAGCCAATGCACGCATGACGAAATGCGATGAGCATTGCGCAGCTTCGCAGGCAAATACCATCGTGTATTCTACAGATATGAACATGAAAATATCGCAAAATTCAAATAAACGCTACAAACGAGTCAAAGCCGGAGTTCGTGTTTTGGAACGAAACGCTATAACTCGCCATTATATTAGCTCGTGTTCGACTGAGCGCGGATATGAGCAGAGGTTAACTCGTCGACATTTTTACATTTGACACGTAATTTTCTGCCGTCATATTCGCCTGGTTGTGTGCCATATTGTATATCAGATCGCCCCTATTGAATAGTTCAGTGAAGGCAGGCGGCCAAAAACCCTGAATGCCCGGGGGAGGGGCATTACAGTGTTGGACTAAACTGAGTTTTGTATAGTGTGTCTGTATTCAAAGTGAAATTTAGTCACAGGTTTGGCTTAATCTGGTTCTTTTAAACCTGCAGTTGGCCTATGCATAATTATTGTCATAGCATTCTCAGCCAACTGAAATGGCAATATAAAATAAGATATTCGTGCATTCTCACAAACTAAGACATCGGATTCAATTTGTAGTCAACACAATGCCCACAACCTCAAAGTGCAATGCTGATCTTGAGAATTGCAATTACGGGCAAAAGGATGATTATTTTTTAGTATTTTGATGGGCTGTCTGACCACCAATCAGAGATCTCTTGTGCGTTGCAACTGTTGTTAACCTTAATCATGCTGTATTTTTGAAGTATGGATAGGAGTAATCGAGCAAGGTGTTTCAGGAAGGCTATATCATAGATGTTTATGAACAGGAAATGGTGAAATGCTGCACACAGGGCCATTTCTGTGACCTCACCTCAGGTATGATGAGTCAGTGAAGAGTAAACTGAAGAAACTCCATATTCGATATGAGGCTCCACAGTCTGCATTAATCACAAGACATATTGGCCTTCCAATTAATGTTTTTGTACTTATTCCACTCGAATATAGCTGAGCAAACTAGCTTTTTCAGGTCATAAGTATCTTTTTTTTTTTTTCTGCTGTAAAGTAATTTACAGTAATTTAATTCTTACAGGTGTCTCCTAACAAAAAGACACACACATTTCTGTGACATAGCAGGCCATGCTCCTGCCCTCGCATTTATGGTTTACAAGCACATTCTCACATCATTTTAAGTTTTATTCTCTCTCTCTCTCTTTTAATAATCATTTATAGCCTACAGCGCCCTCAATAATTATTGGCACCCCTGGTTAAGATGTATTAAAAGCCTTAAAATAAATTCAATTTTTATTACAGAAGCATACTCTCTCACTGAAAATTGTAGAAACCTACCTGTAACCTGCCTGAATTTTCAGGGGAAAAAAATTCCTGACAAAGAAATAATTATTTTTCATAAAATCACCTGTTCCACAATTATTGGCACCCCTAACAATTCCCAGGAAATAAATGTAATTGAAGTATTTCTGTCATTTCTACAGTAATTTACAAAGTTGATCAGAGTATCTAGGAACATTTAATTAGTAATTCATCACTTCCTGTTTCCCTGCGGTATAAATATGACGTGACACAGAGGCAAATTCTCTTATCCATTCTTCAACATGGAAAAGACGAAGGAACACACCATTTAAGTTAGGCAGATTTGTGTTGACCTTCACAAGTCAGGCAATGGCTACAAGAAAATAGCCACTCGCCTGTACCTGCCCATATCTACTGTCAGAGAAATCATTAAGAAGTTTAAAACAACTGGAACAGTGGTAAACAAGCCTGGACGAGGATGCAAGGTTATTTTGCCACTGCGCACAGTGAGGAGGATGGTAAGAGAAATAAAAAGTTCTCCAAAGCTCACTGTTAAAGAATTGCAACAAATGGTAGCATCTTGGGGTCACAAAGTCTCCAAAACAACCATCAGGTGCTATTTACATGCCAACAAGCTGTTTGGGAGGCATGCATGGAACAAACCTTTTCTCACTCACAATCATAAACGCAAACGTCTGGAGTTCGCTAAGCGGTCCTGGGACTTCAACTGGGACCATGTGCTTTGGTCAGATGAAACCAAGATAGAGATTTTTTGCAACAAACACTCTAGGTGGATCTGGCAGAACACAAAAGATGAGTATGCAGAAAAGTACCTCATGCCCACTGTGAAGGTTGGTGGAGGATCGGTGATGCTGTGGGCCTGTTTCTCTTCCAGAGGCCCTGGGAACCTTGTTAGGGTGCATGGCATCATGAATGCTTTGAAATACCAGGACATTTTAAATCAAAATCTGGTGGCCTCTGCCCGAAAGCTGAAGATGGGCCGTCACTGGGTCTTTCAGCAAGATAATGACCCTAAACATGTGGCCAAATCTACACAGAAATGGGTCACCAGACACAGAATCAAGCTCCTCCCATGGCCATCTCAGTCCCAAGACCTCAACTCCTTTGAAAACCTGTGGAGTGAGCTGAAGAGGAGAGTGCAGAGGAGAGGACCCAGGTCGCTGAAAGATTTAGAGAGATTGTGCAAAGAGGAATGGTTGAAGATCCCTCTTTCTGTATTCTCCCATCTTGTGAAACACTAAAGGAGAAGATTAGGTGCTGTTTTGTTGGTAAAAGGGGGCTGTACAAAGTATTAACATTAAGGGTGCTAATAATTGTGGCACACATGATTTGATGTAAAAGAATTATTTGTCAATGTGGGATTTTTTTTTCCCCACTGAATAAATGCACTTGAATTAAAGGTTGGATTTTCCTCTTTTTTTCATTGTCATCCTGTATTATTTAGAAAAAAACTGAATTTATAAGAAGCGAAAGAACACATCTTAACCAGGGGTGCCAATAATTATTGAGGGCACTATATGTCAAAATTTAAGCTATTAACTAGGGATTTATGATGTGCAGTTAGGGGCCACCACTCATAAGCCAAGAATTAGAGTATATATACACACACACTGTAATTCTGGGTATTTCAGCAAGCTTGACTGAACGCATGCCCATATACTTAAGCACAATTAAAGAAGAAGTGTCAATGTTTTCATAGCACATATATGCATTGTTACTTCTCCCTAAACACTGACTTAAGCCATTTCTACTAGTGTATTATCTCAAATAAGCACACATGCTAAATTTTACTCAAGGGTTATTACAAGCTGTAGATGTACAACTAAATGAGAAGCCCAATATCACCATTGAAAAATACTTCTGCTGGTAGATTTCTACCCATCAGGGTCAAAAATACATTTTAGATGGTCACTAAAAAATGTTTAACATAGCTGAAAAATTTCGGAGTGAGAGACCAACGTCTTGTCCTGTATGGGATCTTCGAATCAGGCAAATGTTTCAATTTCTACCTCTAGGATAGAGAATGTGTCACTTTCGTCCTGCGTAATTTTCAACCTGGTTCTCTCCAATTAAAATTTCAATTCACTATAGGCCTTTAGCTGATGGTTTTACGGATTCCTTGGGTTATTGAATGAATTCAGTCACAGTTCAAGAGCTTTGATTGCACGTGATTGATTAAAGCATTCAAGTTGATTATTAAATCTTGCCACATAATCATTCACCTTCTTCCGAAAGATGTGAGTAGCTTTAGTTCTTTCATTCAGACAAAAATTCAGCAAACCAAAATGCAATCAATGACATTTGCAAAGGAGATTGCGACCTGAAAAAGGATTTCATTACCAGTGAGTCACATAGGGCTATAGGACTCAGAAGGTAAATTCACTATTCTGACGTATGAATGGATTGACAAGGTGTTTCCAGCTCACGTTTGTGTGAGCAGAATTAAGGCATCAGTGATGACATTACATGTTTAGGAAAAGAATTCAACTCTTCAGCCATCACAAGCAAACAATATTGTTTCTCTGACACTCCGGCAGCATGACAAAGACTGGACATTCAAAACCTGGTGAAAAAGCAAAAAACAAAACAAATAAATTAATAATAACAGTAATGCTGAATTCATAATCACGCACATGTACTGTATGAGATAATTAGTATTTTCCGATATGTAATAAGAATGTTCAACAATTGTAAAGTTAGATTGAACTCTTTTTTTATTCAGTGCAGGACATCTCTTGAAAATCCTCTCGAGAGAGCTTGATAGGACAACAGTAAATTACTTCGTAAATGAATGATTGTCTTTTTCGTGGGTGAGCTATAGACGCTACTTTCCAAAGTGCTAAATCAAGGTTAAATCATTTAGTTACTGCTAAAAACATTCAGATTTTTTTTACACACATTAGCAGCATTACATACATACATTAATTGGACATACGATCGTGTATCACACTCGCGCGGCCAATGAAAACTTGTATTTCTGTTACACCACTATTTTTATTTGAATACCATGTGAAGTATATAGTTAAATATCTGGCAATATTTGTTTTCCATGAAAGTCATCTGCAGCTATCAGGTGTGCTTTCCTGGGGCAGATTAATATGTGATACAGTGTTATCCACGGAAGCAATAATGTAAGAACAGATACTGTGTTTAATCAAGATTCCAACAAGGTGGTCAAGGTGAAACACACACCAGAGTAACAACTGCTGTTCTTTCCATAATTCCATAATTATGTGGACAGGAGCAGGTTTTTGACTTTTCAGCTCTATACTCCAGGACACTGGGTTATAATGCATCCTAAAAGAAAGTAAAGATTTCAAGTTTAATATGCTGGCAATTGCATATCATATGGACCATACAAATTGCATTAATTTTTACAATGTGACTGTCCAAATGCTTGCAGGTGGTATAGGATATCATCTGTGATGAAATGGCAGCACAGCTAAGAATTCTTGCCCCGTAAACCGCCGAAAAAAAAAAAGATAAAATTTTGTTGACTCTCTCCAGTTGCGGACACCCCAAGCTACGGATCTAGATAATCACTATATTTAATCACATTAGAGCTGGCAAGAATATTATGACATGAGTGCTTAGGAAAAGTATACAAGAGTGCAATACCAAATATCAGCAAGAATAAATAAATAAATAACTACCACAATTTATCCAGTTAAAGATTTAATTCCAAATATAGGTACACTTTTAAAATATCTTTTCTAACTACAGAATATTATGACCAATACTCAATATTCAAATGCTTTCAGAACACAGTCATATATGCAGAACTCCAAGCAGTGCCAAAATGAAAGTTTTAGTTGGGTCAATAATCACAGAAGCAGTTGTCTACATGAAATTTCAAATGTTCGCTCTTTTCTTTCCTGGCAGGTGAATTTAGACATACTGAGCAGGTGAAATTAATACGTTCTCTCAATCCAGGCCAAGAAGGTGCTATGCAAATAGCAACTGTTCAACTGGGGTTGAATGGTTGGACGTACTGAAGGGTGAACAGATTGAAGGCTCATTGAAAATGATAAAATATAGGCTAGTGTAATGAGGCCCACAAAAATAAAACATGGGCATTTTTAAAACATTCATGACTGCCGTCATGACAGCTGCACAGTGAGTGCTGACCTGGTTCAAAATGATAAAAACAGTGTGCAGGGCAGAACTATATAGAGACAGAGAAAATTTGTCGTGTCCTTTGTCAGATTCTTTCCATCCTCAATCAAACAGTTTCCTTCTGAGGTCTTTGTGCTATTGTCTTCACATAAGTCTTCCTTTGTGACGTTAAAAGTCTATGTTTTTGAAGTCGCTGGTACACCTGTATTTGCTGCCAGCATACCTGGTGCATGCTAAGTGAGGGAGACAGGGGCAGGTGTGGTGTTGTCGCTTTCCAAAAAAGGGCACCTGCATGAGGATAGAAACATGTATTTGTAACATTTGCTGTTTGAGTTTGTATCAATCATATGCAAATTTTGGGGGGCACTGTCACCACACGGCAAGAAGGTCATGGGTTTGAATCCAGCTGTGGGCATTTTTTGTCTCTAGTATAATCTCTCAAGATTTGCATGGGTTTTTTTTCAGGTTTCACCCTACAGTCCAAAGGATGTACATGTAAGACTAAATGGAGACTAAAATTGCTCATGAGTGAGAGAGTGTTCATGAATAATGAGTGTCCCAAGTGATGGAGTGATGAACTGTAGAACTGTCCAGGGTGTGAATAATGGATGGACAGACGGAGCATAAATATATATATATATACTACCCCAATTCCAAAAAAGGTAGGATGCTGTGCAAAATGTGAAACAAGACAGAATGCACTGATTTGCAAATTTCATAAACCCACTTTTTATTCACAATAGAACATTGACAAGATGTTGAATGTGAGATTATTTACCATTTCATGAGAAATATTAGCTCTCTTTATACTTGATGGCAGCAACACATCTCAAAATAGTCAGGATAGGGCCATGTCTACCATTGTCCAGTGTCACCTCTTCTTTTAACAACAAAAACGTTTGAGAAGTGAGGAGACCGATTGCTGAAGTTTTGGGAGTGGAATGTTGTCCCACTCTTGTCAGAAGTAGGATTCTAGCTGCTGAACACTCCTGCATCTTCTTTGCCGGATTTTTCGCTTTGTGATACGCGAAATGTTTTCTATAAGTGAATGGTCTGGACTGCAGATTCAGCGCTCAGACTCTTCTACTGCAAAGCCATGCTGTTGTGATGGATGCAGTATGTGGTGTGGCATTGTTTTGCTGAAATATGCAAGGCCTTCCCTGAAAGAAACGTTGTCTAGATGGGAGCATATGCTGTTGTAAAACCTGTAAGTATTTTTCAGCATTGATAATGCCTTTGTAGATGCGGAAGCTCCCCACCCCACAGACACTAATGCATCCCGATACCATCAGAGATGTAGGCTTTTGAACTGTGTTTTGATAACAAGCTGGATGGAACCTCTCCTCTGTAGATCGCA
Organism: Gymnothorax reevesii; assembly: GCA_029721435.1. Taxonomy (NCBI): domain Eukaryota; kingdom Metazoa; phylum Chordata; class Actinopteri; order Anguilliformes; family Muraenidae; genus Gymnothorax; species Gymnothorax reevesii. Next base: position 74,805,030 of record CM056585.1, on the reverse strand, counting down.
TGATACGGCATCTGCAGTTCCCAAAAAGAATTTCAAATTTTGATTCATCTGACCACAGAGCAGTTTTCCATTCTGCCTCATGCCATTTTAAATGAAATTTGGCCCAGAGATGACGGCGGCATTTCTGGATCATGTTCACATACGGCTGCTTCTTTGCATGATACAGCTTTCGCTTGCATTTGTAGATTGCATGGTGAACTGTGTTCACAGACAAAGACTTCTGGAAGAGTTCCTGAGCCCATTCCAGTGCAGAATCATGCCTGTTTTTAGTGCAGTGCCACCTTAGGGCCCGAAGATCACGAGCATCCAATATTGATCATCTGACTTGTCCCTTGTGGACAGAGATTTCTCCAGATTCTGTGAACCTTTTGACGATATTATGTACTGTTGATTCAAAATCTTTGCAATTTTACATTGAGGAACACTTTTCGGAAATTGTTCCACAATTTCTAGGAGATTAGTGAATCTCTGTCCATCTTTACTTCTGGGAGACTCTGCCGAACTAAAATGCTCTTTTAATCCCCAGCGATGTCACTGACCTGCGGCCAATTAACCTAATTAGTTGTAAAATGCTCCTCCAGAGGTGTTTTATTAGTTACTTCTCCAGCCTTTACTGGCCCCTCTCCCAACTTTTCTGAGATGTGTTGCTGCCATCAAATTCAAAATGAGCTAATATTTTTCGTAAAGCGGTAAAATGTCTCACTTTCAACATCTGATATGTTGTCTATGCTCTAATGTGAATGAAATGTGTGTTTTTGAGATCTGCAAATCATTGAATTCTGTTTTTATTTACAATTGACACTGTATCCAAACTTTTTTGGAACTGGGGTTGTATATATGCCACAGTTTAACAGAAAATGTAAATTGTCCAGAACAGAAGGTATCTCCCCCATCCTCCCCTTATGATAATCTGGATTTATAACTCATTTCAAAGCTCATACATTTTCGTAAATCAGCACTTTTCTTTTTCTCCCTTTTATATGAAGACTTTCAATGCTTCAGATGGTTTGGTTTCATGCATTTGATGCAGTTCTCCACGGGAAAGGGGGAGAAAAGAAATTATAAGGAGATCATTCTAATGAATGCTAAATGGTGGCACTGCTGCATATCTTATCACTCTAGCCCTTCCAGGCCAGTGCATTAAAAATCCATGGCAAATGGCTATTACTTTTCATAAATGATTACAGGTCAGAGATTAATCTGGCTGCTTCCTCTCTCAGTAATCGCATCTACATATGGAAGGTGGAATCATTCCTGTTCTTGTCGTTTCTGGCACCATTTCCAGAGATAATCCAGCACATCCTTTGCTCTGACGCACCAATGCCTGACTGTAGAATTATCAGACTGTAATATATAGCTCAGCCTCCTCAAAATGCGAAGGCAGAGATCAATAACTTCTCATCTGCAGCTGTCCCATAAGTGCTCCCATGCCAGTCCTTAATATTCTCAACTGCTCTCCGCTGAACATAGTGTTTTTTATTCTTTGTGACAGCGTATGTATCATGCAAAATGCAAACTAATGACTTTGTTTCTTGTGCGCATACCTTCCCTGAAACTTAACTGCTTAAGTGCTGCAGTTTTTGTGGTTGCTTTTTTCCCACCTCGAAGCATTTACTCTCCACAGAAGTCGGAAGACCGTAGGATGACTTTTTGTTTGTTTGTTTTTGAGGTTTGTGGCTGAGGGTATTGGGGCGGAGGGTAGGACATATCACTGTAGCTCAAAGTAAAGGGCTAACTTTTGTCATTTCTTTCATATTGGTTGAGGTGACTGGAGGGATAGGATGAAGGGGTTTAATTTGAAGGTTCTTTGCCTCTGAGCTGAGGTAATTGGGATGAAATGGTGAAATAGGTCATTTTTTGGGTTCTTTATGTTGTGCTTGAGGTGATTGGGGGGATGTGGGTTATTTTTATGCTCCCTTACCTGTTGCTGCAGTGCTTTGAGAATGGGGTGAACCGGGGTATTTTATGGTCTATATACCTTTCGGCTGAGAGGATCGACAATGAGATGAAGGGGAGCCAGTTTTACGGTTCCTTACCTTGAGGCTGTGTTGATTGGGGATAGGGTGAAGAGGGAAGGGGTTTACTTCCATAGTTTTGTACCTTGTGGCAGAAGTGATGTAGGGATACGGTGATGGATCCAGGGGTTAATTTTAGAGTCCTATACCTTTCGGGTCTGGTAATTGGGGGATGTAGTGAGGGACATTGCTGTAAATATTCTCTACCTAGAGGCAGACAACACTGGGGTAAAGGGTGGTTCATGTTGCCTTGTGACCCATGAGATTGGAGATTGGCATAAAGAAGGTTATTTTAATGTTTCCCTACCCTGTGGCTGAGGTGATGAAGGTTATTCTTAAGGTCGGTTCAGTGGTGCCAGAAACACTGGGTCCAAGAGGCCATTGGGCCCCCCACTTTAGTTTTTATTTTTTTAAAGATTTTTTTTTGGGGGAATTTTTTTCTTTATTTGATAGTTATTCAGTGTAGATAGACAGGAAGGTTAGGGAGAAGAATGGGGCAAGACATGCAGCAAATGAGCTGAGCCGGAATCGAACCCAGGTCGCTGCGGGAAGGACACAGCCTTCATGGTACGCGCGTTTAGACCGATGAGCCACCGGGGTGCCCCAGGCCCCCCACTTTTGAACCCCCACTTTTAAAACTAAAATTTAGAATGCAAGTAGAATTATTATCGCAAAAAAAAAGGCAAAAATACAGTAAAAAGATGTATCAATCAAACTGGAAGAATACAGTATGCACATTTTAATCCAATTAAAGAGTACGCTGTCACACCAATCAGGTGCATACAGTGCACAGCGCAATCAGCAAAGTTGTTTAACGTTGTGTGTTACATTGTTCTTTTTCGAGCCTTTAACTTGGCTTGTTGAAGCTGTTGACAACTTAATGAAGCTGTCAATTATTCCAAAACACTGCATGCTTCGATATGATCTTGCTTCTCCCTGGTGTCCATTTACTCAGTTGGAGCCTTCCCCTTCAAACCTAAAATCCGTGCAGCCAGAAGATACCAGCTGTGTTATGCAATGGCTGACTAGAAGGTAGGAAAAATAGCTAAGTTTAACTAGGCTTATGCCATCGGAGGCGACGGCTTGGAGTATATCCCCGAACGCCCCCAATCCTCGAATAGACTCAATACAATATAAAGCCCCTCAGGTCATGACGTTTCATTTGAACTTAATTTCAGATCAATCAGACAAATTGTTCTGAAGATATGGCCAAAATGGTAATTTTCCATCACAAAGCTCCACCTGGTGGCAAAATATTGAACAATAAAGGTATGATGTCATGATGTGACACCTTGTGAGGTCAATACCTTGTAGTTGCATGAAGTTTCATGTCAATTGGACAAATGGTTCCAAAGATATAGCAAAAATGGTGAATGTGATATATGTGACAAAGCTCCACCTTGTGTCAAAATTTTGAACCAAACAGGTATAATGTCATCTTGGGACACATCCTCACATCCTTTCATTTGCACTTGATTTGAGGTCAATCAGACAAATATTTCCAGAGATATGAAAAAAAACAGTGATTTTTTTCAGTTTTTGGCCCCTGGTGGCCAATTTAGAGATTGTTAATTGTCCAAAATCGAATCAGTTCTTTCTCTTTATGATACTTACTTATGTGCAAAGCCTGAAATTTGTAATTGAAATATCACTGAAGTTATCGCGGAACAGTGATTTTTTCAGTTTTTGGCCCCTGGTGGCTAATCTAGAAATTGTAAATCGTCCAAAATCAAATCAGTTCCTCCTCTTTAGGATACTTACTTACATGCAAAACTTGGAATTTCTAATTGAAATATTACTGCGGTTATCGCGTTAACACCTAAATCAGTTCTTGGCCCCTGGTGGCCAATCTAGACATCGTAAATTGTCCAAAAGTGAATCATATCTTCCTCTTTCTGATACTTACTTATGTGCAAAATTAAAAATTTGTAATTGAAATATTACTGAAGTTATCGCGTTAACACGTTTTGCGTCGGCGGCGGCAGTCGGACCAAAAACATAATATCCCTGGAACGCCATTCGGCTTTCGGTGATATAATTAGCCTATTTGGTGAATATTTTGATGACAATGAAGATGGTCAGTGGTTTTCCAATTGTTTGATGGATACTGCTTTCAGATAGACGACGTGCATGACTAGCTACCTGCATAAGTTAATTCTTAGCTAACTTCGCTGCTTTACAGAGGTCATTGCTCACTGCACCTCGAAAGTCACTAGCTTATCAACTCTGCACCCAATATGTTGGTTTAAGCTAAATGAAAAAGTCTGCTACCCCTTTTGCACCAGCTTGCTGTTCATTGTTGGAGTTGCCACCACATGGTCGAAGTGATCTGGTGCGAAGGATTAGCGAAGCGGAAAGATTCTAAGGTTTTTCTGCTGGCATCATGAATTTTACTTTTGACATTATCTTTGGCCACTTTACTTCTGAGATAAATTTGGCGCCCCTTTTGGCCACGGTGCTCAGAGAATGTGGAAAAATGGGTTGATTTTTTTTTTTAGCTCATTGCCATAATGAGATCATTGGGGATGGGGTAAAGCAAGAAGTAGGTTATTCTGATGTTTTTGAACCATGTGGCTGAGATGATTGGGATAAGTGGTGAAAGTACTGACGCGGTTATGAGGTAACTGGGGGATAGAATGAAGGAGGTTGGTTTCATGGTTGAGGTGAGGTGACTGTGGTATGAGGTGAAGGGGCTCATCTCTGGCGGTTCTGTACCTTGTGACTGAAAGGGTGGCACTCATCCCCCTCCACACCCTTGGGCGTGCACATGCGTAGCCCTCTGAGCCACAGGCTAACTGCACAGCAGGTCCCATAGCCACACTGCAGATCTCTCTCACATGCCTGACAAGAGAACAGATAGGAGGAAGAGACACATTTAAAAACATAAAACAGTCATTTCACTTGCTTTTTTATTCATGATAATGATGTTGATTTGGGCTTTTTAAATAAAATCCTGTGTCAGGGTTGCTCTTGTTAGGGTTATGCTAAGTTGGGAACCGTAAAGCGTACCGTGACTATTCTTTGTGAAATGCAATAAACAAATATTAAATTGATTTGGTTTAGATTTTTTTTTTTCAGTATATTTAGATTCAACATATTTTTCAACTTCATAAGTCATCTACTGGTCTTTCGTGCTTCCATAGCAGAGCAATAATAGATGTTGTCCGTTCAAGGGATCGATATTGCCTCATAAAGGTAATGAGTGGAACATACAAAAATATATTATACATTTGTGGACTCCATATTTTTATGTAGCTTCTAAGATGAAATATCAACAGGAACATTTAGAAAGGAATCACTTCTTATACAGCTCTCAGTTTCTCTGAACCACATCACTAAAGAATATGGCTGCCATAATCTCTGTTTTGATAACCTGCTTCTGGCCATGAGTCACCTGCCTCCATACGACGCTGACTGAGCTGTAGAAATCGGGGGCGAACACATTCTTTTCTGACCTTCTCTTTAATTCAGCCCATTGTGCCGCGGACGAAGGCAACAGCTGACATCTCAGCTAGATATGATCCAACCTTCTCAGCCGACAAGAGACCATTAAAATGCATCAGGTATAAAGCAGGCTAGTTGAACAGTCAGAGAAAGTGCCCCTTCAACACTTTCATTTATTGTGAGCACTAGATACACCAGTTTTAGCACTGTGTTCATTTGAGAGATTTTGTTAATTTTTCTTCACTTTTCTTAATTTGTCATTATCATGCTTTGCTCTCTATTTCCCTTCTGTTGTGTGTATAATTTAAAAAAAAAAGCACCATTAGATTTGTAAGACCCAGACATTGATGATTAAAAAGAAATTTAAACCGTAGACACTTTCTGTAAATGTTTATCTCCAATTATGTTGCTAAGTCGTGGTTCAATTTTACTGTGAGCTATGGTTGTAAAAGGTACTTATTTGTTCCCAAATAACCCTACTTTACCTTTCAGGGTACCTAATAAAATGCAAGTATTCCATATATAGTATATATAGTTTAGCTTAATTTTTTTAGAAAGTGCACTGAGATCCTACTACTTTAATAGTGACGCATTACAGGAAACATCCTTTAGATAAAGCACCCAGAGAGACTGGTGAGATCTGCTCATGAGCAATGCTAGCACAGCCATTTTAATAGGGTGAAAGCTTAAGATTGTCAGTAAATCTCATCTTTACTTCAGGACAATAATGAGAAAAAATAGTGGGTCCGTTTCGTCCGGAGCTGAAACTCATTACAAAAATCAATATATTGGGGCAACATATATCATTATTGATGTAGAAGTGTAATAATCAATGATGTGTACCTGCTATGTAAGTAGACAGTCTTGATATATTCAACCAATTGTTAATGATATATTGAAAGGTTGTTCCTAATTGCAGTAGCATTTTGGATTTTAATTCTATGAATAATTATGTATTTTCTTAGTAGCCTATCATGAAGGAAGCAGAACTACAACTGAAATGGTGCATTAATAAGATTGATAAGATTAAAAGAATGCCCCCAAGTTTAATCACTATTGCAGAATGAATTTCTATCTTGTTGGCGTTAGAAAGAATAAATGTTATCTACATTCAATTGAACAGTCCACAGGTATTTAATTACTTTATTGCCTGGCAAATATTTCTAAAATGGTATTTCTAACATGAAAATAAGGAATCCAAATTATTTATGTGGTGGTAATTTTGCCAGCTATATGTAAATAGTCATATCCAGTCAAATTATCCTCGATGTACCAAGTCAGGGGATCTTGAAAAAAAAAAACTGACAGTTTAAAACAATGGGACAAACAATTGGAGAATAATAATATTTCTGTTAATGAACGGCCAGTGAAGCTATGCTTTAATTAAGGGAAAAATTATGCATTAGACTGGACTGGAATTTTTAAAAAAGCTATCCACCCATTATGAGTTCAATCATTTTTGCTTCCATTTTTAGACATTTAGACGTGCAGTCACTTGTATTATGATCTCATACAAGTCTTAATTTGAGTCAATTAATTCAATTTCAAGATAACTTTACCTCACAAGAAGAAACGTGCCACCCCACCACACAAAGTGAACCTCAGCATCAGTATTTATTCTTATATTCAGGCTTAAATCTCTATATTTCTATTGCTTTTTTAAAAAAACTAAAAGCAATGAGGTGAGAGTATGTGACTCAATTCAAGACCATCTGATGGAAAATTTCACTTTATTTGGCAAGAGAGGAAAAAAATATATTTACTAACTGGCATCACAAGAACCCATTATTTTTCCGTTCAGCCTTCTTGCCAACGCACCTATTCGACCAAATGATAATGATGATTGCAATAATAATAATCATCATCATTATCATCATCATCACCAGCAGCAGCATTTATAAAACCCAGTTTCATACACAAATGCAGCCATAAGCTTTTGAAAACAAAAAATGTAAAAATGAATGTTAAAAAAAGAACACAAAGCAGGCCAAGCAAACGAATACCAGTTGATTCACTCCAAAGCAATATTCCACCTCCCTTTGAAAAATAGGCAGAGAGAGATGGAGGACAGTAAGTACTCCTCCTCCTATGCCCTCTTACTTCCAAAAACTCACCCCCGTGATGACCGCCCCTCTAGAGCAGCTCAGGGACACCAGTAAGGCGGAGAGGACAAGCACCCGGGTCATGGCCGAAACGAGGACGGCACAGGATGGGACCAGGGAGTCGAGCAGAGGTGCTTCTCGCTGATCGGGAATCCTCTGGTGCACAGCTGGAGGAGAGTGACTACTCTCCGTCTCTCCCAGTCTCTCCCGATCTCACTCCCTCTGTCTCTGGAACTATCTCCCTTGCCCTGTCTCTTTCAGCCTCCCTCTATTTTTTTCCTTCTCTCACTGACTTTCTTTGCCTAACCCTCTATCACTCTATATCGCTCTCATTCTCCTTCTCTCTTTGTGAGTTCCTGTGTCCATCCTCACTCTCTTATCTATCCCCCGATTTTCAATCACCCAGCCCACCCCCCCCTCCCCCCCACACCCATACAGCTAGCCGCTTCCTTCATTGCATGACACTGAACTTTCTTTTTTTTTTTTAAGCTGTAAGAGGGTTCAACTCTTCTTCCAAACTTATGAATGACTCACCGTCACTGCCTCCAAAAATAGCCAAGTGCCAGATTTGCTCACTGATTGCCCGTTTTCCGAAACCGATCAAGCCCTGGGAGCCCCATTTATGACCAAGCCCTGGGTGCACCATTGAGCTACACTCTTGGAGTAAGTTTAAAAATGTGCGTAAAAACTGTTATGTTTCACACCTGAGGAACCAGGCGCTGATCAATAGAAGACCCCCCGCGGATGATTGAATGATGCCAATAGGGCAGAATAAATATGGAAAGAAAGTTTGTAGAGGTCGTACACAAAGGCAGTGGTGGAACAGCCCAGATCAGGTGATGTGCTGATGGGATCAGGAGGAGAATTGCCAAGCTGTAGTCAATGGTTAGTCCAAGGTCAGAACCCGGGTGGAAAAGCTGACCGGCAGTGCCTGCAGAACAGTGTATCCACTGGAGAACCAGGGCTGTGCTTTGACGGGGTTCGTTTCTGCTCCGGAAACTGCTGGAGAGGAGAGAGGGATTGTCCCTAATAAAAAGCCACAAATTGCATTTCTCTTCTTATACGACAATACCAAAAATGGAAGAGAGCACTAAGGCTCAAAACAGGAGCTGGCCCGAATACTCAGACAGACAGAACAATCCAGCGGGAAATGATGCAGACAGAGCGACTAATATACACAAGACTCCAATCAACATAAGGGCTGGGAGCACAAAAATAAACAAGGAGCACGGGGAATGAAACGAGACAATAATTAAACAATTAAGGGAGACGAGACCTGGAGATGAGACAATTAAGGATAACAATTAATAAAAATGTACAAATGACCCTCACTATGGAGGTGCTCAATGCGCATAAATTAATGCTTCAAATTGTACCCCTAGCAATATTTCATTTGCACTCATATTTTCATTGCTAGAAAAAGAAGATTAGTATCATACCTATTAGGGTTCATATGGCTAATATCCATATTTTTAAAAAACCAACTCTGCATATTTATGCAGCACTCTATCACTAAATATACCAAGTGAAAAGTAATTTATTAATTATTATGGGGCAATTCATTAGCAGGAAAAACCCCCAGCCTGTGGAAGCCTGACTCAAAAGATACATTATGGTTGATTTCCAATGTCGGCCATTGATTAGATCGGCTGTTTGAGACAGAAAAATGAGATGTCAATTGCCCACCTATACTTAGAAAAAAAAGAGGTATAATAGCAATGATTATTGTTTTAAATATGTGCACAATACGTAAATATGGATGGAATAAGCTCACACATTACTGTATAAATGGCAATTGTTAATGCAGCAATTAACATTAATTCATTATGTGTGCATATTTGAAGCATTAAATTTGTGAAGCACCAGGAAACCGTATATGACTTACATCTAAAAACAAGCAACGAGCAAACTTACAGGATCCTGCGATGTGGTGCCTTTTTGCATATTTATTAAGTACGATACACCAAGGCTGAAGTGCTGTTTGCAAACCCAGGATCTGTTAAAAGAATGTGGTGAAAAAGGTCATTCCTAAATTATTCCTACTCAGCCAGCATAATTTGATGCCTACAGTAGCCGGCTAGCTAGCTACAGGGCTACATGGAAAAATGGACTGCACAATGCCACAGTTTTTATGTAGCTCTGTAGCTTTCTAGTTGGGTAACGTAGACATGAACTGAAGTTATGCGCAAGTAACGTAAGTGCAGTGCACTTCAACTGAGCCTGAAACACAAAATAAACATAGCTAGAATAACTATTAGTGAAATCGAGGCTCTATCAGGCTTTGACTGAATTGCTAATAATTTTATGAACAGGCTAGCAAGGTCGTTGAGCAAGCTAACTGACAAAAGCAACATGCAGTCCAACTGGATTGTATAGGACCGTGAGATGCAGTGTGTTTTGTATAACTTTACAGATTAAACAAAATTTTAATCTGCTTATCTGCTATTCTATATCTGTTATTGTGCAAAGTTAAAAGGTTTTGACTTGTACCATTCTTGAGCTTTTGAGTATGAAAGGATCGTGACTCACTCACTCACTGCCATTGTGGCCATATTAGCCCACCATTGCAGGAAATAACACGTTTAATATTAAAAGATACATTGGCCATTTTAAAATTATGAAATTATTTGGTTCTAATGAACTTTGTGGTTAAATAATATACAATGACACACCTGTCTGAATACAAAAATAACGGCACAACTATGAAGTATAATCCCAGATAGCACGCACCTCCACTCCGGATCTGTGCTAGAAACTCCCGCTGATCCCACGAGAATCTGGTCCAAATTCGCCCGAGATAAGGCTAGACAAAAAGTGCAGAGTTGTTAACGTCTTAGATGAGCAATTACTGCATGTTTTGCATAACGGCTGCAATGAAGTTGTATACTGCACTGACACCAAGATTACACACGTATTCTTACCCAAAGTAATCATGTTTGTGCTCTTGCTCCAGAAATTGCATTTATTCGTGCTGTTTTCTTCCACCAATATTGTTGCACAGATTCCGCTGAAGCTACTGTTAACATCTCTATGTGTGGTGGCAAGTATCATATTGTTTTGTTACTCAAGAGCTTCAGTTCCAAGTTCCATGAGTTCACAAAAAAAAAATATTTCACTCTCTTTTTGAGCCCCTTAGTTGTTGCATCTTTCTGGATATGAAAATTCAACAGTTCACTGTCAGATTGCAATAACTACAAGATTTTATCTTCCCAGGACAATTTAAAAAGTTAAGGCCATCTCACTCTGGCGTTTCCAAAAAGTATGAATGTTAAAGGTCACTATTCACACTCCTATTTCATTACTAGACGATAATGGATTCCTGAGTTGTGTCAAGGTCTGAAGCTGAATCATCGGTTCGCACAGATCGTAGGCTCCCTGTTTTTCTGTCAAACACTGTCTCAAGCTGTCTTTCTGTGGAACTAATTGGACAGTTCAGACTATCACCTCTGGCCATCCGGAAATGGGTAATTTCTTGAAGAATTTCTGGCATGTTTCAAATATTTTGTGGGTTACATCCAACTAAAAATACCATTGGGGGAAAGAAAAAAAGATCAATGACGTTGATAAAATTTGTAGCATTTCAACTGCTTTGTGATATGAGAGCTGGGGGTTACTTCGAGGACAAGCCTTTCCGAGACAGTGCTGTCCAAGCAAGTGTGATGGACAAGTGTTGACAGCTTTACATTTTAATCAATGACATTACATTACAGTTATTCGGCTGATTTTTTCAACCACAAATTAATTGATCAGATGCCTATTAGACTAGAAAGGGGCCATTCCCCCTTGAGCAGTATTAGGTCAAGGGCCTTGATCAAGGGCCCAACAGCTTCAACAATCATACTGTCGCAACACTAGAGCTTTACCCACTGATCATACCGTTCAAATGCCAAAACTACAAGGCTGCGGGTCGCACACAATGAAAACGTAACAGATTAAGGCCAAAGCTCCTTCCTTTTGTAACTGACAATCTGTTAATTAGTTATATCAGCTCACTCTGAGGGGGGAAATAAAAACAAAAAAACAAACAACATTTCCTTCAAAGTTAAAAATGCTTGACATGGGAGAGTGTGCAACAGGCAACAATTACATAAAATCCCCCCATAAACCCCAACCCCAAACCCCCCCCCCCATCCCAGCCAAGGAACTGATCGATTGTCCTAAACTGAACATTATGGATATCAAGGTACAGTTGGCACGTGTTCTTGAAGAACGAAAACAAGTCTCTGCTGTAATTTCATTTATGAGAGTGAAGGTTATGTAATTGGTTGGAATCAAAAACTGCATCCTTTAAGCCGGGGGTTCTCAACTTTTACCTAAAAGGAAAGGAACAGTGAGGGTGCCGCTTTCACTGTCGCCTACTAGTCGCTCACCCAATCAGTCTTATCAATTCCATTAGTCTTTGTTTATTCACTTTGTTGAATTGGTTGTGATACTGCTTGGATGGAAAGAAAGCCAGCACTCACACTGGCCCTTTCTGAATACGTTTGAAAACCCCTCCATGATTCATGAAGGACCAAACTGCGCTAAGATATTGGTCTAAATAATAGCACAGGTTCCATAATACAGTGATGCACTGAACTCTCCATGTTGCGCATTCTCTCAGCCTCCAGCCAGCGAGACAGAGGACCAGTGGATATGGGAATGGGCAGGCTGATTTAAAGGGTGATGTAACAGAGGAGTTGGCGAGGGTTAGTCAGCAAAACGTTATGGTGGCCGCCCTAGAGGATGATGGATCTTAGCCTGAAACCCAAGCCCACATAATTACATTATATATTTTCCCCGCGTCAGCACATCATACAGGCCCACTCAGTCTAAAGGCATGGACAGAGCATAACTTATCAGAAATTGTAGTGTGTATGTGTGTGTGTGTGTGTGTGTGTGTGTGTGTGTGTGCGTGCATGGGTGTCCAAATGAAGTTGCGCATTTGTCCACCGTGTATTTTTGCATGTTTTCCAATGATCGTGTGCATGTTTGTGTATTTTTGCATACGTAATCCTCACATTTGCTGCATGTGCGTGTGCGTGCATGTGTGTGTTCTGCTTATGAGCTTGAGTAAGTAAGTTCAGCAGTTTTGTGTTTGCTCAGTATGGCCATTCTCCTCTCCTCTTACTTCTCTCATCAAAGCCGCTTTCACACCGGATGCGAAACGAATTTTTCGCACGGCAGATTACATTCAAAGTCAGTGCAAAGACGCAAATTCATGTCTTTGCTTTGACTTTGAATGTAATCTGTCTTGCAAAAAATTTGTTTCGCGTCCGGAGTGAAAGCGGCTTAACAAGGCAATTTCAAGCCACAGAACTGATGCTCGCTGATTGTGTTTGTTTGCATATTTATTTTGCATCATTCCTTGTAAACTCTAGAGACTGAACTGTATACAATTCCCTGATGATCAAAGTGGCCCATCGGGCACCAGTAACTATTCCATGGTTATGTACAAGTAATTGATTATACAACCCCAACAAGTTGGGACGATGTGTAAATTGTGAATAAAATTAATATACAATGACTTTCAGATTACATGAGCCAATATGTTATTTACAAAAGAACATATATAACATTTCAAATGTTGAAACTGAGACATTTTACATTTTTATCCACAAAATGAGCTCGTTTCAAATTTTCTGGCTGCAACTGGTCTCCAAAAAGTTGGGACACAGGCAAAGAAGGGCTGAAAGAGCAATAAATATATAAGAGAATCAGCTGAAAGAACATTTTGCAAGTAATGAAGTTAACTGACATCAGGTGTGTAACATGATTGGCTATAAAAGGGATGTCTTAGAGAGGCTGAGTCTCTCAGAAGTAAAGATGGCCAGAGGCTCTCCAACCTGTGAAGAAAATTGTGGAATACTTTAAAAACAATGTTTCTCAACGTCAAATTGCAAAGGCTTAGAAGGTCTCATCATTGACAGTGCATAACATAATCTGAAACTGGAAAAATCTCACTCTGTAAGGGACAAGGCCGAAGACCTTTACTGAATGCCTGTGATCTTCGGGCCCTCAGACGCCACTGCATCACTCTCCGGCATGATTATGTCATTGACATTACTAAATGGGCCTAGGAATACTTAAAGAGACCACTGTCTGTAAACACAGTCCACCGTGCCATCCACAGATGCCACCCAAAACTCTATCGTGCAAAAAGGAAGCCATTTTTGAGCATGATCCAGAAGCGCCACCATGTTCTGTGGACCAACGCTCATTTAAAATGGACTGTGGCAAATTGGCAAAGTTTCCTGTGGTCAGACGAGACCAAATTTGTTGGAAATCAAGGGCGCTGTGTCCTCCAGGCTAAAGAGGAGAAAGACCACCCCAACTGTCATCAGCATTCAGTTCAAAAGCCAGCATCTCTGATGGTATGGGGATGCATTAGTGCATATGGTGCAGGACACTTGCATGTTTTAAAAAGCACCATGAATGCTGAAATGTATATAAAGGTTTTAGAGCAACATATGCTCCCCTCCAGACAACATCTATTCCAGGGAAGGCCATGTGTATTTCAGCAGGACAATGCAAAACCAGATACTGCAGCTATTACAACAGCATGGCATCGTAGCAGAAGAGTCTGTGTGCTGAACTGGCCTGCTTGCAGTCCTGATCTTTCACCGATTGAGAACATTTTGCACATAATTAAACGAAAAGTCCGTCAAAGGAGACCCAAAACTCTCCAGCAGCTGGAAGCCTGTATTAAACAAGAGTGGGATCAAATTCCAGTGGCTATACTCAAGAAACTTGTCTCCTCAATGCCCAGACGCCTCCACTCTGTGTTAAAAAGAAGAGGAAAAGCAACACCATTGTAAAGAGACCCCTGTCCCAAATTTTTTGAGACCTGTAGCAGCCATCAAATTTGAAATGAGCTCATTTTGTGGGTAAAACTGTAACATTTCTCAGTTTCAACATTTGCTATGCTATCTATTGTGAATAAAATACTGGCTGGTGTGATTTAAAAGTCATTGCGTTTTGATTTTATTTACAGTTTACACTTTGTCCCCACTATTTTGGAATTGGGGTCGTAAATGGGGAAACGAGAAACAGCAGAAGTTTATGCAAATGAAGGGGACAAAGGGGCGGCGTTATGAACCTGACTGAAAGAACCACAGACAGTATAAAAAGATGGACGCAGCACTCAGGTCTGAAAACTGAGGTGAATGCGGAAGTCTCCAAAATTTGCATTCTATTTAATGGCCAGCAGATGCTGACGTTGGTGGATGCAGAAAGAAGTTCAATCCTACAGAAGTCTATGAGAAAAAGACCCTAATTTCCCACCTGATTTATTATTTAATTAATGATTTTCCACATTACTTTATCTATCGCAAGTTTCAAGTCACCTTCTACACATCATGACCTTCATTTAGTAAATTATGGTCCCAAATAGACTAGAATAAAGGATAAAGGCAAAATCTGCTTTAGGGGCGTGGCTATCCTCTGGTCCTTCACTGATACGGTCAGATCTACACGTGGATCCACCCCTCGCTCATCCCTGGAAATCTGATTCACGCTCTAGTCCAATAGGAATCACATCTGGTTTCAAACTGACAAAATGTGGCAATTCAAATTGCCAAAATCGAGGCTTCCTAAATGGTATACTGAAACCAATGGGTGAGGCCACGGTTGCTTCGTTCATCTTTTTATACAGTCTATGGAAAGAACTAACAGACACAGACATGGAGAGACGCGAACACAAAGTGAAAATGTAAACAGAAGTACATGGAAACACAGGGAAAAGAATAACAAAGATCAGGGAAACTAAATAGAAAAAAAAAAAACAAAAAATACACAAATCATTAGCCGACACAAACAAAAAATAGCTTTACAGTTTGAAAAGAAAATTTCTCAATGTGCGATTGAGGACAGTGATTGAATCTAATTATCAATAGTCCATAATATAATGAAAAGATTCCAAGGATCTGGAGAAACTAGAGCAGTTTCTATACATAAACGATGAGGTCAAATACCAATGTTAGATGCGTGTGACGTTGGCACTGCACCCCCCTACGTCTCTGATGGACATGACCACATGGGCTCATAAATACTTCAGAGGACCAGAGTCAGTTTACTCAGTTCTTTGTGCCATCATCAAATGCAAATTATGACTCAACTACACAAACAGCAAGCCATATATTAGACATCTTCCAAAAGTACCGCCGACTTCTCTGGGCTCAAGCTCATCTGAAATTGACCGACAGAGAACTCAAAATGAGTTCAGTGGTCTGACGAGTCCATGTTTCAGTTTCTTTCTGCAAATAATGCACGTGGTGTTCACAGGGCCAAAGGGGCGGAGGTCCATCTCGACTGTTGTCAGCAACTTGTTTAAAAGTTAGCATTTGTTGTGGTCTGGTGTTGCATTATTCTCAACATGGCCCATTTATGCATCTATGAAGGCAAAATTGACACAGAAGGGTACACACACATTTTGGAACAAGATATGCGCCATCCATCCAGGTGTCATTTTTTCTGAGACACACCAGTTAATTCCAGCAGCTGACTAAAAACCGCACTCTGCACTTTACAGTGTGGCTTCATTGTCACAGACTGCAGGTCTTGCCCAAATCTCCATCTGAAAATGTGCGGCAGATTATGAAGCATAAAATTCGACAGAAGAGACACCCGACGAATGATTGACTGAAGTCCTTTGTTATGCAAGAATGAGAAAAAAATTTGCAGGTCAAAACTCTGACAATTTGTGTCCTTTCAAAAATGACAACTGAGTTTGTAAAGAGAGAGATGATGTTACAGAGTGGTGGATATACTTCTATCCCAAATTCTCTGGAAGGTGACAGCAGACAGCCCTGTGTTATAGCCATTTTTAAAGAGAAAAGTCAAAACAGAATTTATTTTTTCTTTGTACATTTATCAAATGAATACAGATTAAATAGGATTCGGACATTACTGCTTGATGGCATTATTTACATTTAGTCTTGGATCCTCTGGAATACTTAGGTTGTGCACACATTCATATTATTGGAAGGCATGTCGTCGTAACCCAAATGAATAACTGCCAAGACTCCACAAATTAGATGCCATATTTTCCATTTAATGTTGGTGAAGTAGAATCAATTCTGTGACATCAATAGTCAAGGTGATAACTCACAAACTTGGCTTACCACCTTACTGCATGATGGACCTGGCTAAACTAATCCAGGACTAATTTGCTTCGGGGAAAAGAAAAATTAAATAAACATTTTTGCCAACAAGTGCTCTAGTCGTAAATCAGGCAATCGCAATCGATCGATCCAGGAAAGATAAATAGAACAGCTGCAATGCTTGGCGTCAGCAGGATATAGACTAAGTGAGCAAAGCAATGGGCCAAACGAATGACATAACAAATGAATGAATGCAGTGCCAGTACAATCAAACCTTCATAAGATTGTCTTTATGACAGCATTCAATGTGGAGTTATTGCAATTACAAATCAATGTGTGCTGAGAATTCTGGTGACAGATAATTGCCCAGTTTAAACCACATTAGTGTAAAATGTTGGTCAAAGTTTAGGAGTTCTCCCTTTTCCTGTAAAAGATGTTGATGTTAAGTGAATGAAGGCAGTATCCTCTCCCAAGAGTAAAGTTATCAACAAGGTACTGCATAATTTTGTTCCTCAAAGCGAGGTTCTTGGGGGCACTGAATGAAACTTTAAATTAAATTTTTTTCTTTTAATTTTTTTTCTCTTAAGTTGACTTTGTTCTGAAATGTTCCCTGAAGTTTGAATGGAAAAAAATTGCATACATATTACAAAAATAACTGAATAGACTCATCAGTGCTTACTCAGAGTTTGAATGGAAATGGTTGGAATGAATATTTCACAAAGAGGAGCATTATATTTCAGACCAAAAATCAAGTGCAGAGGCAGAGTATAATTCAATAGGTAGTTTATTAACTGCTTAAACAGCAGTTTAGGGACGGACACCCAGAGGAAAGGGTGGAGCCGGAATAGGGTGGTTCAAAAAAATTAACTTCATGGTATTAACCAAGGCTCTTCCTCATTTTGTTTGTTTTACTAAACTATGTAATTATGTCAAAAATCTTATTGATATTGTTGATAGAAAGCAGTGCTCATGGGGGCATCTATATCCAGGGTTTCCTCCAGGATTTTTTGAAACAGTGGTGGAGGGCTTCAGCCTCAGTTCAAAACTCAGCATCATCAGGTGTGGCCAGCTTTCATTAATCAGCGCATATGCAAAGTAATAATTGAAGTCTACGTGCACTGAGGTTTATCAGTTTCACTTGCGTCACGGTGGATTTCACCACTGGTAACATGGAAATCAATTATGACTCCGGACTTCTCACACTTTTCTTTACTCAGGGGTTGAAAGCAACAGAATTGCATAAAAACATTTCAAATGGTCTTATTTCATTTAAACAATTTGAATGATCGTGAAACACGTGTATTGTGGTTGTTGCTGTCTATTTGAAATTTGTGTTGCTTAAATCAGAAGTGAATGACCTACTTTTGTTTATGATATGTTAAAACATTAGTAAATGATCTAGTTTTAATTGAATGCAGCCGTGTTATTTGTTGGATGGAATAATATATGCACTCGAAAGTTTGCAGGTTCTCTAATGCGACACAATGATAGCAAATAGCTTGCGAAATTGACCCATCATGAGCACTGCCTTTATGTTCATATATCAACTCGAAATTGTGCATGTTAGATTTATGTGATAATTGGAACATTTTCAAAAGGTGCCTTGACTTCTACTGTATATAAAAAACTTTCGGTACATTATTGGACCACCCTAAGCCGTAATAGGATAGCACAGTTCAGTACAGGTGCTACGGCCGAAGCTGAGCTGTCAATTGCTGTTCAGTCGCTGACAGGAGGACAGTCTGATAGACTGCCCACTTTGCCAGCACTGAACTCACCCACAGGAGAATTAAGTAACTTGCGGGGAACTTGGTTCCAATCCTGATGACCACAGTCTCACAAACTAGACAGAGGAACAGACTAGGAAAGTTAACAAGAACGCGGTCCCCATACTGGACCCTGATTTAGCTTCAAGATAACAGAGTAAAGAGAAAAGCTTCCAAAAATAGCTCCCATGAAAGTACAAGTTATTTTAAATAAAGACAAAGAGTTTTTACTTGGAATACTGACTGGCTCTGAGCCCAAAAGGTAAATTGCAATCTAACAATTTGCAACACAAAGTCGGGGGATTAAATACACTTCACAGAGAAATTAGGAAATAACTATAAAACAACACACAGCCAAGGAGTGGCAAACAAGTAAGACATAAACCAATCAAAAGGAACTTTGACAAGTTGCTAAATAAGAAGTTACACGAAAGGGTTGTAACAGAGGAGGTGAGTTCTGTTTGATTGGTTTCGCGTTTGATCAATTAAATTAGGCGCATAGCTCAAGTAGAGTGTGACGTCATCTTGGGTTGAAAATGCTTGTTCCCTATCTAAACCCAGCCACTGGGAATGGAAAATCTTTAGATTGGAAAATCTATTTAACGAAAAGTATAGCAAGTATTAAAAGTATTAAAGTATCCCGTCATACTTTTCAAATGTACATTATAAACTGCTCAAAAAAATAAAGGGAACACTTGGAGTTATATTGTGTTGTTTAAGTGTTCCCTTTATTTTTTTGAGCAGTATATAACCCCACCCCATTTCTAGAAAAAGACAGACACAAGAAAATTGATGATTTATGTTCCCAGACCTTATACTCCTCGAGATTTGTCAATGGGCAGACACAAATGGAGCCAGCTCATCAGGTGCAGTTCTGACAGGACACGCACCCACCTGTGCGCAGATGCTGATTCCTAGCTGACGATTCCACAACAATACTCAGCTGACCTCTCAGCTGACTTTGTCCACCAAAAATTGCCTTCCCACTCACTCACTGCTGTATTATTCAGTCTGTTTAAGCTCCAGATACATCTCACCATCCTGCTTCGGCGCTCTCATTGCAACCTCACTGCCTCTCTAGCTCCACCTCAGTTTAAGTGAATGACTGCATGTAAACATCACAAAATGTTTAAAGTTTGTGCCTTTCTTATTGTGCCACAGCCATATCCTGACATCAATGTCACTATTGCGCTGCTCTGTTCTGTCCCCTGGGGGGTTCGCGCAGCATTTCATGCATTCGGCTCCACACGTGCTTGCGTGCGTGTGCAGGAAACTCCCAGAACAAAGCCGTGCCACCAATCATTAATTTTTGCTCATTTATTGAGCTGCTTTGCATATTGGGTATTCAATTTGACGAATGTGATCTTGGAGAATTACACCAATCAAGTGAAAACGAAAACTTTGGTAACATTTTATACACTTGGTAGTGAGATTTTATTATGTCGCATTACAAGATCGAAACACTTGTCACAGCCAATCTTTTTTCTTCGCCGCGTGGTCCAATTCACATGTAAGGGGTTAATCGGCCCCGAGAAAGTTTGAATCAAGCAGAGCGAGAGCCCCAAGAGCCAGGCTGACTCTAAAACGGATTAAGTCTGAGCAGATGAGGCAGAGAGGGAAAGGCTTCATTGAGGACAGTAAAACAAACGGACGATGAAGCTATGGGTACTTTATTAAGCCCATAGATCAAGAAGAAGAGGGAAAGGGAGCATAAATGTGCCAAGCACCATAAATGATGGGGCAGCCGGGCACAAGCGAGAACAATAAAGTAAAATATAAAAGAATTACAATGACTTATCACGCCTGCACTTTTGAACTAATGGTAGGGCATTTTGTAAGCGGCAGACATGTGTAACAAATGTGAATACTAACGAAGATGTGTAATAAACGACATTACCAAGGAAATGAACTGCGCACAGTGTTCTCTAAACAGACTCTATGTTTGGCTAACTGGAGGGTCTAAGTCATTATATCTGTGGAGGTATGAGTGCGTGGGTGGACGGCGTTGTGCCCGGTGATGAATCGGCAAACTATCCAAGGAGAATTATCGCCTCTTGTCCAGTTTATGCTGAGATAGGCTCCAGCCCCTCTGTGCCCCTGACCCACAATAAATGGATTACATATGCAGACTCTCAAGTTTAAAATGGGGACATACTGTATGACTTAATTATATGCATGTAGGAACTACCATTTTTAAAAGACATGTGGCTGCTTGTCACTGAGGTATAAGTTCATGCACTAATTGGGTTGATTCCAGGTGTGGCGTTTGCATTTAAAGTCTGTAGCTGTTTTTTTTTTTTTTTCACTAGATGAGATTGGAAGAATAATCAATAACGATAGAGCATGCACCTGACAAGTCTGACTAAATCAGTCTGAGATATAGCCTAAACATATACACATATAGTCTGATCTGAAGTGGGCTTCTATCAAGTCCCAAGCCACTTTACTCTGCCTCTAGACTGAATATGAGACTGTATATGAAGATAAATGATGCCTCTCCGCTTCCTAACGCTATACAAAAATAGAGCCTAAATATTCTTCATACGGACCCTGCCATCTTGTACATTTGGAGCCAGAGTCCTTGCTGTAGTGATCGGGGGGGGGGGGGTTTGAGCCACGGTATCACGGTCCCGTCCACCTGCCTCAGCTGTATCAAATCCCCTGAACATTTTATGTAGCCTGGCTGGCCACTTCAGTTTTAGCGGCTAACGCCAGACTAGAGACGGTATTGACCCACCAGACAAGAGATCGGTTCTATTATGACTGAGAACTCGTTAAGGACTTAACTAGTTTGGACTTTTTTTATCAATGGGGTTGTACGAGGCTTAAATACATCTGTATACTTTCCTTGTCCTTAGTTGTACATGGCTCAGCTCTCATGCCGACATCCGGTGCTCCTGCCATCTTGCTCAGTAGCTAGTACATTGATCAAGGAAAAGCACCTCATACAGGCGAACTTCAAAAAAACCAAAGAAACCGCTCAACATAAGGTAAATACAGCCTATGAGTAAATAGACTCCCCACTTTCGTGCATTTTAAGTCATTGTTAGTTCTAACTAGCAAGCTACCAAGGTAAATAATGTGACATGTAACTGAATCTTGATATACAGGTTGGCAAGCTAGTTTTTACGGTTTTATTTAATGGCAGAGGCGTGGGAATAGGGGTCTGCATGGTGCAAGAATTATTTTCTGGCCCCTCAAGCCCACCCATTCACAAAATACACACCTGATCCAATCCTGTTTGTTTACACATAATGCAGACACTAAGGGCAATATACAGGCAGAATATACAATACAGGCACCAAGAAAGTTTGTATATTAGGCAAAGCACAATGTGCACAATTGATCATTGATTCGCTGTCTCTGCCTTATGTAAGATAATTAGCCCAATATAACGTAGCTTCTCAAAATCTTGCACTACAGATTAGCAGGTCAGCAATCTAATAAAATCAAGTACAGGGGAGAAATAATGCAAATGTAATTAATATTTATTAAGAACCTAAACAATGTTGAAAAACTGATAAATCAGTAAGCAACTCACTACTTTCCCGGCCACGAACTGGTGCAGGGATATAGGATTGAGTTTCGTCCGTCCATCATTCTGTCCTTCCTTCCGTCCATCCGGCACACTTTCAATGGAGACAAGTTACATCAAAAGACAGCTACATGATACAAATTTTGTATGCTTAATGAGCAAGTCATGATCGGCGTTGAACTTGAAAATGGAAGTCGAAGCATATTAATTATGGAGGTATGGCCTTTGGTCATGGCGGGGGATAGTGATGACATCGTCGTCTTGTTTGATTACTTGATGGAGTATTGCATCATTAGCCAATGTTATGAGCTATCATTGAAATTTATTTGCTGGATAGCTTGATTGCTATGACTTGGCTACGGTCTGATGCCAGCCACACAATAACTGCTGCACAGATCACAGACCCCCAAATCCTTATAGCTAGCTAGCTAGTCGGTTTACTTTATGTGTAGTCTGAACATCCCACATAATTTTGACTTAGACATTTGTTTTACAGAAGAAGATTTTTCAGAAGAAGAACCCAGATTTGGCCTTTTTGGGAAGAGTTTGTTACATCCCCCCATAAAATTTTAAAAACAGAACAAGAGTTATTTGAAAAAAAAAAATGAAGTACGGCTGTCAATGCTGAAGTAGTTGGGAAATCTTAATGATTTAATCACTTAATCACTCGGGAATTGGATAAGAAATGGGCCAATCAATATATTGTTACCAGGAAAGTTTCACGAGGGCGTGAAGTATAACTGTGCAGTAACACTGAAGAGCCTGAGTATATAATTGAGTGATTGGCTATCAACACCAGTACTCGGGTGGATATACGGAAGCGCTAAATTTGTCGATGAAGGAATCTACGCGTAAATCCACGGTAGGGAATAGACCAGTTTGCACATCAGGCTTAGCTGAGGAGTTTAATTCATGCAGCTCTTGAAAAACAGGGAGTGGAGTGAACTTCCCCATACTCAGAACCGCGTTCGAACTCTGCTTGCTTGTGAACATTCAATAACTGATCCGGGGGTGCTGTCTAGTGGTCGAGTAAAGTAACTGCGTGCTTAAATTTGCAGGTCTATAGACGCAGGCGTCTACATCTGCAGAAAGGGGTTAAAATATTTATTACCATGAGAGAGATTTATTTGACTTTAGCTCCATTAATAATAAAAAAATGCTGTACAATTTTAAAAGTAAGATGCTGCAGGTCACAGGCTTGACATCATTGTCAGAGATTTTTCAGTATAAAACTAGAAGACTCAGCCCATGTCAGTTTTGTTCCAACATGTTCCAAGGTGATGGAAAAAGGTATCTGTAAAAAAGGAAAGAAACTGTTCCTGTTCCTGATTTAAAGAACAATACCTCTTCAACTATAGGACTAATGGTGCACAACCTATTATTGCTTGGGCATGCATGACTGTCACTAGAACCGGGACAGTCCTGCTCATCGACAGTGCAACTGCTGTCATTTCTGTGTGGAGCGGAGGATGAGAATGAATGGGCACTTTTAGTTTTTGTTAGGTCAAAAGAATGGAAAAGCAAAAAAAAAAAAGGAGAACATTTTGAAATTCATACCCTTGCGAGTGTAACATCTCCTCTGACCTCGGCCTTTTCACAGGAATGAAAGACTAGGGTCTGCACAATGAAGGTGCGTTATGATAGTGTTTGATAGTGATGACCGATCACCCCAAATCCCCTCCCCCACCCAGGCCCAGATTCCTGATAAGCATTCCGAGCCTCGCAGAACCTGGGCGTCACTGTGCTACAGCCATATCAAATACAGCAGCCCTTATAAAATCAATCCAGAGACGAGATTCTTCAGATTACTGATGAATAATCAGTACCATTTGACCACAGGACGCCCACAGACACCCCAGGGTGATCGCTGCTTTTTCTCTCAGTCCATAGAAATCCAAAGTCACATTTGTAATCCCACGTACACATGCATTTTAATGCTTTTATTTGATCAAAATTGACTTGCGTTCACAGGGAATTCGTGTTTGTTACGGAACACCTAAGCCAAATATGCCCGAAGCGTAAAAAATTTGTGTATTACCAAATACAACGTTGTATCTTTTACAAGCAAAAAATGTGTTCAAATGTGTTCCATTACTGACGACAAGTATTCAAACAGAGATTATTTTTCTTTTTGACACTGTGCTCCAGAAGATTAGATTAGAAAACAATGACAAGGAGGATAACGAAGAGACTGTGAGCTTAGCTCCATATCACGTGAGCCGCGTCAGAATTGTGAAGCCACTACTGCCATCCAAATACTTTTGCACTGCGTGCTCTGCTCACTTGGTGGGGGTACCAGTTTCACTTTTATTGCCATCGCCGTTGCGCTCTCACCAGCCTTTTTCTGTGAGCATGATAGTATGAGTTGAGCCAGTAAATTTATGGGCAGTCACAGTAAGTTCGATCTGGTTTGTCGGCTGAACTGGTTTTGATTGAATGCTGTTGCTGAAGCGGCAATGAATAGCGAAAAATATTGCTTATGTATAGCAAACATTTAGCAATCTGCATGTAGCCCAGAATAACATAATTCAGGCTCCGGGGATGAGATTCTTGAGGTAGAGGAGAGGAAACCTCTGTAGCAGCCATTCTCCAGGCAGTCCGTCACTCTGCGTTTTGTTCAAATGACATTTAGGGGCAGCTGGATGAAGGCCATTTTTCAGCCGTACATTTGGAAACAGCTGAACTGGGCAGATCTTGACAAAGGGGACGGGATGCTGTGAGCCAGTCTGATCCATATTCTACTCTTGAATTATAAAGCATGGCGTTGTCTCTGATATAAAGAGGCAGCAATTCTCCAACCCTTCAAACTGAGCTCTCCTCACTACCAACATTAATAACTGATATTTCAGAGAGTTTCGTGTCCCTGGCTGAGAATTTCATTTTAAATCAAAACAGGTGTCAGCTTAGCAGCCTAAACCATTTAAAGATGTACTTTCAACACCTCTAGCTGGTTTTTAGTTTGGTTATTCGCTATTCACCATCTGGGCACCCAATAGTTGACTAATCTACCAGTTTGACACCAACTTAATCAGGTCTGGCTAAGCATATACTGCTGTGAAAACAAGTATATTGACCTTTCCTATTCATAATATTTATTCGTATTAGTCACTCTTCAAAAGGGGATGCACACAAAAATTGAGCGAAATCATAAATCCATGGCCACTGCTGAAAGATTAACCTAGCTTCATTTTGAATTTATAGGAGGTGAATGAGTTTTTTTATTATTATTATTTTCTGAGGTCTGTTTTTAGATTTTGGGTGAAATTTGCAAAAAACAAAAAAAGAGAGAGAGAATTTCGATCTCAAATTTATCGGCCCCCAAAACACATTTGCTGTAGACAAATGAGATTATCTATTGCCTGTTTGACACTTCATTTTCTTGAAACAGATATCGAACACGACATCTATGATTCATTTCCCGATTTAGAGGATGTTTGTGACAATGAAAATAAGCTGTCTTTAGGAATCCCATAACAACATAATGACTTACAAGCACAATTAAAATGGCTCTCACTTTGGAAACAGTGATTTTTATTGCTCCAAATTTAGGTTTCACAGCCTTAAAAATATAATAGGAGTTCCAGATAATCACTCTTCAGTCTGTTCCTCTGGCCAGTTTTTTAGGAACACCTCCCAAACCTTCTGTAGTCATCAGGATTGAGACCGTATTTCCGCTAGACTCCCCGCTCTAGCCACCTGAGAGTTTTGCTCTGGCCAGAGACAACAGTTATGTTCAGTAGGAATAGACTTGGGCGTGGGGGCGTGTCTGCCACCCAAGGTGCCACTGTTTGGCGGCAGACACACCCCCACGCCCAAGCCTATTCCTTCCGAACTGAACTGTGGCATTCTGCTAAAGGCTCTATCCCTCACAGTCATTACCGTAATACTATAAATAAAACCTACTATTGGACTGCAATCTGTCTCGGCATCTGATTCTTTGTCTAGACCATTACAGAATAACTCTTTCAAGCCAATGAATGAAATAATCATTTTAAAGCTGTATTTTGTAACATTGACTTTGTCTCATGTTAAAATTAGCTGGATGACTTGAAAAATTAAAATATGACAAAAAGCCAACAAAAGGAGAAATGGGACAGTGGGCAGGTACTTTTCCAAAGCACTGTACACCGGCTATGACCCAAGAGTGACCAGCAAGAAGTGTGGCATCACTTATGTATCTACTTGTGTGATCAGATGCTCTGTTGCCACATGCAAATCATAACATTAGGAAGTCATAGCCATTCAAAGAATAACAAAACATCAATTGTGCATAGATAAAAATAAGCATTACATGCTATGATGCACTGCGTGAGGCTACATTAATGTGCATCAATGAGCATATTATTTTGACCACTCGTACATTTAGCAAACAAGGTCAAGAATCATTTTACAGTGCATGTCAAAGTCTGCGAGCGGTATATGCATGGTCAGCAAACAGTCAGTTTTTGTAGTAGACATGTTGGATATGGGAGAAATGGGGCCCGAGCAAATTTGCAGAGGCAAAATCTTGATGCTGCTTTGGACTGGCTTAGCAGTATTACAACCCCAATTCCAAAATAGTTGTGATGAAGTATAAATTGTGAATGAAATCAAAATACAATGACTTCCAGATCACATGAGCCAATATGTTATTTAGAATAGAACATAGATAACATTTCAAATGTTGCAACTGAGACATTTTAAATATATTTCCACAAAATGAGGTTATTTCAAATTTTCTGGCCGCAACAGGTCTCAAAAAAGTTGGGACACAGGCAAAAAAAAAAAAGGGGGGGGACTGAAAAAGCAATTATTAGAAAATAAGCTGAAAGAACATTTTGCAAGTAATTACATTAACTGGCATCAGGTGTGTGACATGATTGGCTATAAAAGGGATGTCTTAGAGAGGCGGAGTCTCTCAGAAGTAAAGGTGGCAAGAGGCTCTCCCACCTGTGAAATCTTGCGTAAAAAAATTGTGGAATACTTTAAAAACAATGTTCCTCAACATCAAATTGCAAAGGCTTTGAAGGTCTTGACAGTGCATAACATCATGAAAAGATTCAGAGAAAGTGGAAAAATCTCTGTGCGTAAGGGACAAGGCCAAAGATCTTTACTGGATGCCCATGATCTTCAGGCCCATAGACACCACTGCATCACTCACTCACATGATTCTGTCATTGACATTACTAAATGGGCCCAGGAATACTTCAAGAAACCACTGTCTGTAAACACAGTCCGCCGTGCCATCCACAGATGCCACCTAAAACTCTATCATGCAAAAAGGAAGCCATTGTTGAGCATGATCCAGAAGCGCCGCCGTGTTCTGTCAGCCAACGCTCATTTAAAATGGACTGTGGCAAAGTGTTTTTTAATCAGATGAGTCAAAATTTGACATTCTTGTTGGAAATCAAGGGCGTTGTGTCCTCCACCCCTCCTGTTATCAGCGTTCAGTTCAAAAGCCAACATCTCTGATGGTATGGGGATGCATTAGTGCATATGGTGTGGGACACTTGCATGTGTTAAAAAGCATCATGAATGCTGAAAGGTATATAAAGGTTTTAGAGCAACATATGCTCCCCTCCAGCCGACATCTATTCCAAGGAAGGCCTTGTGTATTTCAGCAGAACAATGCTAAACCACATACTGCAGCTATTACAACAGCATGGCTTCGTAGTAGAAGAGTTTGTGTGCTGAATTGGCCTGCCTACAGTCCTTCTCTTTGACCAATTGAGAACATTGGGCGCATAATCAAAGAAAAGTCCGTCAAAGGAGACCCAAAACCCTCCAGCAGCTGGAAGCCTGTATTAAACAAGAGTGGGATCAAATTACAATTCCTGACCTAAAGAAACTTGTCTCCTCAACGCCCAGACGCCTCCACTCTGTGTTAAAAAGAAGAAGGGATGCTACGCCATGGTAAACAGGCCCCAGTCCCAACTTTTTTTGAGACCTGTGGCAGCCATCAAATTTGAAATTAGCTTATTTTGTGGATAAAATTGTAAAATTTCTCAGTTTCAACGTCTGCTATGTTATCTCTGTTCTATTGTGAATAAAATACTGGCAGGTGTGATTTGAAAGTCATTGCGTTTTCATTTTACTCACAATTTGCACTTTGTCCCAACTATTTCGGAATTGTAGATTACGTGTCTGCTGAGGTAACTAGTAGAAAATATTTAGCTTCGCACAATGTGGGCCAATGATATCTAAGACAGGTGCGTATGCCCATGAGCTTGTTGCACAATCTTAATGTTAGTCTTGCTACTTTAGTTACACCATATCGAAGGCCTCATGCAGGAAAGGCCTAAGTGACACTTTGATCAAAAATGACTTTTTTAGGTGGTTTTGTAATAACTGAGATTAGCCCGCCTCCTGACCAAGTCTGGTGTCTCAATTCCTATCCTAAAGGGGTTAAAATGCATTTTTAACATCGATGCAGCTGTGATCTAAATTATCTTCGCTCTTGCTAAATGGGCTTAAGTGCATCTTGCTAATTATCTCCTAAATTACGAAGAATTATGAAAATGTCAAGTAGGCATCTCAATAGGTTACCCAGTACTATACTTCTATCATGGATAGTTCAGCATATAGCTAACAGGTGGTGTTGAGGCAGTTTTTTTGGCTCTCCTGTAAAATTTGTAAAATGTCACTTACGCCCCTCTTGCATGAGGCCATTGGTATGTTCAAAAGTGTGCATAAATTTCACTGAAAACTCATTAACATACATAAAAAAACTTTTTTTTTAAACTCATTTTAATTTAATTTGGAAATTGGGAATTAATTGGTCAATGTGGCCTAATAAGGACAGACATTCAGATTCCATTTGAGGGGACTGCCATTCAAATCCCTTTGACCGTTAGGATTTTGTTGCACTTTGTATTACCCAACTCTCATATTCACTCTGGCGGTTCCAAGAAAAACTGAGAGACAGAGGGCAGACTTAAACATTTATCAGATGCGTTACTGCAATAAAACCCATCTCTAACACTTACACTCAAGCAGACAATACAAGTCTGGAGGGATTTTTGGAGGGAGACAATGTGCAGTGCGGACACAAAGAGTGAATACGTATGTGAGCCGAGGAGAAGCGAGAAAGAGAGAGAGAGAGAGAGAGAGAGAGAGAGAGAGAGAGAACCAGAATTGCGCACACAAGAAATAGATGACAATGGGCTGACTTCACTGCAGCGGTAATTTTTGATACTGACATTGCAACCTGCAGCAAAATGTTTAGATTTTTCTACTATTGTTTTTATGAATAGTTTTAATGAATTGTTTTAAAGAATAGTTTTAATGAATAGTTTTATTGTTTTAATGAATGGCCTCCATCGGCACCATTTGGCCACTAACTTCATGAAGCAGTTCACCCACTGAGCGAGCATGGGGAAAATCTCTGTCAATGCACATTATTGAACAATAATTAAATACAACCTCAAATTAGCGAAAGTTTGGACAGTATGTTAAGCTTAAATTAAAACTGAAAACAGCGATTTGTAATTTTTTTTACCTGCTTCACATTGAAAATAATTAAGATGTGCAATAGTGCAGAGTCTTTGTAGTTGCATTTTGAGAATGCGCCACACATTCTCTTTTGGGAACGAGTCCGAACTGCAGACAGGCCACTACAGCACCTGCATTCTCTTCTTATGCAGCCTTTGTAATGCACACAGAATACGGTTTTGAATTGTTAATTTGGATAAGATATCTGCTTGAAGGGCAAAATATATTGCTCCAAAGTCTCATTACTTTTCAGGATTAATTGTGCCTTCTCAAAAGTTCAAGGTACCCCTGCCAAGGGCAATAATACAATCCTATACCAAGAGAGAACTTACATTTTGAACTTGTTGCTGGGTACACTCTGAATGGATCTATTCTTTTTTTGATCCAGAGCTCCTGGCTTCTATTTCTTCCAAAAAAGACCTGAAATATGTATTTGTCTAACCACACTATGTTTTTGATGAATGACAGTTCATCGCAGATCCGCCAAGCCCACAGAAGTCAAAGTCACTTCAAACTATAAAGTTGTAACTGCTATTTATGGGTATAATTATGCATTTCAGTGCTTGACAAAGGTTTGTCAAAATAATTCTGAGCCCACTTGACTGTATGACATAGATAAATGATGGTTCTTGATACGCTGCTGTCTGAGCAATCAGAAGTCTTGAGTATTCAGCTTAGTCTTGCACCCTTGTTCTTTATGCACAGAAATTCCTCCATATTCCTGGAATTTTTAATGCTGTTGTACACTGCAGAGCCGCGGTTCCCTAACTCGGTTCTAGGGACCCACTGTGTATGCTGGTTTTTTCCAGCCACAATTATAATCCCAGAATTAACTAACAAAATGGTTCCCAATTAGATGACTTTCGAGATTGAAAGCATAGCTACTTCTGACATAATGTGTCTTAAATGGTTCAATCATCCCTATAATTACCAGTAGCGCAATGACAAAAAATTAATAGCTCATTGAAATTATGGGAAGTGCAATTGTTGCTGGAACAAAAACCAGCAAACGCAGTGGGTCCGCTGGACCACGTTTCAGAACCAGTACCATAGAGGGTGAAATATGCCAATCCAGTCTTTCTCTGAGGAGCATCAGTTTTAAAAGTTTCAATGATTTTATGGAAAAAATGGCAATCATCTGCTCATCTTAGCTCCTGAAGGACTGGGCCTGTTCTGGATGCTGCTTTTGTTCAAAATCATGAGTAAAATCACCTCCTGACATACATTAATTGTTTCAAATCACATCTTTATTCATTTTAATTCTCATTAATAATGCTAAATTGCTAGACTAAACTCTTTTGGAAATGCTTTGTTGGCCAGAATGGCAGGAATGGATGTATTTTATATACTGTATTTTACAAAAACAAATGCAAGAAGTTGCTGCGACCAAACTTTAAATACATTATCTTGTCTTCATATTATCTGCAATGAAATCCAGCTCGAAGTAAATGTAGAAATCTCTGCCTTCATTTTTAGCCCTTCGTGTGAAACTCCTCAACTGGCTGCGCAAGTTTAACACTTGACTGGCCCCGTGCACGAAACTCCTCAACAAGCTGCCCCAGCTATCTTCGACTGCATGAACAAACACTCGACAGGCACTGCACTCTTCCGGACAGACTTCTGCATGAATCAGAGCCTCATGATCTCGAAGCCCCTTTTCTCTCCTTATTAGCTCAGTTTTGCAGATCAGAATCTTATTAAAAAAAAGAGTTTCAGATTCTTAAATCCATAAAACCTATGGATCCATGCATGGGTCCGTCAAATGCAGCTGCTGTATTCAAACCTGTGGAATCTCACCATTTTAAATTCTAGTGGAGAGAGTAAGGTTCCCTACGACCTCAAATATGTACTTTTGAATTACTGGGAATTGTGTATATAATTATGTACAAGATCTAGATATTTCCAATTGACGCAATGATGCAGCCAAAACAACATGTTGTCCTGGGTCTGAATTTCTCTCAGTAGTAGTGTGAAGTATGTACCTTCAGTGAAGTGCACATAACAGTATTTGGGTATTTTTACTATTTGAGCCAGCAAACCAAATAGATAAGATACACCTTCGTGGCAGTGTGCTGACTTCCAAGAGTCAGCATCATGCTGATTGGCTGGTCAGCCTTAGCCATAAACAAGAGTTGTCAGAAAGACAACAAAGCTCGCCGGGGCAAGGTTAAAGTTTTTCTGCACGCGGACGGACGCGGACGTGGACGGACGCGGACGCCGGGGGTACGACAATAACTCTCCGGACGTTATTCGTCCCGGCGAGCTAAAAAGGGTCAAGATTTATCTTTGTAAGTTGTAGTTTGTACAACCTCATTTCCAAATAAGTTGGGACGCTGTGTAAAATGTAAATAAAAACAGAATGAAATGATTAGGTGTTATGATCAAGACCAGGAAATAAATGCAGAGATAGAATACAATCCAATAGTTAAGATCATTGATGGTGATATAGTGATGTAGTGAGACAGAGAACAGAGCCCACAACAGAATGACACAGTTCAGTTCAACTGTAACAGGTAAGGGGTGTGCGAGTATCCTGTTCCAGCCCACTGGCTTTCCAGGACTGCTGCTTGATAAAACGCACACTTTGCCAGAGCCGAACTGTCAGATGGCAGGAAGGAAGAGTTCAGCGGGAATGCGATCCCAATCCTGAGGACTGAAGAAGGCTTGGGAGGTTGTTCCTATTAAACTGAGCAGAGGAACAGACTGAGAGTAGTTTAACAGGGACTCAGTCCCAATTTTGGAGAGCAAGAGTAATACCTAGTGAGCTTCTCCGTATTTTCAGAACTAGAAAGAAAAATTTGCATATAACTATCATTAAAGATTACAAATTATTTCCACAGATGGAAGAGCTTTACAAGCAAATACTGACTGGTTGTTAAAGAGCGTATAACAAGTGACAATCCAGCAACTTGAAGACTCCAATTAGGGGGTATAAATATGTCAACACACCCATGAGGAGGTGGAGACACGAGTAGGACACAGCCAGTGAGGAAAGCGCACAAGACGCAAATAGATCAAAAAAGACAGCACCTCTAAAACATATACAAGCTGCTGGATGGGAGAAGACGCAGGAGGCATTCACACAAGGGTTGTGAAGAAAAAAAACTAATCATTGAAACATTGTTTTTAAATTGAAAATGGGACAAAGAAAACATATCAGATGGATAAAGAGAGAAATTTCATGTTTTCTTTCGAAAAATATCTGCTCCCTTTTGAATTTGATGCCAGCGACCTCAGTCCCAAAAGTTGAGACGAGGGCAACAAACAACTGGAGAAGTTGAATGAGGATAAAAAAAATACACCAAGTGTAATACCTCACAGCTAATTAGGTTAATTGGCAACAGGTCAGTAGTATGATTGGGAATAAAAAGAGTATCCCAGAGTGGCTGAGTCTATCAGAAGTAAAGATAGCGACGGCTTCACCTCTCTGTGAGAGACTGCGTGAGCAAATGGTTCAACAATTTAAGAATGCCATTTTAACATAATTGCAAAAAATTTGAGGATTTCATCATCTGTGGTACATAATATCGTCAAAAGATTCTGACAATCTGCAAAAAATCTCTGTAAGTCAGGGACTAGGGGGTGGTAATCACTGCTTGAGCGCAGGAACATTTATGAAAACCATCGCCAGTGACCGCAGTTTGTCGCTGCATCCAAAAATGCAAGTTGGAATTTGACCATATAAAGATAAAACCATATATCAAAAAAAAAAAAAAAAAAATCAGAAATGCTGCCACTTTCTTTGGATCCGAGCTCATTTAAGATCTAGAAAAAGTTGAAAACTGCCCTGTGGTCTGACTGATCAAAATATGAAATTCTTTTTGGCTATCATGAACACTGCATCCTCCAGGCTTGCCCAGCTTGTTGTCAGTGCACAGTTCAAAAGCGAACATCCATGATCGTACGGAGCTGTGGGAAAGCACGTGGCATGGGCAACTTGCGCATCTGTGAGGACACCACCATTAATGCTGAACGAGCAGTACATACTGCCACTCAGACATTTCTCAGGGAAGACCTTGCCAAACAATGCCAAACAGCACACTCTTCACATATTACAGCAATGTGGCTCAGCACTAAGAGTCTGGGTGAAAAACATATTTCTACAGGTACAAAACTTTTTTACTCATGTTCAGTTTATATATTTTTGCACAAAACTTTCTCATGCCTACACAAAATATATCTGCAGCGACAAAACCTTTTCACTCATGCACAGATTATATCCCTGCGCACAAAACTTCTTTACAAGCTCAAAATTTTAATGACCCTTATTTGCTTTATGCGTTCAAAGTCATTTAACCAGAGCACTTGTGAATTAATCTAACCCTTTGTTACATGAATCTTATACTCTTTGCCTAACAAGGGTGGTGGGTGGGTTTGTTTACTTTAGTAAGCACTATGAAACAAAGGGTTAAACCCACAAATTTTTCATCAAGATCTCTTGCATCCCAGGGATGCAATTCAAGAACCATGACTGTACTGCATCTGTAAAAGCATCCGTCACAGCCACAGACTTTTCTTTTATTTATTCTTCATAAGATAAAAATACATATCTTATGGAACAATATTGATTAAAAACAACAGTTTTTTAAAAACAAAAACAAACAACTAATTTACTAAATCATACTTGAAAATTAATCTATTCACAAAAGTATTCATAAAACGCTCCTTCCTAATTTTGGGGCGCGTGCACTGACTCTTACGAAGTTCATACTGGCAGTCCTTCTGAGATGGTACATAGGAATGGAGCGGGTGGCTATCTACAGATATAGCTTTTTAGAAAATGTGGCTGTCTTGCTTAATAGATAGATTCAGAATAAAAATTGGGTAAGAAATGAAATAACGCTTATGACATCTATCGAAAAAAATTTGAATAATGTTGAGATCTGATAGAGACGACCCATAAACTGATAGACCATATGTAAAACAAGAGCAATGCAGAGTGTGGCATATGCCCCCGCCTGTATGTTGATCAAGGGCATATTGAGATGGCTGCTGTGGCGGCCATATTAGATATCGCACGACGCTGGTTTTCGAAAGGAACCTTCCTCTAGCCACTCCCAATTTGCCATTAAGAAATGGAATCAATCCAACAAGGGGTTCTATAGTTATCCCACGGAAACGAAAAGTTAACGGACGACGGACGACGGACGGACATGGTGTCGACATAATACCCCCTTTCCTCTTTGGAGGGCGGGGGCATAATTAGGTAAAACAAGAGAAATAAACAAATGGTCTATTTCTACTCGAGTATATTGCTTCTTTTTCCTATTCCTTAAAATATGCAAGGATTTGTTTGCTTTCACCAACCTGAGTCTAACATGCTCAATAAATTTCCAGTCACTTTGGAGTGTTACTCCCAGCAAGACAAGACTATTATGTTGTGGAATATTGTTTACAGGACTATATTGCCTGTAATTATTCCTTTTTCTTACAATAAGTAAGAAAATCACATTTTCTTACATTTGCTAGGATTACAACACATTTTGTTCACAACAGACCACAACAAAAATTGACTCACCAGGCAGTTTGAGGTGTCACAATTAACCGTAACAGGAGAAACAAAAGTAGAATCGTCTGCATATTTAAAAAGCACAGGGAAACCCATTACAACCAATATCTAAATCATTTAGAAAAACGTTAAAAAGATACGGACCACTTACACTGCCCTGAGTGGTACCCTTGTTAACTGATATCCAGTTACAAACATGGTTGTAAGAAAAAAACGCGCTGTTGATGGGCATGCAGAAAGCTGTGGTACCAATTAATAATAAAAGGATTCAGGGGTAACTGCTTTAGTTTAGCTGATAAAATATAGTGATTGACAGAATCAAATGCTTTGCGCAAATCCATAGTAAAAATGTGAACTGCCTTACAATGACTGGCTTCTAAATATCTATGTACATGGTGCTGAATAGTAATTAACGTATTAGTACAATTTCCCCCCTTCCTGTAAGCAAACTGGGTGGGACTTAGTTTGTTCTCTATAACTCTCTTTGCTTGAGTGTGGAACACAACCTTCTCAAACGCTCTCGCGATTACTGGCATGACACTTATCCCTCGGAAGTCAGAATCTTCTTTTGAGATGTCGATTTTGGGCAAAGGGTTAATATTTGCTCTTTTCCAAGAGTCCGGCCATGAATGGGTAAGCATTATACTGATTTTATCATTTTCAACCTCTGGACTGAATCATAGTGGAGTGAGTTGCTCAGAAAACCAGGACTAAAGCAATTGATGGGGACAAAAACAGCAATACTCCAACCAGCCCACTAGGACCGGTGGTGTATCCCATAGAGCTCGCCCATCAAATCATGTTCCCCCTAACGACGCAAAGTGATGATATCTTGTAATGGTTTGTGAGGCGTGCGTGCTTTGGACTTTTCTTTGGTGCTCTCATCCCGGGACGAGATCAAATTCCTTTTCAATCGGCTTCTTTAACAGCGGGCTGATTGGGGCGGCGCTTCCCCGGACCCTACATCAGCCAGAAGTCCGCCACGCCTCCTTTGCTAAAGTGTCTGTTTGTAGCTAAGCTCTCTAGCCCAAGATATCCCTAGTCAGTATTTGTGTGAATTTATATCTTACAGTAATATTTGGAGTTCCTTCCGCTTTAGTAATTTTCCCTTTTCTACTTTTTCTCTCTCTTGCACTGCTTCCGTTTTTTTTCTGACTATTATATGTCCATTGGAAGCACGAGTACTTTCTGTGGTCTGTGTTTGTATTGTTTCTGTGCTACTTTCTTCTCTCCCGGGCCGCTGCACCTGGCCTCTCTATTTTACCAGCCATTACATATCTGTGTACATTTTATTCTGCATTTGATCAAAAAAGAAACAGATTATGAATGCATATGGTAACTATGTGACTATTAACAAGCAGAGGAGTTCCATGTAGCGAAGGGACCAATCACCAGAGATGGCGCAGTATCAGAATTCATTGCTTTTTTTATGGCATCATCTGAAATATCTTTTTTAATGGTCCCCTATCATGTCACCAGGTGCACAGCTCATTGGCCATTACAAGCCATTTCACATCTGTCCTTTATGGCATTACAAGGGAGAGGGATCACCCAGGATAATGAAATAACTGATTGACTAGTTGGCTTAAGTTGATCAATCCCTCTTATCCTGGGGTGGTCACTTCACCATGTGATGTCACAAACAGACTGATTTTTAAATGGATTGTAATGGCTAATTGGCTGTCTGCGTAGTGACATAATCTGGTACCTTAAAGAGCATGTTTTTCCTCCACACCTGTTACGTTATTTCTTACGTGATTTATTTAAATCAGCGGCGGGATCTCATTACTTTCTCATGGGGGAACTCGATTTGACGAGGGAACACTGGCAACACCACAGTTACTGCACTTCTGCCTGTAGAAATTTATGGAAATGAAATAAAGTTGCCACAAGATGGCAGTATGTCCCCAGGCTCCTTTGGTGAGGACCATAGACTATTTGGTCAGGACCGAAGGCAGATTGCAACAGCATAGCAAATACTTTATTTTTCCCGGGAAATAAACTGGCATGAGTGTATTTGAACAAAACAAAACCCCAATTCTGAAATATACTCAGCAACAAAAGTTTCTGTGACACCATTTATGTGTATGTTATAAATGACACGGAAAGATCTCAATGCAATCAATATGTTTATTTAACAGGAGAAACACTGACTTTTCAGTGCCAACGTCACTCAAAACGAAAAATGTCATTTTCATGCGTCATGAAGCACTTGTCTGACGTCTAACCAATTGTGACCTTCACACTTCAATACCGGGTGTGACTTCCTCGTGCCATGATGCAAGCAACGCATCTCCGGCGCATGGACCGAATCAGATGTGCCAGAAATTGCTGTGGGATGTCATTCCAAATCTGACGTAGACGTTGTCGCAATTCCTGGAGTGCAGCTGGCGGGTTATCCAACCGCCGCAAACGTCGATCCATGTCGTCCCAAAGATGCTCGATTGGGGACATGTCTGGGGATCTGGCTGGCCATGGCAGGACATTGACATGTTGTTGCATCAGATACTGCTGTACAATCCTTGCAACGTGTGGTCTGGCGTTATCATGTTGCAGCGTTATTCCGGGACCATGTTGCATCAAAAACGGTACCACCAATGGCCGTAGCACTTCATCGCGATATCTTTGACCTGTCAGATTTCCATCAATAACAAGCAAATCTGTTCTGTTTCTAGCTGTGATCCCTCCCCAAATCATGACACTACCACCTCCAAAACGATCAAATTCCTGAACCCAGTTGTTGGCATAACGTTCTCCACGTCGACGGTATACACGTAAACGACCATCACATCGGTTAAGCATGAATCTTGATTCATCAGTGAAGAGTACAAGATCCCACTGACGTTGGATCCACCGTCGATGTTGTTGTGCCCACTGTAGACGCAGTCGTCGGTGTTGTACTGTGAGTATTGGACGTCTTGCTGGCCGACGTGGGACAATGCCAAAATGACGGAGACGGCGACGGATTGTCTGTGCAGACAGTCGCCTCAAACCAGGTATCGTTCTTGCAGTTATGGTTGCAGGTTGGAATCGATTTCGGAGATGGGTTGTTCGAATCCAGTTGTCCTGTCTGGGAGTGGTTACTCGTGGACGGCCGCTGCGAGGACGGTCTCTGACATGTCTTGTCTGCTGATGACGCTGCCATAAGTTCCAAATGGTGTTTCGGTGGACATTCAGGCGATGAGCAACTTCCCTCTGCGAGGTTCCGGATTCAATCATCCCAATAGCCCTCCACCGATCATTTTCAGACAGTCTTGGCATTTAGAGGGTAGAGTTCCTGATCCGAAATGGCTGTGTTTTCGATAAGTGATGCTTCCGTCGTTCATCAGGCACAATGTGAACATTCCAAAAATTCTCCTCTTTTATTGCCATCCACAAGCATGATTTACGCACATTTTCACGTGCAAAGTCATTTTCTCGCATTTTCATGATTTCCATTTCAATGTTGTGTTTACGTGTACTGTTTCAGTCTGATATCACCATGTATGACAATTTCATAATTGCGTTATGAAAAATAATTAACAATATTGGTGTCACAGAAACTTTTGTTGCTGAGTATAGTTGGGACGAAGTGTAAATTGTGAATAATATCAAAATGCAATGACTCTCAGATCACAGGAGCCAATATGTTATTTACAATGGAACGTAGATAACATTTCAAATGTTGAAACTGAGACATTTTAAATTTATTTCCACAAAATGAGCTTATTTCAAATATTCTGGCTGCAACAGGTCACAAAAAAGTTGGGACACAGGCAAAAAAATAAAAGGACTGAAAAAACAATTAATAAATGACAATCAGCTGAAAAAACATTTAGCAAGTAATAAAGTTAACTGGCATCAGGTGTGTAAAATGATTGGCTGTAAAAGGGATGTCTTAGAGAGGCCGAGTCTCTCAGAGGTAAAGACGACCAGAGGCTCTCAAACCTGTGAAGGCTTGCGAAAAAAATTGTGGAATACTTTAAAAACAATGTTCCTCTAAGTCATATTGCAAAGGCTTTAAAGGTCTCATCATCGACAGTGAATAACATCATCAAAAGATTCAGAGAAACTGGAAAAATCTCTGTGCATAGGGGACAAGGATGAAGACCTTTACTTCGGGCCCTCAGATGCCACTGCATCACTCATCGGCATGATTCTGTCATTAACATTACTAAATTGGCCCAGGAATACTGAAAGAAACCACTGTCTGTAAACACAGTCCGCCATGCCATCCACGGATGCCACCTAAATCTCTATCATGCAAAAAGAAAGCCATTGTTGACCATGATCCAGAAGCGCCACCATGTTCTGTGGGCCAAGGATCATTTAAAATGGACTGAAACAAAGTGGCAAAGTGTTCCGTGGTCAGACGAGTCCAAATTTGACATTCTTGTTGGAAATCATGGGCGTCGTGTCCTCCGGGCTAAAGAGGAGAAAGACCACTCCTCCTGTTGTCAGTGTTCAGTTCAAAAGCCAGCATCTCTGATGGTATGGGGATGCATTAGTGCATATGGTGTGGGACACTTCATGTTTTAAAAAGCACCATGAATGCTGAAAGGTATATAAAGGTTTTAGAGCAACATATGCTCCCCTCCAGATGACATCTATTCCAAGGAAGCCCTCGTGTATTTCAGCAGGACAATGCAAAATCACATACTGCAGCTATTACAACAGCATGGCTTCATAGAAGAGGAGCCGTGTGCTGAGCTGGCCTGCCTGCAGTCCTGATCTTTCACCGATTGAGAACATTTGGCACATAATTAAACAAAAAGTCCGTCAAAAGAGACCCAAAACTCTCCAGCAGCTGGAAGCCTGTATTAAACAAGAGTGGGATCAAATTCCAGTGGCTAAACTCAAGAAACCTGTCTCCTCAATGCCCAGATGCCTCCGCTCTGTGTTAAAAAGAAGAGGGGATGCTACATCCTGGTATACAGGCCCCTGTCCCAACTTTTTTGAGACCTGTAGCAGCCATAAAATTTGAAATGAATTCATTTTGTAATTTGCTATGTTGTCCCCGTTCTATTGCGAATAAAATACTGGCTGATGTGATTTGAAAGTCATTGCGTTTAGATTTTATTCACAATTTACACTTTGTCCCAACCATTTCAGATATATATATATATATATATATATATATATATCCAGATAGTACATTTAAGACCACTGTTAGAGCACTGTTATGTGTCCTTTTTAAAGACTTTTCATGTCATGGGACAAGTCTCAATATGATTTCAGTCATCGGTCTGTGAGTCAGACGGAATGATGTGCATGTTCTTTCTTGTTCAATGCCTCTCAGAGAATCATCTCACAGAACAGTTTCCAGGCCCAACACTGCCTTAACACAGATCAGCAGTGACTAGCCTGAGGTGAGACATTAGACAGCAGACTGCTCCTCACCATCTCCTGTAAGGTCATGCGGAATGTGTCACTGTCAGTCTAAAGAGCAGGCATTGCTACTGGGACATCCTGTTCCACAATGCACTTCTTTGAACAGTCACGGGGGGGGGGGGGGGTTACACCTTGGGGCAAAGATAAATTAGGTGGAAATAGTCCACTACAAATCTGGGACCAGTCAAATATACTTTCCTGGGGTCCAGAATTCCTTGCTACAACTAAATAATAACCTGTATCAGAAATATTTGAATTGAATGTGTATAGTGGCTTTTGGTTAAAGTAAGGCGAGGTAAGTCATGAGCAGAACTGTAATGTTCATGGAAAAGTGGGTATACCCTGTTACATAGGTGGGCAGATCACAGAGAATAAGAGAGTTTACTGTCTTCAACGGCTTTTGGGTGATATGTAATTACACCGTAAATCGACAGAAAAAGAGGGGGGAGAATTCACTCAGTACATCTGTGTATTACCTCCACTGCACCATTAGTCATAAGACGACTAAACTGGCACTATCGAAAACGTAGGAAATCCATGCAGGGGTGATGAAGACAACTGCACGGTGGTACCTGTGTGTCACTGTGACGTCATTCCGCAGTGGGTTATCGATCGCCTCCGTCTGCATGGAGACAAGAACAGGATACTCTGGTACACAAT
Source organism: Gymnothorax reevesii (assembly GCA_029721435.1). Classification (NCBI taxonomy): domain Eukaryota; kingdom Metazoa; phylum Chordata; class Actinopteri; order Anguilliformes; family Muraenidae; genus Gymnothorax; species Gymnothorax reevesii. The sequence continues at coordinate 74,764,079 of CM056585.1, read as the reverse complement.
ATTCAAAATTGTAAGGCAGTAGGACACCAAGGCAAAATCCACTTCTACATATGTAGAATATGTATGTATATGAAATATGTTATTGACACATATAAATACGCCTATGTTTAAATGTGTCAGAATTTTCAAGAGTAAGTATATCACGCAAGAATACAGTACATGTCCAACTCATGCGCGCACCTTCGACTCTGTGTATTTAATGCACAAAAAGACCGCTCAAAATTCAATTACGCTACACTTTTAGGAAAACACTGGTAGCCCATTTAAATCCTTGCATGATCACCTTTACGAAGCGACTTGAAAAGAAAGCCATGGGATTTGCTGCGCTAGTTCAGAGGAGCTGCATGTCAAAGTGGTTGGTTGCTCGTCCTTGCTATCTGGGAAACAAGTTAATTTAGCCAATTTTACAGAGGCTTCAGGCGTTTACTTCCAATTTTACCTTCATGATCTCAGAGCTGGCGCGGTCACACCGCAACCTGAATCAGCACGTCAACGAAAGTATTGCGTAATTGCATGTGTAACCGTGAACACTCACGCCCACGCTTAGCTGTGTCAGGTGATCATTTCTCGAATTGGGTGGTGAGACTGTGCACTCAGTGCTGGACCCCAACATCAGAATTTTGTCGCCCGAAGTTACATTTTCCCCCCCTTTCTCTCTCTCTCTCTTATTAAACTTTAAAACCAGAACCGATGTACTACTTATTTGGAAAAGCCGAAGAGACGCCCACTTGAAGGACAGCAGGTATGTTGATGATCGAAAACACAAATGCGCTGTGTTTCTCACTTTGGATTCACTTGTTGAAAATACCAGGAAATTGTGCTTTTCTGGTTTTAATGGCTGTCCGAGACAATTGCGTTGGGACACAAAATTGCAATGAACAGCAATATACAACGTTTCACCTTAATTTTACGCGCGTTCGTTCATCTCATTATCTGTAACTCCGTTAAACGCGCTGGATCTCGTGTCCGTGTTTGGGCTATTTAAAACCACAGAAGAGCGCGTTTCAGGCTGCCGTAAGGCAGGAGCAGGCGTGTACCACGTATTCTGGAAACTTATAAACTTGTTGTCGACCAGAGTTTGTTGTTTCTGGGCATCTCCCTCAACACCTGCTTGTCATAATGCTGCATGTTCTTGGAAGATTGCTGGAGCCACTGTAGAATAGTTAAGGGATAAGATAAAATTTCCTGGTGACTTACGCCTCGCCCGCTGATGATCTTGCATGAAAAGAAAGCCTCACAATGACGCCTCAGTCTTTGTTAGAGGTAACCTTATATCGCATTTTAGTCACCATCCTTTCCTGGTGTCTTAATTCAGAAACTTCCGATTTTAAGGTGACGCAGGGGGATATGCTCATGTCGCAAAATCTCTTACACTTTTATTTACGCTCTGAAACATTTCAAGCACGCTTTTCCCGGAAATTTGATGAACATATCAAAAGGCTCTGAAAGTTCTTGTTGAAAAAATAGACAGGAAAATCAACTTCAGCCTGATTTGAACAAGGACAATGTTTTCGTTTCTACTTACAGTGCCCGCCACCAATATTGACACCCTTGGTAAATATGGACAAAAGTGGTTGTGATTTAAAGCCTTTATTATTCATTCTGGTAATATTTAATTCAAAACAATAACGAAAATTAAACTTCAATTAATATACTATTATTAAAGGGGAAAAAAATATAATTATCATCATTAAACAAAAATGTTGTGGCAGATACAGTCAAGTTTTCATTTAATATCTGCCAGCCACTACTTAATGGAATGTATTTTTTTTATAGAATAACTATTTCTATTTTAACACCACACCCACCTCTGGTATTTATTGCCAAAGAGCTCTATTTTAGTCGCATATATGACCATAGAACCCTGTCCTCTTGAAGTTTCAGTACCTTTTGGCGAACTGTGGGCACACAAGTTTATTATAACCAGACCTGTGTCAGACAGTCCTCCCAAACATTCTGTAGTTGTGTAGGTGACGGCTGATTGTAGTTTTGGGGACTTGTTTACCCCAAGATATCATTAATATCTGCAATTTTACCGCTGCAATTGCTGGAGTTTCCTTTCCTTCGTAGGGCATGCATTCAGAATTGGCACACATCCTCTTCCTGGTGGATTTTTAATATTGACGTAAGTCTTCAACTTGGTGCCATGACTGTTGCAATGAGTATTTTTCTCTGTTTAGTAATTTATGTGTAGCCATTTCCACATTTGTAACGCTCAGCAACTTTTTTTCCCCCCGCCCATCTTTGTTTTAATCGTTTGTTTTAACTGGCCCATATATCCCCATTCTGTATTTATACCCCAGATAAACTGAAAGTTGTGGGTAACCATGTAAATTTTCTTAATTTTTATGGTGAAATAAAAAAAAATTAAAAAAAAATCAATGGGAATGTGCTTCAGTTACGTTCTTATTGTTTTTTTTTTTTTTTGTTTTTTTTTGGGGGGGATATTTTAAGTAAGGCATATTTTATTTCCTCAATTTTATTTTTTTTTTTTTCCAAATTTGGGGTCTGATTTATGTTATTTTGAATGAAGGATTGGGAGGAATAGCTGCAACCATTTTTTACATAACCTTTTAGCTAATATTTACTAAGGGTGCCAATATTTGTGGAGGGCGCATTACATGGGCTTCGGGTGTTTAAGTGGCAGGCTGTTGTGGAAACTTCCTCATGAGTTATTCACAAAAGTGTGTTGATTCACTCCAATTCAAGTTACTTTTTTGCCAGGAAAATATTTGTAGGATTATTGAAGATAAGTGAGCACCGCGGACTCTGAAAGTGAATGGTATTAGCGGGCACTCATATCCTCGGTATGAGGCAGTTCATTGCAAATTCATGGTATTATGCACCATACTAACAGTATGTAAACACTTAACTGAAATTTCTTTGACAAACTAAGAAAACGGACATAAATACTAAATATAGGTTGAATTTGAATTTGGAATGAATTGATGGGTATGGCCTGACGGGACAGACCTTCACTTTTCATTTGAGAATACGGTCAAAAAATTCTTCTCCACAATGTGGAATTTGTTGCCGTTCTTTTATGGTAAGATGGATTTGTCTATCTGGTTAAATAAAGGTTATAATTTGAATTGCAAAAGCCTCAAATGGAAACTGAATGCTCATCCTCTCAGGCCTTACCTACCCAGTGATTTCAAATTCACTTGAAATATCAGATGCTTGTTATTAAAGGATGACCATTTTGGTGTATTATTACAGTAATTTTGTAGGTACTGTATGTTATTACCTTACTTCAGGCTTTGGCAACACGTGTACGCATTTCATGCCAATAAAGCATTTTCAATCTGTAAACAATTTGTAAAAGGATAATAACATTATCAATGAAGATTTAAAAAAATACTGTACATGCCATGCCAATACTGCCATGGTGTACTCTGGGCCAGGTCACGCGGTAACGGAGTTACAAAATTGGTGTATTTTGTATCATAGCTCCAAAACTAAGTAAGAGAGAGTTACAATTTAAATGGCTTCGTGTTGAACTTCCCTAGTACTTCAAACAACAGAATAGCTGAGTTTGTTCATTTGACTTATATTGGGTGAAAAAAGGCAAAAATCTGGTCAGTGACGGAGTGACAAATTTGTAACTCCGTTACCGACCAGTTTTTTTTTGCCATTTTCATCCAAAATACGCGGGAAGACCGACACAAAGCCATTAAAATTGTAACTCTATCTTACTCAGTTTTGGAGCTATGATACAAAATACACCAATTTTGTAACTCCGTTACCGCGTGACCTGGCCCCTCTGTCTGCTCTCTCTCTCTCTCTCTCTCTCTCAAAAGCTATATGTGTGCACTTCCTATGTCTTTCCCTTATTTGCATAATTTCCCCTCTCATGTTGCCCCTCCCATTAGCTATCTGTCAGATCGACAAAAATACGTTCTGTCCTTTTGTAGAGCGGATGGTGAGCTGTGTGCTCACGTCCTCCTTTCCGGTGGCTTCTGGGAGACAGAATTCCTGGTCCACAGTGGAGATAGAGAAGGTGAGTTCTGACCCGTGACTGGTACCGTCCTCTTTCATGTTTCCTGTCCTGTTTGTGCACTTTGTGCTGATAACCAGGCACACAGGGACCGGGTCAGTAGGGTAGTCAAGTCTTAGTTTTTTTTTCACTAGCAACTGCATTGGGCAGTATTAGCCAGTCCAGTCCCTAGAAACACCTTCCATCGTGTAGATTCTCATTTCAACCCAAAATTAGCTGGCCTGCTAAGTACTGTTTAAGAGCTCAAGATGCATTAGACTCTTGAATTAGTGGCATCTCCAACTGTATCATTTAATAAATAAATATTAATATGTAGATGTATGCTCAAAATGGCATTTATATCAATTTTCCTACAGAACTTTAAAAAGTCATTAAAAACTTGAAGCAAAATTAAGATTTATTAAGTATTGGCACCCCTGTTTTCCTGCTAAGGGAAACCACCTCTTGAAGGATAACAGCGCAGTCTATCCCTGTACTCTTCGACAAGACCAAGCTTATTCCTTTCAAGAGCAGACACATCAGCCAGCTTGTTGCGGTACCATTTCTGCGTGGATATAAGATTTGCTTTGGGTCAGCCTAGTCTCAACCTTCTTGCACAGGCAACCAGATACTTGGTGGAATCCATAAAGCTATTGATCTTAACCAGTCCACATGTACCTCTGGAATTAAAACAGCCTCAAAATCACTGATGCACTGCCATATTTTACTGCACATAGGGGGTGCCTTTTTTTGTGATGCCTTTTTCTTTTGATTCCAAACATGCCAATTCTGTATCTGACAAAAATATTCAATTTTGGTCTCTTCTGCGCGGACATAATTTAAATTACTTCTAACAAATTGCATGAGCTTGTTTCTGTGTTTTGATGCCGTTTGATGCCGCATACTGTTTATGTTTTTGAATTATTGTACTGATCGTGCTCAGTGGTGGGTGTAATATTTAGTGGATTTTTTGTTGCCATTACCAGATTCATAAATGTCTGCTACTATCTGTCTCTTTCGGACTGCCAGTAATTTTGTTTTATTCATGCTGGTGGATGACAGAGGGGCTATTCAGCCTTTATTTAACCCTGGGAATGTTCCTTTGAGAACATTTTTCTGTTCTTCAAGGAAAAATACCATTAAACCATTGCAAGTGAGGAGCGATGGAGATAAACGAAAGTTAAAGGAGCAGTATGTAAGTTTGTGGCCAAAACTGGTACTGCAATCACATTCAGAATAGCGCAGAGCGCAGTATCCCCTCCTCCTCTTCCCCAGACGAGAGGTTGCCAGCTAGGTTGCTGGATCCAGCAAGAACGTCGACAACACGGAGCTTCCATGGCTACGTTTCAGCATCACCAATGATTTGTTCTCACAGGGCTGTGCTAAGTTCAGTTCAGAAAAGATGGAGACTAATGACAAATTAGCAATGGTCATATTGGTAAACATGCGCGTCACTCTTCCGTGTGGATAGCGCACTAAAGTCCATACTGCAATATGTGTAAAGAATGCATGAGGACTCATTTGACCGATGTACTGTCTCAATTACATTTCATATTGCCATAATGGTTGTGCTAATGTTGGAACGCTTTCCACAGCATCTCCACATAAAGCCAGCGAAACTGAGTCTAATAATGCTTTGATAATGTTGGCAATGACGAGTCACGGTTTTTATTTCTCAAACAATTTGTTTCCTAGTCAATTCGATGACCCACCAGCATGCGCACTAATGTACCATGAACAAACATACAGAACGTTACTCGACTGTAGAGAATATTTGAAATATCCGTCTCTCCATTAACAAGTGTTTGCCACTAACTTGGCAATATCCCCCGCCTCCTCAATTGTATGTGTCCGTATGTACGGACGGAGCCCAATGCTATATCCGCCGCTTCGCACTAATCGCGCTGCGGGGGATAAATATAATTAAGTTAGCCAAACTTAGCTGAATCTTACCTGCCCAGGAGAAAATCAGCAACTTCGGCATCGGTCTTCAAATTCTTCTCTGCTTTCAGCCGTCTCCATCTTTCAAAGGCATGTCCTATGCAGATCCTTGTTTTGTTTCTGACTTTGTCACAATGTATTTCAGAATCATAACGAGGCCTTTTAGGTTTAGTAACATCAGACATTTGTGCTCCTAAACGCTGGTAGCTGCAACTCAGTGGTAACTGGCAACCTGGATGCTGAAATGCTACTGACTTCGTGATTGGGAGATAGGTGCAGGGCGGCACAACAGGCCAAAACACAAAGTGAAAACATCAACATTAGTGGTGGGCTGCAACTTTGCTTTTGTTATGAGAATATTCTGGCCAGACTTCTGTTGTCAGCGATATAAGTATTTGAAGTTGCATCATTCCTTAATTTCTGGTGATTTATTGGGGCCATTGCATGATTAATCAACATACATTTCTGACATACAGCTCCTTTAAGTCCCTTGGGCAATTTTGGCATTAAGGACTATCCTCAAGGGCCCAATGCCAAAGTTCTACCCAATTTCATCCCTCCGGATAAAGACAGAATCCCAAACCCCTCTTGGGGCTCGAACCAGTACTCTTCTTTCACCAGCTAAGCAATCAAGCACTGGGATTCCCTGTTGGGCAATACATCTGTGTTACCATATTTTAATACCCCAGTGAAACAGGAAGTTATATTATAACACACTACAGTTCCATAAAACTTGGATTAATTTAACCTCTATGCGCATAGTAGATGCCAGCATCTGCAGAATTCTGAAATTAAAGTGCTAATAAGTCCGTCATTGAATTTCCAAATAAACCAGGCATGTTACTTCATTGAAATTATTTTTACAGTTACTGTGAGGCAAATCTTGAGTTATAAAGCCTTAAATAGGGTCATGAACAACAGGCAAGGACTGGCATTGTTTGGAATTTGCATATAGAGGGTACATGATTTTAATTTCATTCCTGCAATAAACTTAATGGATTTTACTATCATTATCATCTAGGGGTGCCATTCATAGTGATAATTGTGAATTCATTTCTGATTTAAATTGGTGCATAATATTTGTTGTTTACAATAAAACATTAAGTGCTGCATTTTTTGCATGTTGGCGTGTTTGTGTTTAGCTCAATAATGTCAATCAAATGTATTTTAAAAAATTCCTGTCAGGGGTGCCAATAATTCTGGAGCCCACTGTATCCAGGGACGGGGTAGGTTACCACTTGTTCATGACAAATAGGAATGCCGACTGGTATATTGAGGGATGGCAGCCCTTTATTGAAACCTTTTGTGTGTGTTGTGTCTTACCTACTTCCTTTGTCTCTCCATTTGCAACTGGTCTATACTAGGACACCCTTAAAAATTAGAAATATGTTCTTAATGGAGTTTACCTGGTTATACAAAGGACTTAAACACAGCAGAACAAAAAGTATGTTAAATGCTTCTGGTTTTTAAGCATTTTTCTGACTCGCAGCTCAGCAGAGTTTTATAGTTTCTGCAGCCAGTTTCATGTTTGTTTCGTCTGTTCACGGGTAAAGCTGGCAGTGCGAAATGAGCTGCTTCGTGCAGGGCACCATGGTGTTAACCGCGCTTGTTATAATGATCGTGGAGGGGGGAGGGGCTTACACAGCCGCTTTTGTGTTTCTCACTTGCCAAACTGTCAAAAACTGCCCTGTTAAACTGGCAGTTGAGAGCTTTTGTGGTTGCGATTGGTGAACCTCTCTCAGACTGCAAAGACACAAAACAAAGTGCTTGCATTGTTTTATAATGGCTTCTGTGCTGCAATGGATGATCGTATCAGTGTTCAAAGTAACTCTGTGACTAGATCATGCACCTTATATGCTGCCTGCCCGCACTTTTCTTTGCTTTGATTTTCAGAACTTAAATACTGATTTAGTTATTTGGCTGAAGAGTTCACGCTCTTTATTATGACTGCCTGTGTTGACTTAAGTACCATTTGAGAGAACAAACAGACACCGTAGTTCTGCCAGGATGGGGGTCTAATTCCCATGCTGGGAATGGAGTTGAAGCTGCAAACACTTCAGCCCTTCAGGCCTGGAGTTAAACCTGCAGACCACGCGGCCCACTTGGTTTGGATTTAAACCTCGACCCTGCAGCTCTGTCGAACTGTAGATTGACCTGTAGACCGCCTTCCTCCAGGACTCGAGTCAAAGCTCTGGTCACTATTGCCCTCAAGGACTAGAGTTAGACCTACTGGCTCTGGAGCCCTTCAGAACTGGAGTTGAACCAACACTTACTCTGGTTCTCCAGCACTGGAGTTGTATCATAACAATCATACACTACGAGCATTGACTCATGGTCTTCTGGAACTCAAGTTAAATCTGCATACGCGGGCACTCTGGGACTGGAGATAAACCTGTGTCCTCTAAAAACTTCTGTTAAATAAGTTTATACATCTCCTGATGGGAATATTAGCCTTTTCTGTATTTTTTATCCAGAGAGGACCAGCTCCACAGACACAGATGAAGCATTGCCCTAAAATAAGCTCTATTATGAATTGTGATTTCCAATATTAAACTCAAATTAGCCCAGGGCTAAGCTGAAGCTTCTTGTCTTAAACTGGCCTGTAGTGGACTACCTCTTAGGGTACCCGTTGATGCGTTGTTCATCTGCTGAAGGTTCAGAGTTCTCTTGAAAATTCAAACAGGAGGTAGAAAGAGAGAGAGAGAGATGGTCCATCTGCTGAATTCTGGAAATCTCATGCCCTTTGTCTGAATGCACTGCCATTCAAAACCTCCCTGCATACAATGAAACACTTTCAGGCTTTTGATTCTTTCCCCGGGTTCAGTGTTGCTTCATTATTGTTGTTGCACTGTTATATTTTATCTCTCCTTCTATATCACTTTGATATCAGGTAACACGTGCACCTGCCCTCTTTAGTACAGTGTGGCTATCTGCTAAGGGTGGGGCTGACCCTTGCTACAGAGAGACTTTAACTGTTAACCATGCTCCAGAGCTCCAGCTATCATCTCCAGCATGGATTTTCTGAGAGATAGTGCTGCCCATAAGTATTTGGGGCAGCGACACTGTAGAAATGGCTGCGTTTTCTCCATGGTTCATATAATATGGATGTAAATACACACAAATTAAAGCTGTCAATGTCGACTTTAAACTGATGGCCACAAATTGACCAACAGTTGTAAATTGTGCAACAGCAAAATGGAGGAACTAGGAGCCGCAATGTTATTTAGTATTTGAGAACTGAGTCACACAGTAACCTATCCATATGGTCTTTGCTTTAGTGCGCCTGAATATGCTCAGCTTAGCTGTGCTACACCTGCTGGAGCCTTTTCAGTGCTGTGAATTAGTGATATGGCACCACAGCAGCAAAATAAGTGATAAGTTCTAAATCAGGAGGATCTGTTTTTACCTCCATGTGGCTTCCTGTCTTGCATGGAGCTGCTCAGTAGCACTGTGCAGTCTGTATGAATCTGAACATTGATGCTGAGCAAGAAAAAATGCAATGCCTACGTGATTCACGTGATATTAATGTACATACCAACAAATTGACGGACTCTAAAGCCTCGTATTCATTGCTATCTGGTGCAATATGCTAGATGAAAGAGCCAAAATGGAGAGGAAAAAATTGCTGTCCAAACACTGATGGATTGCACAGGAAGTTTCTAGGTACTGTGGTCATACTATTTGACTGAAAAATGATTGGCTGTATTTACTTACCACTACGCAGGGATAAAAGTGGGTTATAAATGTGGCATCACCTTCCTTAAGGAAACAGTGAAGAGCGCCACCAACCAATGGGTTCACAGAGTCCTAACAATCAAAGGAAATAAGTTGATTTGATACCTCCGGAGGCATCCAAAAAGGTGTCTGCCAGTCAGTGTTGGCGTTCTTCTATGCCCTTCTTTTAGGCGATGCTTGGCTGGCTTTTTTATTCCTCTAAATTTATCAGTAGTCCATGTGTTGAAATCATTGTCTTTTATGTGAATGGTTAGTAAACCATATAGTTTGCCTTATGTAGCAGTAAAACTAAATTCTGGCCATGCCAACGATTGTTATGCTCATTTACCCAGAAATTTGAGATTTAAAACAAAGCTGTCTTTCTCATTATTCCAGTTGCAAGAGGGGTAAGTGATCAACCTCACCTTCAAATGTAATGATCATAATTAAACAGCAGTCAGCCATTGGTTTGTTGATGTCTGTTGATTTTTGTGTGCTGAAACATTTTCTAAGTTGCTGGATGGCAATTAGTTTTCCAATGGAACTCTATATGACAATATTTAAAACTGATGCCTGGTCTGAGTAAATTGACTGCGTAGAGCAGGCAGCCTGGGGTCACATAAGATTATGAATGTCTTATTTGTGCTCATAACTCCGCTATAAAGGGCTATACTTAAAGCAGGTAGTTTGCCAATGTTTACAGTCTTCTCCTTTAAGTAATTCTCTATTCCGGTTTGCTAAGTTTGCATCAAATTTTATGTCAGTCAGTCCTCTTTGCTCCTTAAATACTAATGGTTAATTGTTTGAAATAAGAGTACCCTACTGTTTTAATGTTCCATAAAAAAGACTTTATTGGTTTGTTGTCGGATGAAAAATTTATCAAGAGACACTGGGCTTTGGTGACAGATGTTCAGGAAGCGTGGTGGTATAATAACGATTGCTCCAGGGTGCCGCTGCACATCTAGGAAGTGATGTGTGAACTTTATCTCCAGGAAGTGATGCGACAGTCGTGTGAATGGTTGGCAGTTTCCCCCATCTGGCAGACCAGTCACAATATATTAATTCTATGATTCTAGAAATTCTGTGTATTCAGAAATAATTTGAAATTGTTGTGGAAGTCAAAAGACTGGAGGTTATGCTTACAGAAAAACGAATATGCAAAGTGGATCAAATATGCAGCCTATTCAGATATTGTTGACTTAGATGTTCACATGATTTGAAAATGCTCTTGCGGCTTTCAGATTGTCATCAATAAAATGCATCATCGGCCATGTTAAAGCACTTAATAAGCAGACCTGAGCTTAGATGAAAACAGATATTTTTATTACTCTAGTGTCCAGGGTATTCAACTGTTATTATTTGTCTTTAATCATGCCCTGGGGAAACACTGGAGAACATTGTTGAAGGTTTGGAGTGCAAGACTGAGAACAGGGATATTTCTTTGTAGTAACTGATTTTATTTAAGGGTCAGATGGCAGTGTACTTCGTGTTCATTTAGGAACCTAGTTTCATCTCTCCAGATGGAAGTCTGCATCCTAATGAGCCTGCCAGAGCCTCAGACCAGCAACTCCAGAATCTGTGGGAATTTTAGCGTTACCAAAGGTGTTTACTGAGGCATTTAAGTGTTATTTACCATGGCTCCCTAAGATGACCTTACAGGGAAGCCACATCATGCTTGTGGTCAAAGCTTCCATTAGCAGAAAGGTATTTGTCAAAGCAGGATTACCAATTTGTCTGGATAACAGCACTGAGTAAAACCTGGATCAGCTCTCTCAAACTTGAGTCCATGTTCAACATTCAGTTGATTTTCAGTTTTAAGTAGTACAGTTATCCTGCTAACGCAAAATAACTTGCCTTCTAAACGTAGTCCCGGTTGTACCTATATAAAGCTGTCCTAGTGAAGCAGCGTTTGCACCGACAGTGTCATTGTGTTTTTTCGTTGTGGTGGAGAGTTCTGACAGTAAGGTCTGTGACTGTTGGGCAAATAGCCTGTGGCAAGCAGGTTTTTCACTTATTGTAAAGCAATGGCATAACATTCCCTACCTCCAGTACAGAGGAGAGGAACATTATATTGTAACAGGGAGAAATTTTTGTCCCCCCTCTTAATTTTCTTTTTTTTTTTGCTTAATTGTCACACAAATAGGTTTCAGACCTTCATACAAAATGTAATACACTATAAGACTAGGAGAACATGAGGCTACACTGTATACAGATTTTAAAGGATAATTTCATTTATTTAATAAAAATTGTTATACTGTTGGTGAGGTCTGCAGTACTTGTTAGGCTGGTCGCTCCAAGGAAGATGCTAAGCCCACTAAGGCTTCTCCATTTGCTGATCAGGGTGTTCTGACTGTGGATCCCTGTTGTCCTAGAGCCTTAGAGATGGCTCTCTAACCCTTTCCAGTGTGATGCAATTTAGTGGATTTTTCCCCTCTTCAGTAATTTATTTTTATTATGGCATCAGATGCTTCTTGTTGAGACCTTTTGGGCTGCTTCAGATTGCTTAGGTTGTAGGTTGTATTTAGTTTCAACAGGGCTGGCAGTTATACAAAGGCCTAGGTACCTGTAGTGTAATTTAATCTAGTCATCAATTAAATTTGGTTAATTAGCTGATTGAGTGACTCAGGGGGGCAATTAATTTTTTCATGCAGGGGCACTTGGTGTTGGATAAGCTTTTTCTGTCAGTAAATGAAGTGACAATTTTCATACTTTATTTTGTGTTTGCTCTAGTTGACTTTGTCTTCTATTAAATTTTGTTTGAAGACCTAAAGCAATATATGCAAAAGGAGGGGTTACAAATACTTTTTTTTCACAACAGTGCATACATACACACCAGTTGACTCAGTCTAATGATATACCCACCAAGTTGTATTGAAAAAAATTAGAGATCTTAATAAAGTTGAATTGGCATGCGGGAATATTAATTAAAGTATTTGGGCTGTGACACAATTTTTACCTCATGTCTTTGTACTTCAGCTCAGTGGATCGGAAAAACTGAGTATGGGCTTAAACTAGAGATACTTTCAACATTAATTTGTGGGTATTTACTTCGTATCATATGAACCATTTTAGAATTGCCTCCCGATTATACAGTATCTATGTCTAAATACTTATGTGCCTCACTGAATTTCTGAGCAGCTCCATGATAGCTTGAGTTAAGGTAATTAATATTCCCGATCCTCCTCCGTAGCTTCCTTGCTGCTCTGTGGCAATGGTGTAAATATTTAAAGACTAATCATCTGTGCTGAACAAGCTGCAACACATGTAGCAGGTGTACCTCTGGTAGGTGAGTTCATCTGGTGCAATTAATGAAGACCTGGTAGCAGATTACTGTGCTGCCTGTCACTGGTGACTCTATTCACATGTCCATAACATCACAGCTTTTTGTTCCTCTACTTTGCAAGGACTCAGTCTGTGATTGTTGGCTAATTTGCTACAGACATGGGATACCTGGGGGTTGGAACACTAAAGAGCTGATCCTAAGATTAAATTGTAATTTGTTACACTTGCCATTTGGCTGTTTTACTGCAGATCCCTGTAATTCTAACCACTTTTCCTGAGCCCAGTACGTGGCTATGGTTCCCGAAGATGCCCCAAGCCCCTGCCATGCCTCCTTCGACAGCTTCATCCAATCGCAGAGCTGCAAAGATGTGCTGCAGAATTTTGCTGAACTCTGTCACCATCTGGAGGTTGACCCGAGTGACTACAGATTTTTCTACAGCAAGCTGAAGGAGAAGCTGAACTACTGGAGGGCCAAGGCGCTATGGGCAAAGCTGGACAAGAGAGCCGCTCACCCAGACTACAACCAGGGCCAAGCCTGCATGAAAAATAAGGTTGGTGTGTGTGCGCGTGGGCGCGTGTTTCTGCGCACATGCGTACATGTGGGTCTGTCTCTTTATTTATGACATCCAATATGCCATTTCATTGCAGAAAACTGCAATGGTTGTTATAAGAAACTTAGCAAATGCTTTAACACATAGCAGGCAGTGTGAGCTTTGGTGTTAATGTTTGGTTTCTTTCCTCCATAAAGTTCGCGCCACTGAGACCGCTATGGCTGTGAATCTGATAAGTTCTCATCTTGTGATATCTCGATTGTACAGCTTTTTATAATTGAGTTAATGTTGGGATATGGCACTCTGCATTTAAAGTAAAGTAAATATGAAAAATAAATGGCTTTTACAATGATATGAGTGTAGCGTTTTTACAGATGCACTGAGATAGATGGATAGATAGATACTTTATTGAACCCCGTGGGGTAATTTGTCCTCTGCATTTGACCCAGCCTATAGTTAGGAGCAGTGGGCAGCCACAGAGCGGCGCCCGGGGACCAACTCCAGTTCCAAAGCCAGAGCCTTGGTCAAGGGTTCTGGTAGGAGTTTTCCTATAGTGCATGTTTTTGTGGGTGGGGGAAATCAGATTACCTGGAGGAAACCCACGCAAACTCTACACAGAAAGGCCTCAGAACCAGATTCGAACCTATGACCTTCTCGCTGTGAGCCGACAGTGCTAACCACTGCCCCGCCATAATAATATAAATTATTATTATTATTATCCCCCACCAACACGAAGTGGGAGGGGGATATAGGTTTGACCTCCGTCCGTCCGTCCGTCCGTGCGTCCGTGCGTCCGAGATAAAGGGGACAGCTTTACTCAGAAACTACTACAGATACAGTAACCAAATTTGGTGTGTAGCTTCAGACCATAAAGGCCTTGATTGAGTTCGAAAATGAGAAGCGCACGATTGGCGGGGGATGTTGTAGACCATGTCGACTTGTTATTATTATATGAATAATTAATAATCGATATTATTATTATTGTCGTTGTCATTATTATTATTCTTTTTATTATGATAACAACAACAACAACTATAATGGTGATAATCATCATTATCATCGTCGCCGGGGATAGGCCTGTGACCCTGGGCAGGAGTGAGCTGGAGTGAGCTGCCTTTGTCACTTGAACTCCCTGTTCCTCCTCTCCCCATCCCTCTCCCTCTCCTTCCTTTCTTTCACCTTCACCTTTCTTCTCTGTTCCTCCCCTTCCCTCTCCCCTTCCCTCTCTCCCCCCCGGTGCCCCTCCCCCAGTGTTTGGTGCTGGGTGCAGGCCCTTGCGGGTTGCGGACAGCCATAGAGCTGGCCTTCCTGGGGGCCCAGGTGGTGGTTCTGGAGAAGCGGGAATCCTTCTCTCGGAACAATGTGCTGCACCTATGGCCCTACACCATCCAGGACCTGCGGGGCCTCGGGGCGAAAAAATTCTACGGGAAGTTCTGCAGCGGATCGCTCGACCACATCAGTGAGTGGGTCTCTCTCTCTCTCTCTCTCTCTCTCACAGACACACACACGCTCACAGAGATGTACATGTACGCACTCGCATGCGCATAAAAACATATGCACATATACATGCGTGCACACAAATGAATGCACAAGAATGGGCACGGCTGGCCTGTACACAGTTTTACAAAACCCAAAACCAGTGAAGTTGGCACGTTGTGTAAATCGTAAATAAAAACAGAATACAATGATTTGCAAATCCTTTTCAACCTATATTCAATTGAATACACTGCAAAGACAAGTTACTTCATGTTTGAACAGGTAAACTTTGTCATTTTTTGCAAATATTAGCTCATTTGGAATTTGATGCCTGCAACATGTTTCAAAAAAGCTGGCACAAGTGGCAAAAAAGACTGAGAGAGTTGAGGAATGCTCATCAAACACTTATTTGGAACATCCCACAGGTGAACAGGCTAATTGGGAACAGGTGGGTGCCATGATTGGGTATAAAAGCAGCTTCCCTGAAATGCTCAGTCATTCACAAACAAGGATGGGGCGAGGGTCACCACTTGGTGAACAAATGCATGAGCTGATTGTCGAACAGTTTATAAACAACATTCCTCAACGAGCTATTGCAAGAAATTTAGGGATTTCATCATCAACGGTCCGTAATATCGTCAAAAGGTTCAGAGAATCTGGAGAAACTACTGCACGTAAGCGACAAGGCCGAAAACCAACATTGAATGCCCGTGACCTTTGATCCCTCAGGCGGTACTGCCTCAAAAACCAACATCAGTGTGTAAAGGACATCACCACATGGGCTCAGGAACACTTCAGAAAACCACTGTCAGTAACTACAGTTCGTCGCTACATCTGCAAGTGCAAGTTAAAACTCTACAATGCAAAGCGAAAGCCATTTATCAACAGCACCCAGAAACGCTGCCAGCTTCGCCGGGACCAAGCTCATCTAAGATGGACTGATGCAAAGTGGAAAAGTGTTCTGTGATCTGACGAGTCCACATTTCAAATTGTTTTTGGAAACTGTGGACGTCGTGTCCTCCGGACCAAAGAAGAAAAGAACCATCCGGACTGGTGTAGGTGCAAAGTTCAAAAGCCAGCATCTGTGATGGTATGGGGGTGTATTAGTGCCCAAGGCATGGGCATCTTACACATATGTGAAGGCACCATTCATGCTGAAATGTACATACAGGTTTTGGAGCAACATATGTTGCCATCCAAGCAACGTCTTTTTCATGGACGCCCATGCTTATTTTAGCGAGACAATGTCAAGCCACATTCTGCACGTGTTACAACAGCATGGCTCCGTAGTAAAAGAGTGCGGGTACTAGACTGGCCTGCCTGTAGTCCAGACCTGTCTCCCATTGAAAATGTGTGGCGCATTATGAAGCGTAAAATACGACAACGGAGACCCCGGACTGTTGAACAACTTAAACTGCACATCAAGCAAGAATGGGAAAGAGTTCCACCTAAAAAGCTTCAAAAATTGACCTCCTCAGTTCCCAAACATTTACTGAGTGTCGTTAAAAGGAAAGGCGATGTAACACAGTGATAAAAAGGCCCCTGTGCCAACTTTTTTGCAATGTGTTGCTGCCTTTAAATTCTAAGTTCGTGATTATTTGCAAAAAAAAAAAAAAAAGTTTCTCAATTCGAACATTAAACATCTTGTCTTTGCAGTGTATTCAATTGAATATTAATTTAAAAGGATTTGCAAATCATTGTATTCTGTTTTTATCTACGATTTACATAACGTGCCAACTTCACTGGTTTTGGGTTTTGTACATGCACAGAGCAGAAAGATGCGACCGGGTGGGTGCTGCAAACTGGTGGTGAAATATGATGACTCCATACCACTATATAGAACTGAGCGTCTGTGAGAAGGCACTATATAAATGCAGTGTTCATTCATTCATTCATGCACATTTGGGTCTTTCTCACACACTCCTCTACAGAGTCACATGCATGGCTGGGCTCTACACGTGTTCAAGGATG
The DNA here is from genome assembly GCA_029721435.1 of Gymnothorax reevesii. Taxonomy (NCBI): domain Eukaryota; kingdom Metazoa; phylum Chordata; class Actinopteri; order Anguilliformes; family Muraenidae; genus Gymnothorax; species Gymnothorax reevesii. The sequence goes on along the minus strand of CM056585.1, from coordinate 74,747,168 downwards.
CATACACGCATGCACATGTGCACACACACCTGTTCTCAAACACACACACACACAGGCATGCTGTAGGGCACACATAGGTTATGCACTCGCTCTCTTACAAAGACACATACACGGCTGAGTATTGGACACGCGAGCACATACAGTCGGACTGCTGTTGACACGCAAGACTGCTTTTCAATATACCGCCCCAGGCAGAACAAACTCTCTGTCTTAATAAATCATTGTCATCCTTTGTCTGACTGCACACACCCACTAATTACAGTACAACGCTCTGCATGCTTCTGCAAACATGCTACCCTGAGCAACAGAAAGTATGTACGCTAGTACAGAAGTACTGAGGGCTTTTGTGGAAGTAAGATTCAAATGGCAGAAGTGACCACGTGGATTAGAATCTGTGGAGTAACCTTTTGTAACAAGAACATCGATAAAACCATCATAGTAGATAATGTACAGTTAGCTAATTAAGGAGTGTTTTATTCAGTCTGAGGTACAGACACGTGCCCTTCACTGGTTGATGGAGCCTGATAGATCGGGATTTCATCATTTCTCATTTCATGCGTTGCTTCGCTCATCGGATTTTATCCTTCACAAGAACCTAGTGGAGAGGGAACCGGTTCTCCTCTGTGGCTGAGCCAAAATGGCGTATTTGAGAATTAAGTCTGAGTGGAAAGTTTGACTGAACCTCAGACAATTAACTGACTGGTGCTACGTGGTTTAGTGGTTCCCGTGCACTATGTGCACATGCATTCATACCTGTGCATGCAAGCATAGAAGTGTCATTGTATGTGTGAGTTTCCGTGCGTATGCTTTTGTGTATGTCTGGGTGGAGTCACTTGTCATTGTGTGTACCTTATGTGTGCATCAGTATTTACATCGTGTCATAATTCATGCGGAATTAATCTAAATAAAAGATCTTAAAATTACGCGTAATAAAATATTCACACTTCATTGGCTATGAAATTTGTCCAACCTTCATTCTGCTACATAGTTAGTTTTCTGTAGTTATGTATTACGTCACCTCCCCCCCCCACGGAGGGAGAGGTGAGACATTTTAGTTTTAGGCTTGGTTCCCGTTCGCATTTCCATTCACGTTCGTTTCGGCGTTCCCACTTCATTTCCAGAGCATACTCAGGTCCTGCAGTGGTGCCTTTTGGCATGTGTATGTCTGTCTGTCTGTCGGTCCCCTGGGTTAGGTAGGGACGAGGGACGGGGGGAGACATACGTTTTTACGAGTAAAAGCACAGTTTGTTTTTTCTTGCAACAGCGACAATAAGCCTCTGCGCGTGTATATGAGTGAGTGATTATTATGTGAACTTGTACAGTATATGTGTTTCTGTGCCTGTGTGTGTGTTTATACGTGTGTGTTAATTGATGAGAGTGTTGGTCTGCAGGTATTCGGCAGCTGCAGCTCATCCTGTTGAAGGTGGCCCTTCTCCTCGGAGTGGAAGTTCACACAGGTGTGGAGTACAGGGGTCTCCTGCAGCCTCAGGCCCACGGGAAAGGAGCTACAGGTACCTGTAGAATTGGCGCCTCCCCTGGGCAGACCAGGAACTACACCTACGGCGCCTAACTGCTGCAGCACCATTGTTTCAAAGGACTCTGAAGATGCCAGTGCTTTGCAGGGGACCTCAGATATCTTTCTTCTGGGTCTCTCAATGTTTGGGGAGCTACAGAGTCCTGCATAAACTGAATATAATACTGCAGCGACCTGCTGAATACTGAGATCAGTCCTTTCACCTAATGGTGAACAGAGATGGGATCTTCTCTTACCTTATTCTGCCAATCATAATAAGACATACATTGACCTCTATGTATTTCGACAATGACGCACATTTGAAGGCCTGAAATTCCTCCACAGTAAATTTCTTATGGATTTCTTATATGGATAATATCCAGGGGTCTGGTTTTGTATAATAATAACTTTAACAGAGGCAGTGCACTTAATAGAACGAACCGGTAAGGACTCTGTGGGTCTTTGAAGTAGTTTTACTGTATAGAGACTCACAGTCCTCGCTGGATGCGGTTTTTTGCAGATGTCATTCATCTTCACAACATGGGAAATAAATTTTTCTTCAACCCCCCCCGCCCCCCCCAAATTTCTCAGGTTGGAGGGCGGACCTTCGACCCCCCTCCCACCCGATTGGCTCATTTGAGTTTGATGTTTTCATCTCAGCTGGAGGTGGCCGCTTCGTCCCAAAAGGTAAGAACACGGTCAGGCATCTGGAAAACCCTGGGCCCGGAAGTTCTAGTGGAGCCCAGTTTGACGAGGCTGTTTTTTCGGCATGAGGGGGACCTCCACGATACAAGGCGGGTGATTTCAATGTTTCGGCTGATTGGTGTCTGATTTCTTCTATGCAGGCTTTAAGAGGAAGGAGCTCAGGGGAAAGCTGGCCATTGGCATTACCGCCAACTTCATTAACAATCACACCGCCGCCGAGGCTCAGGTGGCTGAGATCAGTGGGGTCGCCCGAATATACAACCAGAAGTTCTTCCGGAACCTTCTCACGGAGACAGGCATGTACTGGGCAGGGGGATGAGCAGAGTCTGGCGTACAAGTTTTGCTAAAGCCATTCGCTCTTGATGAATTCTGGGTCAGGGAGCTTGGCACAACCAATCCTGTCTCTTGAGATCTTATATACTGCAATGTGTCTCTGGAAATAAAGAGAAAGTGGCCTCGTTCAACAGCTAGAGATCTTGTTGAGTTGCTGATTGGTTGAGTCTGCTCTTCATAATTACGTTTGAGGTGAAAATCTGCTGGATGGTAGACTTACTGGAACAGAGTTTGTCACTGTTTAAGTCAAAGTGAGCAGGGAAGGAACATTTTAAATGGTGAGCAAACAGAGGTTACAGTGAGTAAGTGCATTCATACTTTGTTCGCACGCACACATACATGGACACATACCCACACCCACACACACACACACACACACACACACACACACACACACACACACGCTTTTCTTTCTCCTTTTCTCCCTTAGGAATTGACCTGGAGAATATTGTCTACTACAGAGATGACACCCACTACTTTGTCATGACCGCCAAGAAGAAAAGCCTGTTAAATAAAGGAGTTTTAATACAGGTAGGACACCCATACATCCATTTTACAATGCAGATATGAGTTAAACGAGAGAACTTTGGCTTGGTTGGTTCAGCATGGCTCACCACCCCGGGGACCTCCAGATGGCCTCTTCCACCAGCCTCGTCTCCCCCTTTGTTATATCCAGAGATGGTCACTCCCACAAGGATTATCCCCAGACAAATTCCCGTGGCTGGTGCTTATCTCTGTGTTCAGTTTCGTGCCTCAAACCGCACTTGGCTCCCTCCTCCACTCAACCACCCACCTGAATATTGTCCCTAGAGTGACTGATAGAATAATTCTCGTGTAGGTCTTGTTTGCTGTTTTTGCTGTTTGCTGTAAAAACTCAGTTTTAACGTCCTTCATTTCAGCTAAATGGCTTTAAAGTAGGTGATGATGGAAGTAGAAAACCTAATTGAATTCCCAAGCTATTTTCCACTTCTATCAAAAGTGCAACATAAAATCCTGTGTGGTACCTAATATGGTAACACACAGTATTAGGTAGATACAGTTCATACCACTGCATGTTCCGTTAGTAATCTTTAAAAAGTTAACATTTTTAAGTAATATTAAATTTAATGTCAACCAGATGAAGTCAATTAACTTCCAATTCATTTGACGAATTTAATTGGCCCAAAATCTTTATTTAATTTAATGTGACGTTAAGAAAAAAACATTTATGTGCAACTGGTTGAAATGGCATTTTTAAGTAAGTCTCTTGTTTCTTTATCAGTGTTTAAAAATGTCACTGTCCAAAAACTGTAAATGCCTCCGGACCTCAATGCATGACATACCTCACCTTCCCCTGTACGCACCAGGACCACAGCGGCGCGGAAGAGCTCCTCTCTGCGGCCAACGTCAACCAGGAGGCACTGCTGCGCTACGCCCGCGATGCGGCACAGTTCTCCACCGAGCACCGCCTGCCCAGCCTGGAGTTTGCCCAGAACCACATGGGACAGCCCGATGTGGCCATGTTTGACTTCACCTGCATGTACCGCGCGGAGAACGCCTCGCTGGTCAAGGAGAGGCGGGGGAGGAAGCTGCTCATCTGCTTGGTGGGAGACTGCCTTGTGGAGGTAGGCCTGCCGTCACTGACCTGAGAACAGTGCTTCAGTCAGGAGGACATGAGAGCTGAGACCATATTGTACAAGTTCTTTATCGATTTGCTTCCTCTCTCTGCGTGTATTTATGTTTTCTGTTTGTCTGTGTGGGTGTTTTTTTGTTTTGTATACATATCTGTGTGTGTGTGTGTGTGTGTGTGTGTGTGTGTGTGTGTGTGTGTGTGTGTGTGTGTATGTATGTGCGTGTGTGTGTGTGTGTGTGTGTGTGTGTGTGTGTGTGTGTGTGTGCTTGCGTGTGTGTGTGTGTGTGTGTGTGTATCTATGGGTGTTTTTTGTATACGTGTGTGTATGTGTGTTTTTGGGTGTGTGTGTGTGTGTTTTTTTTTTTTTTTTGTACACGTGTGTCTGAGTGTAAGTGTGTGTGTATGCATGCATGTGTTTTTTTTGTGTATATATATATATATATATATATATATATATATATATATATATATATATATATATATATATATTTGTGTGTGTGTGTGTGTCTATGGGTGTGTTTTTTTATATTTGTGTATGTGTGCACGTGTGTGTGCGCGTGTGTGTGTGCGTGCGGTGCTTGCGTGCGTGCGTGTGTTTGTGTTCGTTGGTTCACAGCCCTTCTGGCCTCTGGGGACTGGGGTCGCTCGAGGTTTCCTGGCTGCGTTCGATACTGCCTGGATGGTGAGGCGCTGGGGTCTGGGGGTCCCTCACCTGGAGCTCATGGCAGAACGGTAACTACTCTGTTACACATGTCCCCTATGACCATGTCCCCTGTGTAACGGCCCCTTAACCACCTCAGAGCTTTCGCTTTCCTTTCTGTTTGTGTTGGGAATGTTTTACATGTTAATGTTCCTCTCTGTGAAGTTCTCTAATCAGCAGTGCAGTCTGCCTTTTTATTGCTGTGTTTCTCAGTTCTGATGCTCGATTCAGTCCAAGATTCACATGTAATCATGTAATGTTCTGCAACAAAACACTGCCTATTCGTGAAAAAATAACTTAAGGCACCATTAAATCCAGCACAAAGTCAATTTTTATTTGTTTTTTTTTTTTTTTTTTAAGTCAGGCATTCTATGCACACACGAAGTCAAGAGAAAAATTAATGCATAAAAATGCTTAGCACAGTTTTAGGTGTTGTCCAACCATGCACTCAGTCACTTTCACTTCTAAAGACTTCTGTCCACACAGGGAGAGTATTTATCAACTGCTGTCTCAGACAACACCTGAAAATACCAACAAGAACTACAGTGCGTACAGCCTGGACCCCACCACTCGCTACCCCAACATCAATCTCCGCTCCATCAAAGCCAGTCAGGTGGGCGATACCCCCACGTTTCACCATCAAATCCCCCCTGACTAAGTTCTTTTCCTGCACAATCAGTTGCAATGTGCAGAATAACACAGAATAGGCCTGTAGCCTGGTTTGCGCATTCTTTTTGGCCCTCAGAAAAACAACAACTGTGTGTCAATTTTCATTAAAGTGTTCACTTAATAATGACACCGTAATGAGTCACTGAAGTCAAATCAAATGAGCTTTTGACTCAAAGTTCTGAATGATAATTATGAGGGATTTTTTTTTGTCTTGTTTTTTCTTTCATGTAGATTTTTTTTTTTTTTTTTGGATCAAGCTTCAAACGACTGATTCCTTGTTATTTCTCAATTTGAATGGATCAGTGATCGCCTCCTGAAAAGTCACAGAAAGTCACGTGTTTCTTTGAAAATAATGGAAGATTTCTCAGATTAAATATAAATTAATCTTGAGTTTTTATCAGGGATCCTCGAATCCAAATTCAGTCCAGGTTTTCTTTTATCTCAGGTCAGTAAATGAACATTTAGCGCCCCTGATTGGACAGACTGTCTTTACACCTGACTCCCATGTAGAGGGTGGGTGGAAACCCAGCAGGTCTCAGACCTCGAGGACTGCGATTTGAGGACCAGGGGTCTGGATTAATCATTAATCACCTTTCTGTCTTCTAAAGCTCTGTTTTGTGTTCCCCACCTACTTGCTTGTCCACAACTCTCACACACTCTGAGTCAATCTTAGGTCCCTCACAGCCATTTCTTGCTTCCTTAACCTGTTGAAGGGTTTTTTTTTTTTGAGAGGTGCTCTTGAGCTTCATTGTCTCAATATTTATTGTTAAATTATCATGAGAATGTCAGTTAAGGACCTTCTATTTGCATATTTGTGATCTTGCACATTGAAAGGTTTCGGCTTAGTTTAACTGTGTCCCCTGCCGCCTGTGTCTCTGCCAGGTGCTTCACCTGTATGACGGTGAAGACCACATTGATGGCGACAGGCTTAGCAGGAAGCAGAAAGCCAGGGTGCCCCATCAACGCCAAGGTCTGACTAACCCAGACCACGTTTCCCAGCATGGACCTCGCAATTGGAATTTATCCAGTTGTGCTTACAGAACACATCCTGTCAATCTACTTCTCTTTTTTGCTTGCATAAAATCCATTGCATATAATCCTGAATATTTTCTGAACCTGACACAAGGATTGAAGCTTAAATACAAACTCAAGTTGCGTGAAATTGAGTGAAGTTTGCTAAAGGAACAACTTATATGGCCCATTAGGAATTGAACTTGCAGCTGCTGAGAAATATAATACTGTGACATTGCACATTGCACTGTGTGTGCATGTGCATGTTTGTGTGTTTGTGTGTTTGCGTGCGCGCCTGCATTTGTGTGTGCGTGTGTGTGTGGTATCCTGCTTGCAGACTCCATGGGTGGGTGTGAGGATCTGTTGCACTGGTGCCAGCAAAGCACCGTGGGATACAATGGGGTGAAGGTGGAAGACCTGACCCAGTCCTGGCGATCTGGCCGGGCTCTGTGTGCACTCATCCACCGCTACAGACCCTCCCTCATGTGAGTGTCGTCCATATCGATGCCCCAGACCTGAGTCAAAGGCCTCGCTCTAACTGCGCAGTGCATTACTGCCACTCTGGGTGAAATAAATCCCAAATATGTCTTAATTAAAATGAAATCAGTATAAAACCATTCCCATTATGTCAATATTTTCCATTTGATATAATGTCATGGCCATACAGACATGGCTTCCTAGGTTTTAATATTTATTTCAGTACAAGTGTGATGTGACTTCAGTGAAGCTCTGCAGATACAAAATATGTATGTGACATTTTCCCTCAATATGGAAAAAAAAAATAGGCTTTTTCTGACTTTGCACCTACTTCAGGGGAAAAAAATTGGAGTTTAAGGGGTTAAACTATTTCAATACAAATACTTGTTTGACTCTGCTCCTGTTAGGAGCATTCATCATTGCATAATCCACTTTTCACAAACTCCCGCATGCAACTACAGACTGTCTTGTCTGTTCGGAGATGAGAGTGTTGCATCTGTGTGTAAGAGGAAGAGTTGCTTAAATGGTTCTCAGTTATTTTAGTTTTTTTTTCTCTGGTCAGAGAGCATGTACCTCCTCCACCGCACAGTGACATGAGGAAGTTTCACTTTGCTGTGGTTACACATTGTGCAGTTTCTGACTTTATGTGGTGGGTTCTAGTGCAAAAAATACCCATCGTAAGTGTCGTAGGCTTGTATTGAGACTTGAATTCTTTTTTTCTACTTGAATTGAAATTTTGTTTTTAGTTCCATTTTCATTTACAAGGGAAATTGAAGACATGAGAGCAGTTTCCGTTAAATAAAAAAATACAAATGATTGATTAATGCTGACTGATAAATGGACGATTCAAAATCAGTTGAGTATGACTGGATTAGCCAAGTCGGTATACTTTGCCTGTAAATGCATTGCTGTCTGTATGTATTTGGAGATGGAGACTGTGTGAAAGGGCTAAAATTCTTGCAATATTTGCGTGATGTGGATGTAAATACCTGCAGATTAAGCTGACAGACTAATTTGCCCTCGTATTCAAGTCCTGTCATGCATGAAGAATCGTGTGATAATTATTAGGGACTGCGCCATATGTGCATGAATGGGCATCCCTCTGTTTATCTAGTTGACAGCTGGCTGCCGGTCTATTGTCTTGCCGCAGGGACTTCTCAACTCTGGGCAAGATGGATGCCGCCCTTGTGAACCAGCTGGCGTTCGATGTGGCGGAGAGAGAACTGGGCATCCCCCCCATCATGTCTGGGAGTGACATGGCTGCTCAGAGCCAGCCAGACAGGCTAGCCATGGTCGTTTACCTCACACAGTTCTACAATGCCTTCTGCACAAGGACTCCCCCTGCTGGTAACATCCAAAAATCTATCTCACACAGTGAATAATGTCCTCACTCCATTGATTGACAGACAAACCAGTGGATAGACAGGATTGGTCGGCAGTCTGAAGCTTACGTAGCTGAACAGAATGATAGAGGCCAATTGAGAACAATCTTTTTTGGAAGGATACTACAAAAGTATATCTCAGAAGCGCAGTGAAGTTGATGGTAAAATGCATTTTTAGCTGAAAATAAACTTCTACAGGGTACACATTTGTGTCAAAAAAAGAACTGATAAGTTGAAGGATTTATAAAAAGTGCAAATGTAAAAATGTGCTCTGCAAAACTTGTTTTAAGAATTTTTGCAGTCTTAATCCCTATAAAAAGAATTTGCAAGCTGTGCTGAAATATTATGACATACTAATGTAACTTAATATACAATTCCAATTCTGAAATAGCTGGGACAAAGCGTAAATTGTGAGTAGAATCAAAATGCAATGACTTTCAGATCACATAAGCCAGTGGGCTCTAAATTCGTTGACCAGGCGCAGGTGCGGTGAATGTGGGGGAGCGACGCACCAACGGGGTGTATCCAGGCGCATTTTACAATTTTGTTCCCGGTGCAAGTACTCCTCTGTCCCTCCTCTGTCCCCCCTGCCGGTGCAAGTGGCAAAGAGGGAGGAGAGATGGCGTGAGTGGGTTGAACACAGCCGAGTCAAATCTTCAATCAAATGAGCTCCTCTCCCCACCTTTAAATAGTGGAATATTGAGGCCTCTGTCCTATATCTGCATGATGCCTGAATGTTGCATTTTACTTTGCTGCTTCAGGCATGTTTTCTGCACCACTTATTTATATATTAAGCATTACGAATATGAGTTAGCTGGCTAGCGAGGGCATTCGCGAATTATTACCATTAGCGAACTTGAATGGAATTTTAAAACGAAACTATGTCAGATCATTCAAACTTATGAAGTTGGAATGAAATACGATGGTTGCTCATTTATTTCTTCTGCCTGCATCATTGGGAAGAGAAACAATGGATACCATGTTCTTGTTATTACACCCTGTTGCTGCTTAAAATTTTGGGATTAACATGCATGGACGACAATGCAAGATACATTGCACATTTATTTACAGTATGTGATCTTAACTCAGTGTGCAATCATAGCAATCGGGCTGTATTCTTTTCCCCCACTAAAACCATAAAACCAAAGTGACAATCATATTAAGCCACTTGCACACTGGAAGCGAAACTAATTTTTTACATGACAGATTACATTCAAAGTCAATGCAAAGACGTGAATGCACGTGTGTATTCGCGTCTTTGCATTGAATTTGAATGTAATTAGTTGTGCAAAAAATTCCTTTCGCGTCCAGTGTGCAAGCGGCATTACTGAGAACGCAAGCATTATTTTTACATCATGCACTACCTGATGCCGAGGCAGTTTGTGGTTGGCAGAGAAAGATGTGAAATTGTTAGTTTGCATCACAGATGCAGCTGCGTTGATTAAGCCAGGTTGAGTTTCCATCACGCGAGCCAACCGCCTTTAATCTGACATCAGGACAATCAATACAGATACTATAATTTATGTCCTGATTCAGATAGTTATATTAAATACTGGTTTCTGTAATTATTTATTGCATTGAAATGTGCTGACATTCTGGAAACCTGCCTGTAAGGTTTCGGTGAGGTGTGCGTACTGTGCACCGGTCAGCCAAATTACCGCTGCACAGAAAGTAAACCAGGTCGGAGCTGGCGAGCTCTCTGCGCATTTTCGGTGGAGCCTTTTGTCACGAAATTGTCACTACGTCATGATCAAAATGTGACACCTCCCCCTACTACGCCGCCACACCCATCTCGGCGCATGTCCGTCAACCAAATTGCCCAAGTGTACGGTGTTGCACCGCACGAAATTACCACTGCGTGGGCTGCGGCACGAAATTAGAGCCCAATATGTCATTTACAATAGAACACTGATAACATTTCAAAAGTTGAAATTGAGACATTTTACATTTTTATCCAAAAAATGAGCTTAATTTCAAATTTTCTGGCTGTAACAGGTCTCAAAAAAGTGGGGACACAGGCAAAAATAAAAAAAGGGCCGAAGAAGCGAATAATATATAAGAGAATCAGCTGAAAACATTCAGCAAGTGATGAAGTTAACTGGCATCAGGTGTGTAACATGATTGGCTGTAAAATGGATGTCTTAGTGAGGCTGAGTCTCTCAGAAGTAAAGATGGCCAGAGGCTCTCCAGCCTGTGAAAGTTTGCGTTAAAAACTGTGGAATACTTTAATAACTATGTTCCTCAATGTGAAATTACAAAGGCTTAACGTCATCAAAAGATTCAGGGAAACTGGAAAAATCTCTGTGCGTAAGGGAAAAGGCAGAAGACCTTTACTGGATGCCCGTGATCTTCGGGCCCTCAGACGCCACTGCATCACTCGCCGGCATGATTCTGTCATTGACATTACTGAATGAGCCCAGGAATACTTTAAAAAAACCACTGTCTGTAAACACAGTCTGCCGTGCCATCCACTGACGCCACCTGAAACTCTATCGTGCAAAAAGGAAGCCATTGTTGAGCATGATCCAGGAGCACCCCCATGTTCTGTGGGCCAAGGCTCATTTAAAATGGACTGTAGCAAAGTGTCCTGTGGTCAGATGAGTCCAAATTTGACATTTTGTTGGAAATCATGGGCGTCGTGTCCTCCGGGCTAAAGAGGAGAAAGACCACCCCTCCTGTTAACAGCGTTCAGTTCAAAAGCCAGCATCTCTGATGGTATGGGGATGCATTAGTGCATATGGTGTGGGACACCTGCATGTTTTAAAAGGCACCATGAATGCTGAAAGGTGTATATAAAGGTTGTAGAGCAACATATGCTCCCCTCCAGATGACATCTATTCCAGGGAAGGCCTTGTGTATTTCAGCAGGACAGTGCAAAACCACATACTGTGCAGCTATTACAACAGCGAGGCTTCGTAGTAGAAGAGTCCGTGTGCTGAACTGGTCTGCCTGCAGCCCTGATCTTTCACCGATTGAAAAAATTAGCTGTGTAATTAAACAAAAAGTCCGTCAAAGGAGATCCAAAACTCTCCAGCAGCTGGAAACCTGTATTATACAAGAGTGGGATCAAATTCCAATGGCTAAACTCAAGAGACTTGTCTCCTCAATGCCCAGACGCCTCAACTCTGTGTTAAATAGAAGAGGGGATGCAACACCATGGTAAACAGGCTCCTGTCCCAACTTATTTGAGACCTGTAGCATCCATCAAATTTGAAATGAGCTCATTTTGTGGATAAAATTGTAAGATTTCTCAGTTTTAATATTTGCTCTGTTTGAAAGTCATTGCATTTTGATTTTATTCACAATATACGCTTTGACCCAACTATTACGGAATTGGGGTTATAATTATCTCCTTTATTTTAAAATATTGTTAAATTTAAATAAGGTATTTGATGAACAGGTCTCTTTTGTAAATGTTTATGAATGTTCTAGACATCAACCACAGGACTCTCAGCAGTTGTACAGCCATTGCATTAGCGCATGCAAGCAAACGCTTCATCAGCTTCTGTCTGTAACCACAACAATAGCACAGGAGAAATGCCTGCAGTGACTGTGTGTAATGTGGGCCTTTTCTGACATTGACATTTCTGAGACGCTGTCCCTTTAAAGATATTACCCAGAATGCCTGTGGTGTGAGTACTATCAGGCTGCACTGTGTGCCAGCCTTACAGCCTCTGATGGAGATGGCTCATTAGTGCAGGGTGGGTCGCTCTTCCAGGCCCGTTTAACGGAGCACTGCAGCCTCAGCCCTGGACCCGCTGGGACCTCTGCCAAAGCAGGTATTAGACTGATCACTTCGGGATGGGCTGCTTTTCAGGGGGAGAAGCCAGGGTGCGCAGAATTTAATTCATTTTTAAGCCCCTTTGTAAATGGATTTAAATGCTGTGTCGACCAGGGAGGGCTCATAAATAAGGCTTCTTGCGTGACCCAGTCAGTGTAGGGGAAGTAGGGTTGGGCTACAGCATTGTGCTTTATCTTTGTATGGGGATCGATGGCTTGGAGGATGGGGAACTGCGGAGTTGAAAGGGCTCAGATTGCACTGAATTGTTAAAGGTTTCCAACCGAAGATGCTGCACAGAAGGCAGGGTGTCGAGCTAGCGTTTCGCTCTGCCGTGTGGGTGTTCGCGAGCGTTTGTGTGTGTCTCTGTGTTTGCGAGGCGGACAAGCGCCGCCAGGTTTTGTGTTCCGCCTGAGAGGGTTAAACACAGACAGATGGTGTGTCTGAAGCCCCACAGAGTACAGCGCGGTGAAGCAGATTTGTGGGAATCGGTGATTTTCGGGATGTGTGTGGCGAGCAGCAGTACTCACTGCTGTCTGTTATCAGACCCTAAGCATGCCAGTGAAGAGTGTGTCTGTGAGCAGGGGGGGGTATAGAATTACCTGTGCGGGAAGAGTGCATTTCCCCCCCTAAGAGCTGCAACCTTAAATTTAGCATAATATCAATGTCCACTCATTACCGTCTTAAATAACTTATAAATGGTGTTTTCATGAAAGAAGAAAAAATGAAATTTATGCTCTCTCTCTCTCTCATATTTTTCCCCATGCCCCTCCCCGGTAGAGTCTGAACTCCACTTCGCTCCCTCCAAGCCCATCTCGTTTCCCGGCACACAGTCAGTCGTCACCTTCCTCACCAAGCTGAAACACAACTCGCTGCAGAAACGCAAGGTAACCAGGGCCCTGTTTCACAAAGCAGGATTACTGCGTTAGCTGGATCAGCCCTCCTGAATACTCCTCAGGAGAGGTATAGATGGTGTCACAGGAGGAGGGGGTCAAATCGAGGCCAGAGTTCTGAAGTGCCCCATTCACACTACGGGCTTTTATGAAATTTGACAATTTTTTTTTTTTGAAAATATTAGATTTTTTTTTCCTTAAGCGACTTAACTGCAGGATTCCTTCAGAGCTTGCATACATATATTGAGCTCTGTAATTTTTGTGACTGGGGTTTGGTATGTATATATTTTTGTTCACATTACACAAGGATTTGTTCTATCCTGATTGGTCGAGGTGAGCTCTGCCGGTCAGTGTAAACCGTAATATTCACCGTGCAAAAGTGCACGAGAGGTGAATATAACAATCCGACTACTTCCAGCTAAAAAGAGGTTCAGCTTCCCCTCGGGAGCTCCTGACAGTGTCCATATTTCGTGTCGCTTTGTCCCTGTGAGGAGCTTTATATTAGAGTTGTCGCCCTTCTCTGATTTTATATTTTCAAGTAGGGTCATATAATAAAACAGTTATTGACTTCAGTTATCGGTGAATCTAATGATTTATCCACCTTATCCAACGTGGATAAATTATTAGATTCACCGATAATTGAAGTCAATAATTGCATGGTATATGAAGTATATTATATAATATTTTATTAAACTGCGTCCTTTTATTTTTGGTGTTGTCATGTAGAAATTATGGCAGTTATGGTGCATACCCCTCCCCAAAGGTACTTGGCATGAATTGCATCAGTAAATAGGCCTACAGCGTACAGGCTTAGGTATCAGGGGGCCAATGGTTTAGTCCTCATCACTGCTCATGGTGGCCCCTTGAATCAGGTCCTTAACCCCACATTCCCGTCAGCTGCTTTGGACAACATGAGTCAGCTCACGAAGTAACTGCTATAAAATAACCAGCTGCATTAATGGATTGTATGTCAGTCATTCTGGATAAAGCAGAGACTGCATTGATCACTCTCCATGCTCTGCTGCAGTCTAACTTGTATTGGCAATCTACTGTGTAGCTATGTACCACAGAGGATATTTGGAAAGAGGTTTCTTTTCTCCTCCTTTGGTCAGTATCCATCTAAAGCAGTCGTAATCAACCCTGTTCTTTGAGATCAACCATCCTGCCGGTTTTTAAATTACCTCCAATATGGCTCAGTTGATTTCAGGAATAGGGTTGGTCGAGAACTTTTTATGCACTTCTCGTTTGTTTGCTGTGCCTGAAATGTGAAATGAACTTTTGAACGCCTGATTGCGCCTACCTTTTTAATAATTCACTTGGTCGTGCAGGTCCAGGTCTGGGTCACATGACTGCGTTTGTCACCTTTACAGGTAAAATTGGCGGCTGACAAAGAAGAGGAAGAGAGACCAATGAGGTCAGAGAAGAAGGAAACGGTGAGCACTTGTGTTTTCAGATCTAGTTTTTCTTATGTACGAAGGGCGTTGCTAACCTACTAACCTGCCTACATTGCAGCATGTTGTTTTTAGGAGATAACTGCTGAGGGGTTATTAGGGGTGAGGTCACCAGAGTCAGTATGTTCTGTACTGTGGGCTTGAGCCTTAGGAATTTAAATCATCTGAATTAAAGGTCTTTCTCTCTGTGGTGTGATTGCTTGCTCACTCACCCTTCCCCTCTCCTGCACTCACTCACTCACTCACTCACTCACTCACTCACTCACTCACGCACTCACTCACGCACTCACTCACGCACTCACTCACTCACACACACACTCACTCACTCACCCAATCACACTCTCTGTTCCACACTTTCTGTGTCTGTCTAAGTCCCCCCCCCACTCTCAGTCATTCGCTCTTTCCCTCTCTCTTTCATTCACCATCTCCCACTCTCTCCATCCTCGTCTCATTCCCTGTAACCTGCTCTCCCAGCAGCCCGTGGGCTCCCCCTCGTCGCCCCCGGTGACAGCGGGCAGCAGTGAGGTGTGTTATTTCTGTGCTCAGAGGGTGTATGTGCTGGAGCGGGTCAGCACTGAGGGCAAGTTCTTCCACCGCGGCTGCTTCACCTGCCACCGCTGCGGCGTCACCCTGCGGCTCGGCAGCTACAACTACAGCCAACTCTCAGGTGAGCCGTACTGCCCTCTGCTGGGCTCTCCAGACATTGACTGCAAAAGCGTCTCAAAATCCACTCCCTGAGTCTCGCAGTCGTTTGTTTCTTATTTGGATTTGATTTTTGTTCTTTGTAATTCTTTCAGTGAATTGTAATTTATTCATTATTTGGAGTTAATTTATAGTTTGCATTCAATAAACTGACCTGCAAGACCTTTGGAACCAAGCGTGGACTCCTTAGCGCTAGTGCTAGTCTGCTAATTACAGAATTAAATTTGATGCTGAAACTTTGAAAACTTGAGGACTCATGATCTCACAAAGAGTGCGGCTTCATTAGAAGAGAGAAAATTTTCATATTTGCGTTTTTTAGCTATTCACTTGAAATCATAAACTATTTTACTATGATGTGTCCTCCTACAATAATATGCATCGCATGTATGTGTCATAGGTTTATTATAATAACCGTAACAAAAGCTTAATTAAATCATGTTTGATCAAAATAATTGTTTTCCATCACAGGGTTATAATGTTTGAGGCAATCCTTTAACATGATTTTTGTTGCTTGTGTCGAATCCTGCATTAACACAGTTACTGAAAAACCACCTTGCATCATGGCCATCTAGGATTGGTGTTTGAGATCTTTGGCAATGTCAGGATCTCATCTGCTAGTTTATTTTGTCCTGTATTTGTTTGTAGTAAAATGATGGTAGTAGGTATTTACCCTCAGTTTTAAACAATAGGGAATGAACTGAAGAAACATGTTGCTTCGGCAGAACTCTGCACTCAACTGTGGCACCTTGGCTCCCTTTGCTTCTGATAAGTTTGTCGAGAGAACAGTTGAATTCCTTGATGTCAAAGGGAAATTAATGTCAATTTTGTTTGAAAATATTACTTGCCGAGCAGCTATTTTAAATCATCTGAGCAGTGATCGCCAGCAGCAAATATAGTGGCTCGTAAAGGTACCCTTCAGAAATGGGGCTCATTTTGTGTTTTCCCTGTTGCGGCCATCAGTGGAACATTTTATTTGAAACTGTGCTCAGTTTATGCATCATTCATCAGATTCATGAAAAATGCATAGCTCAGCCATTTCAAAGTGAAGTGCTCCTGTAGTTTTCCAGAACTTCATAGACGGGGCTGACAACCAATCTGGGTCAAATGAAACACCAAAAATAATGACATTTTTTAACTCCCATGGTCTGAGTAGAATTTCTGGAGGATACTGTAGGATAGCGAAGAAACTTTGCAAATATTTGGGGACAAATCCTCCTTTCATTTGTTTTGTGTGTGTGTCTGTGTGTATATACAATGTGCGCGCGTGTGTGTGTATGTATGTGTATATAAATATATATATATATACATAAAATACATTTTACAAAATGACAACTTTTTTGTCATTTCACAAAATGACTGGTTTCACAATCTGACTGTAACACATAGCTACACATATATTTTGTGATTTTGTGTATTCTCTATTAATATGCTCCAAAGGAAATTCTCAGGCATGTTGTCAAGTGCTATGTAGATATACTTCTTACATGTGACATATTTCATCCATGGAAATCCGATGTATTCATGTAATTGCTCAAAAACTGATCCAGGACCTGCTTAGAATAGTTGTGACCAGATATGGTCTTGAGTTGCTGATCTTGGATCTGAAATAACAGAGCGAAGTCTATCTATCAGTAACACCAGTGACCTGTAATCTTCCCCTCCCAGGGCAGTTCTTCTGTGCCCAGCATTCTGAAGAGTCGGAGCTGGACCCCCTCAGCAGAACACAGGTACCTGGGGCACCTGTCCGCCAGCACAGCTACTATATTTTCCCACAGAGAACGGACAGCACATACACAAAAAAAAGTGAACTCTGCATAAATCATATATTAATATGATCATATATTTATCATGCAGTTAACAATTTTTACCCTTTCCACAAACAATTTTCCAAAGGGGTATTTTACTAATTATGTTCATCCATCTGTCCGTCCATCTGTTCGAGTGTGTCCATAGAAAACATGAAAACAAGCATTGGTAGTTCTATACCCGTCTGCACCACTAGGGGGCCGAAGTTTAGTAACAAGTGTTTGACAAGGGGTGTGAAGTGCCATGGCACCTTATTTTATTATTTTTTTTTATAGGAGTCTTGTTTTTCTGGTCCTGTAATGTCGCTGATCCATTAATGTTATGCATGACTAGTTGTAAAATGGTGCTGATGTTGCTGTATTTTGCAGTGGTGCATATTGCCAGTGTGGTCTCATTTTGTTTATATTTATTCACTGGGTATGTTTTGCATAGGAAACTGCAGAAGGCGACAGTGAGTCTGCTCTGCCGCAGCCAGTCGCGAATCAGGAACACGCGCCGGCCCAGCCCTCGCCTGTGACTTCGAATGAGGTACAGATCCCTGGATTGCCGGGGGCAACAAGGGACCCGCAATATTCTTCCATCCTTGATAGGGAGTATGGGAATACAGTGACGACAGATGATGTTGCTCCAGATGGACATTTTTTGAAATTTCCTGCACAGGCACCTGTTCCTGCCCAGCCTGGCATCAAGACGACTCCCACTAAACTCGACAACCATGAGGGTGACCATGACGGAGGGTCATGTGCTTTCCCCTCCAACCACCAGGGGGCAGACAACGCGACTCCTCCCATACCGGCCGTGCGCTCCACTCACCTGGCCATCAGGGTGCGGATCGAGTCCTGCGACGACACGCCTGAGGAAGTCCCCATACCTGTCCCCAAACCGCGGTCCGTCCATCTCAAAACCCCAGCCGTTCCAGAACTGATTACCCCCGGGGATGAGAAGGATCTCCTTGGGACAAACGGGCCACACAATGAGCAAGGGGAAGACCCCGCCAATCCTAACGCGGACCAGGACTCCCGGCCCAAGCAGCCCCTGCGAAAGCTGCAGCTGTCGGCCGAGGAGAAGAGTCAGTTGGTCAGCTTCAATTTCAGCCACGATTCGGACTCGGAGTCTGTCGCCCCCTTCGCCTCCTCCTCCTCTCCCTCTTCCTCCTCCTCCACCTCTGCCTCGGCACCCCCCAAGCCCCCCCGAACTCATCTATTGGCCGACTCTGTGGAGGAGGCGGGGTCCTGGGTTGGGAGCCCTTCAGGGAGTGTTCGGGAACAGAGTAATCGACGCTCGTTCAGGAGGAGGGAGGACCCTTCCGGTCACCACGCCCCTCTACCCCACAGACCCCGCTCGAAATTCTCCCCCTGGAACCTCTCCTCCCCGCGGCTGGGCCGGGAGCACCGATTCGGGGGCATTGCCGGGAGCCCAGAACAGCCAGGTAAGCTCCACCACTTTTTCCTCTCCCCAAGGTGGCAGCCAATCAACTTGAACTGAATGATCTGAGTGACACCCTGTTTCTCAGGGGAAGACAGTGATTGGCTAGTCCAGTGCAGCAACCTCTGCTTTTGAGTCATTGCGTTGCTCTCTGCCATAACTGGGATCTACTCTGTCATTTGATCAACCTGTTTTTGCAAACCTGTTTAATGCTTAATTACATTTAACCCTTTAAGTATTTATCCCTATATCCGCGAAAACAATGATCATAACGGCTGCTGATCGCGGCTATTGCAGGAAGAATTTTCCAGCTACAGCTGCAAGTCGCGCCAAAAGATGTTTTGGAGGGTAGGAGTGTTTCACTGCACCAATGAGATTTTAGTATTTACGCAGCCACCTGAAGGATTGGTTGCCAGGGGCCCGGAGTGTGCATTGTCACAATTTCTTTGAACTGCAGTCATCCTATGAATTAATCATTGTAATATTCTTGTTTTTGACTATTTTGACCGCGCGCGGTTTCAAAGTGCTGGCGTTCGAGAAATCGTCAAGCGATGGCAGTGAGTTTAACGGTGAACATGCTGAATATCGTTTTTTGCTGAAAGTGATCACGAAAATGAAGCTTAATTTCTTGGCTTTGAGGAGGGAGTAATTCTGACCTGATCTGTTCAGCGCCGAGCTGTCCCATGTGGGAAATATTTTGAGTGGAGTGTTGGTAGTTTATAAAAAAACAATTTAGTACTTAAAGAGTTTAATATTAAGCATTTTTCTGGCACTGTCATGCCGAGTGACTTTAGACTGGGGCTGCAGACAGGCGAAGGCAAAGGACAGAGATGACTTGACTGCCGGGGTCACCGGGGTATTTGAGGAGTGGGGTGGGGTTAGCATGGCTGTGGGTTGCTTTGGTTGCCTCACACAGTCCAAAGTCAAGCATGTTGGGCTGCAGAGATTACAGTGCCCATAGCTGAGTGTGCAGTGTAATGGACTGGCGAACATTTCGGGGTGTACTCTGGCATCTTGCTCACTGAATGCAAAGGTACGAGGCTCCAGCTACTCCATGACTCTGAGCAGGAAATGAACAGTTTAGATAATGGATGGATGGATAATGTTGAGTGGAGGAGACGATGATGCCCTTTGCTTCCTGTGCGCTCCTTCCTCCTCAGTGAACCCTGATTCTGTGTGATTTTAGATGGATGGGAGCATAAAGTTCCCTACTGAATACTGAATAAACTCATTCCCTACTGAATACTTTTATATAAAATTGTCGCATTTGTACAGAATACTTTTCCCGAAAATTAAAAAATATAAAGTATTGAAGTATAGGTGGCCCATCACGGAGATCGTCAACTGATTTTGTGTTTTCATCGGACTGCGAATGGTCATCCACACCGCTGGCACCGGCTTACCGCAGGGAATGATAGAATTCACCGCAACGTTGGCAGCGGCTTGCCGTAGAGAATGAGTTCAGCATCATATTAGATGCTGGTGGGACATTAAGAAAAGGGTCACTCCATGCCAATTTGCCTAAAAATTAAAAAGTTGTACCTGTGACCCCCTTGGATTTTGCTGAAAATGTTTAATGAAAAAAAACCAATGGAGCTATGGAGTCAAGAAAGCAATAGGTTTTTTTTATTTTTTATTTTCTAAAGTTATGGAACTTTTAAAATAGCGGGTCACCTTTCCTTTGTACAATAAGTTTTTTCTGTTTAGAGCATTTTTGGAGATCTAGAACTTTCTCATAAATCATTATACAGAACCGAAATTTGGTATGCTGGGCGGCTTTGGCCCAGGCATTCTGACCATGTTATCAGGAAGAGTGTGCAATGCACCATTCACCTGATTTTCACATTTGAAAAGTGAATTTTGAATAGACACTTTTTTTTTCATTTTCACAAGCCTTCCTGACCAACAACAGTTTTGGAATATATATTCAGAATGTATGTGTCTGTTGACAGGAGCAATTATTGCTTCATGAGACAGTAAATAAATGTTTGGTTGGAACCTGAAGTCGGAAAGGGAAAAAAGCATCCATCAAAAATTCACTTTTAAATGGCTGTATCTGGAGAGGTTTTCATTCTACTCTTTCTCTCTCGTGGCACATTGAGAAGGCCTGGGCCAGAATCTCCAACAATATCACACCTCAGGACTGAATATTGATATATAAGGAAGTTACGGACCTCTTAAAACCCTCCCAAAAGGAAAAGCGTATCACGGGTACCAAAAACTAGGATGAAACCCTATTTGTATCTCCCCGACAACGGTAGTCGGGAGGTTCTATGGTTTAGTTCTGGGGCCGCTGCCGCCGCCATGAAGATTTTCTGTTCCGGGCTCTGGAAGCAACAAATATTACAGGAATTTCTTCACATTTCACACAGACGAAGATATTGATTGGACAATGCTCATGGCCGATTTTCGCGAATTTTGGACTTCCAGTATGGCTGCCGGCAGCCATTTTGTCCGAAATTTGGGGATCGGGGAGATGCACGACTCTGTCTCTGTGGCGACCGAGTTATCTAGTTTAAAGGTGCGCTAACTCAAAAACTATTGGTTTCTTGTGCCTATAGCTTTCATAAAACACAAAGGTACTCTTGATCATTTTTTTTTTGGCAAAACCCAAGTGGGTCAGTAGCATAACTGTTGACAATTTGGCAAGGAATAACCCAAACAATGTGCTTCAAATTGTAAATGGTTATGAGTACAGCTAGTGGACCCACAGTCAGGTCTCTGCATCAGGACAGTTCTGCGTTCTCCAAGGCCACCATGCTGGAGTCTACCAGCACAAACTGTATTTACAGTGTATCTGTTTGTTCAAGGTGAGATCTTTACCAGTACAGAGAAAGATTGTTCATCTCTTGGTCCTCAGGAGCAACCGCGGAGTTGGATGGCGATCAGTCAGATGAGGCTGCTGATGATGATGATGACGACGAAGATGAGGCAGACATTTTTGGGGCGGATGACGTTATGGATCTGTTTGATGAAAAGGTGATGACTGTAACCTTGATTTACTTTAATGTCATTCAAATTTGTAAAATATCTTAATCACATTCAATCTAATTTCTTATGAAATATAGTTGGTTTCAGTTCTATATGGGGCTCATAAATCAGCCCATGCAATTTGAATATGTATTTGTATTTTTTATGTATTTTGCCAATATTGGGCTGTCAAGTTGAAATATAAATGGAGAAAAGATTATGGTCATTATAACTTGCCTTTGTGGATGTGACCCTAATTGTTCATGATAAAGAAATTAATAAAAAATAAAATAAATAATTGCTTGTGCGATTTGATGATATCCAGTTTATAATTTATTGTTTATACTTAGGAAATTAATTGGGACCACATTACTGGGATTGAACATTATCAGCTAGCCTCAGGGTAGAATAATCTAGAAGTTGTTTCTATTGATGGTGGAGAGCTCAAAATTGGTGTTACGGAGGTAGCTGCTCCAGGCTCCTTCGCTCTATCCTTTTCCCTGGTGCTGCTCTGTTCCTCCCTCAATCTTTGTTCCTCAATCCATTCTCTCTGTTCTCAGTTTTATTGACCACACTTTTCTTTCATCCCGTTCTTTCCACCTCCATGTTTGGTCCTCAGTTCAACACGTTACCCACTGACCCTGTGGAAGCGCAGAAGTTAGAGCTGATGAAGATGCGGACCCTGGAACGCCGAGCCAAACTGTGTGAGATGCAGCGTTTCCACAAAGCACAGGTGGGAGTTCCAGACCTGACGCTGCCTCTCTGTATTCGGATTAATGCCCATCTTTCCCCCTTTAATTTAGTCATTTCATTAGGATGCACTTTTATTTGTAAATACTGTGTGTATTATTCAAGGTTTGGCTTTGGTCTTAAATATTTTCTCAGATCTTTCATTTCCTTCCTTCATGATTTGCAAATGATGTTCTCAGTAAAGAATTCAGACAACCCTTTTAAGGCAGCCAAGTGCATGATTAGAATGTTTGCAGTTGAGGATGGGACTATGGTTTAGATAGAAGTAACATTCTATATTATGAATGCACTCTCATATTATATGTGGGAAAAAACTGTACAGAGAATGCACATTCTTTATTATAAATCCACTACTATGTTATATATGGAAATACACTGGAAATGCACTGGATTTTTTTTTTTTGTGTTACACTGAGCATTTTATGTAGTACTTTGAGATCTAACCTGCTTAATATTTATTTAAAGAAGCCTGATTTTACTGTCCTTATTTTCTATGTTACAATAAATGAACTGTAACTAAAGGATTCAAAGATTTTTGGACCGACAGGAGGAATTCTGCAGCTGGTAGTCTGATGGGAAAAGCTAAGGACAGCATCTTACGGTTAATTCTTGATCTTCTATTTAGAAAAAGTATTGATACAGTGCACTTTTTCAGGCACAATGGTCCTCCATAGTCAGACTACAGGTGGTAGAGAAAGCTGCGGGAGCTAATCCTTATTGGACCCTCAGTTTCTCCCAGTACCTTGTGTCAGAAATGTTTCCAACACACCCTCCCCAAGGTTTTGAAAACTGTGAATAAGTTCTTTGTTTGTCTTATTAAAATCTTACCGGTTTAAGGGAGAATCAAAATATAGTTTATCCTTGTTATAATCTATATAGGACAGTATAGGATGATTTGTCCACTTGTCACTTCACTGTGATCAAATTATGGTCAAATCTTAATTTACAATTAATCTTAATGTACAATTAAATACTGTATAATTTATTGCACTAACAAAATGTTGTGGGCTCTTGGAGATAGAGAAAAGTCAAATAGGTGGTGAGGTTATGTGGTGAATTTCTCTCATGTTGTAGAGGGGCGATGGGGTTTAGAAGAGGGCTTGGTTTTTTCTGTACCTAAGCAAGCTGAAAACCAATTTTATTTAACACTGTTGATCTCCCAGAAATGAGTGGCCAATCAAAGCTAAAGGTAATATGATGGCTAAATTAATAAATAATTGCAGAGTGTCAGTTTCAAGAAGTCATGTGATTTCCATGAAACAGAAGCTGTTATGCTGGTGTAAAGAGGTACTGGGGCGTTGACTGGGGGAATCGCTGCAGGAACCACGACTTTTGACACGTTTTTACATAAAACTCCACCGCCTAGATTTTTCTCAAGGCTGCAAGTTTGATTCTTTGTTGCTTTGGAAAACTGCAACAGATAACACAATCACGAAGGGTGACTGAAAGCAGAAGAATGATAAAATCTCGGCCTTAGATCCCGTTTGCACCTGGTATTAAAAGGTAATCTGTATCCAGACAGGTTATGCATGTAAGAAAAACGTTTGTTAATTCAAAGGTGCAAATGCGCCATGATCGATTCTGCCTGACACATCTAGAGGTAGTCTCGCTCATATTGTATTCAGGTCTTAGGTGGGTGTCAACACTATCTGTACGACAACTGGCCAAATTCACGACTTCTACAGATTTTACGCCACCTCAGCCTGAGCCTCCTCACAAGCTGGTTTAACTCCGGATGACACAGATCCGATCTCAGTACGGAAAATGTTGAACGCAATAGAAATGCTAAGGCAAGATCTGATTGTTTATTAATCACGGAATGTGTCCGGTTACCGATTGCATTTAATACCAGGTGTAAATGAGGTCTTGGACTGGACGCCGGGGAAGGTATCGCACTGAGAGGAATTTGGGCTTAGAGCGAGGCGCGCGCTTCCATTAGCTCTAATGCTCTCCGATGTTTCCTTGTGAACCGCAGTCTATCCAGAGGCGACTGGAGGAGATCGAGGTGAGGTTCAAAGAGCTGGAGGAGAAAGGAGTGCAGCTGGAGCGTGTGCTCAGGGGAGAGGCAGGTAAGAGCGCCCCGGGGCGCCTCCCGCACCAGCGCAATCGTGGAGATCTAATCGTGGAGGTCATCTTTCCACCCCTAAAGAAGCCCTGCTCATTCAACAGCTAATGTCGATGAGCTACTAAATAGTGGAGTTGGGTTGGCAAAAATGGAGCTGTAGTGAAAACTTTCAGGATGGTACATTTCCAGAAACACAGCTTGTTACCACTCTTCTAAAGTCTTCCTCCAATAAATTTGAGTAAGCCTACTCAACTCCGCCTGGGTTGTCACCAGAGATCTTGAGGAAGGCCACCCCAAAAACGTGTTTTATAATTTTTGTGGGCCCCTCTCGGTCAGGGCCTTTTGAATTGTCATAAAAACTCCCCCAGTTGGAGTGAAAACGTTCTTCATCTCGATCAGGATGATGTCTGTGGATCTCATATTCTCTCGCCCTCTCTCTCGTGCTTTCACCTCCTTTCTCTCCCCCTTTCCCCCTCTCCTTCTCCTTCTCTCTCCCCAGGTGGATCAGAGTCCTCTGGTATGATAGATCAGTGGATTGAGCTGGTTCACCAGAAAAATGCCCTGGTTTCAGAGGAGTCTGACCTCATGGTTGCGTAAGTGACTCTTTAAACCCTTTAAAAGTCAGATCTCTGTGGTGTCAGATGCCATTTGCTTTACCAATCCTCAGCTGCAGTGTCCCTGCGCTGCTTTGGTCTCTGACACGAGTGACTGTGTTCAGTGACTGCACGCAGTCTGTGCTGTTGTCTCTGAAACCAATCTCATGAGCTCTCTGAGTACGTAAAGCCTGTGTCCTGCTGTGCTTATTGACTGCAGCACCATGCGCTCTGTGGCTGTGCTGTGCCCGTGTTGTTCTGTGGTCTCTGACATCGCTGCTGTGTGCCACAGGTCCCGGCAGCTGGAACTGGAGGATAAGCAGAGTGTTCTAGAGATGGAGCTGCGCAGATACATGGAGATAGACGGTACGGCTGCGCAGCACTGCGCAGGCTGCACTCCCTCCGCAAACATGCGCTCACTGTCCCACTGTACATACTTACTACTGTAACTATACACTTTCACTGCAAGCAATGTTCTTTTCCCACTGGTGAACGAAAGCCAGTTCAAGCAGGGACGCCGTGCCAGCGTGAGGGTTCCTTTACGGTGTGCAGCATGGAAAATACATTATTAATGTAAAGAAATGATCTAATGAAAGCAATCCACGTTTCATGGACGGTATTAATTGTAAGAATTGGCTCTTGTAGTGACAGCACGGTAGTAACCAAAGCACAGTGATAAAGTTAGCCCGGCTCACACCACACCACACTGGTAGACATTACAGCTTCGGTGATGTGCGTGATGCACCAGTGAAGGGCAGATGTTCCTCCTGTCATTCTGTTTTCAGGACATCGCACAGTTGAGGTGGATTTGATAAAATCACAAGTTGTGGTTTTAACAATCAATGAAAGGGCTTCAAATGGATCACTGAAAGCCTTAAATATGAAAACTGTGGAAATGGAGTGGAGACGGGGGATAAAACACCACAAACTGTTTACAGAAGAAAGTGCAGGGCAGCTGATGGAACCGTGGTAGAAATGAGGAACTGAGAAAAATTTACTTGCAGTCTGACGTGAAGGTCAAGAGGTCATAGGAACGTGACGCAAAGAGGCAGAAGAGACAGGAACACTGAGTCAGGAGCCTCAGCACCTGCCACCTCAGAGACACTGCACTGCAAACACGCTTTCACTGCGGGTATATTCTCATTATCACGCTGTACACTGTTACTGTTGACACTATACACACTGTATACTGTTACTGCTGAAGCTATACACACTGTACACTGTTACTGCTGAAACTATACACACTGTACACTGTTACTGCTGAAACTATACACACTGTACACTGTTACTGCTGAAACTATACACACTGTACACTGTTACTGCTGAAACTATACACACTGTACACTGTTACTGCTGAAACTATACACACTGTACACTGTTACTGCTGAAACTATACACACTGTACACTGTTACTGCTGAAACTATACACACTGTACACTCTTACTGCTGACACTATACACACTGTACACTGTTACTGCTGAAGCTATACACACTGTACACTGTTACTGCTGAAACTATACACTGTTACTGCTGAAGCTATACACACTGTACACTGTTACTGCTGAAGCTATACACACTGTACACTGTTACTGCTGAAACTATACACACTGTACACTGTTACTGCTGTAACTATACACACTGTACACTCTTACTGCTGAAACTATGCACACTGTACACTGTTACTGCTGACACTATACACACTGTACACTGTTACTGCTGAAGCTATACACACTGTACACTGTTACTGCTGAAACTATACACACTGTACACTCTTACTGCTGACACTATACACACTGTACACTGTTACTGCTGAAACTATACACACTGTACACTGTTACTGCTGAAACTATACACACTGTACACTGTTACTGCTGTAACTATACACACTGTACACTCTTACTGCTGACACTATACACACTGTACACTGTTACTGCTGAAACTATACACACTGTACACTGTTACTGCTGAAGCTATACACACTGTACACTGTTACTGCTGACACTATACACACTGTACACTGTTACTGCTGAAGCTATACACACTGTACACTGTTACTGCTGTAACTATACACACTGTACACTCTTACTGCTGACACTATACACACTGTACACTCTTACTGTTGAAGCTATACACACTGTACACTGTTACTGCTGAAACTATACACACTGTACACTGTTACTGCTGTAACTATACACACTGTACACTCTTACTGCTGACACTATACACACTGTACACTGTTACTGTTGAAGCTATACACACTGTACACTGTTACTGCTGAAACTATACACACTGTACACTGTTACTGCTGAAACTATGCACACTGTACACTGTTACTGCTGATGCTATACACACTGTACACTGTTACTGCTGACACTATACACACTGTACACGGTTACTGCTGAAGCTATACACACTGTACACTGTTACTGCTGAAACTATACACACTGTACACTGTTACTGCTGTAACTATCCACACTGTACACTCTTACTGCTGACACTATACACACTGTACACTGTTACTGTTGAAGCTATACACACTGTACACTGTTACTGCTGAAACTATACACACTGTACACTGTTACTGCTGTAACTATACACACTGTACACTCTTACTGCTGACACTATACACACTGTACACTGTTACTGTTGAAGCTATACACACTGTACACTGTTACTGCTGAAACTATACACACTGTACACTGTTACTGCTGTAACTATACACACTGTACACTCTTACTGCTGACACTATACACACTGTACACTGTTACTGCTGAAACTATACACACTGTACTCTGCTGTAGTGCACTGTGTGACTGTTCCTCTGCGTGACCTACAAACTCTGGACACAGTGCATTGTGTAATTATTGCTGTAACTATGCCCTCTCACTTTGTGTAAACTTCCACACACACTCACTGCACAACTATTCTAACTCTGCTACCTTTTTTGTTGATTTTGTTTGTGTGTATGTGTTCCTTTGTGCGTGCGCACACACGCGTGCGTCTCGCGCGTCCTCGGGCGCAGACTCGGAGAAGAGCGCAGAGCAGCGAGAGGTGGAGGAGCGGGTGCTGCAGGAGATGGTGGAGGTGGTGGACATGAGGAACTCTCTGGTGGCTTTTCTGGAGGAGAAGAGACTCAAAGAGATCAATGAGCAGCTGCACTGTGTGTCTGTGCTGGATCCCAAGAGGAAGTCTACTGCAGGGGCCCAGGTGCACTGGGCCTGAGTATTACGCGCACGCACACACACACACACACACACACTCTCCTACACCCGCACACCATGCCATCACACAATACCAAAGATGTTCTGTGAGAGACGCACAGAGGTACATACACATGCACACGCAGACGTGCACTGCTCTGAGGCTGTCCACACTCAGTCTCACAGGGCAACCGTTGCCCCGAACCTGTGCCTGCACTTCGACCACTGGTCCTGGACACTGATCCCTTTCAAGCAACTTTAATGAGCCAGAGCTTTGAGCCAATACGGCAGACATGACACCGCATGGTCCTGCCTCAATCTAGGGCAACACAACACTGCCTGTGAGAGGATGGGGACATCAGATGACAGAAGTTCAAGCTTTGAGCCAAAATGACAACCATTCCCCAAGTTGGTCTGCCACAGTAAAGGGCTGTGTAACACTGCCTCTTGTGGAAGGGAGGAAGACTGCAAGCCCCAAACCACCAACACTGAACTGCTGAACCTGCTGGAAAACAAAAACTGGCTTCCACTGCCTGATACACACAATTCTGCCCACTTGGATGCAACTGTTGGTTATTTCTCCTTTGTGTTAAGGGTAGTCCTTGGTTAGGTTGGATTTGGCAGCTGAGATGTGTATTACTGTAGTGTGAAGCCCTGCAGTAACATGTGTTACTGTAGTGAAAAATTACTGCTTCTGTTAATGACTGTGGGGGAAATTACCTTTTGGACTGAAGCATAATAGAGGTGCTGCATATCTGCTCAATTATGAGTGTGAAATCTCCAGGGCCCGGTTGTTCAAAGTTTCATTAACTTAAACTAGTGGTTAAGTCTAAACTACAGCATCTATATCTCTGAATGAAAGCACAGATGTTTGTATGTTTTTGGTGCATTTTGAAGCCCCCCCCGCAATAGTTTCAGTATTGAAGAGTATTCGCAATAATCTTATTTGGAGAGTGGTCATAAAGTCAGGTGGTTGGCGCTAACCAGCCATTACATTAACGGATCTTTGAACAACCGAGCCCAGAAGGATAATCACACTAACTGTCGTATTGCGAGATTTCATGGCCATGGATTAGATACTTACCCCAGGAGTAACCAGCACTTGCCTGGAGAGTCGTGCTGAAGATTTTAACTCCAGTACTAAATGAAACCGCTAATTCGCAAGAATGGGAAAGATCTTCAGTTGCTAAATTTGGTATGCTTTGTTAGTGAGAGCTAAAACTGACTGGATGGTGGATCTCCAGGCGCAGCGTTGGCTGCTGTGATCCTTGTCCAGAACATGCAGTGTTAACAGGAACAGTGTTGCCAACTCATTTCTCTTTTATCATGGGTAACCTGCTTAATAACAGGCACTTGCTTGACTAGCTGTCATTTTGGCTTTTTGCATTACCATGGCATCATGCTTCGGAAAATACAGTAACTGGCTGTGCGTTATTGTGTCTATACTGGTTTATTTCTAGTCACTGTTTTTGCACACAGGCTATAAAATACATCATCAGTATGAGCCGTCATGTACAGTTATATTACAGGCATTTCAGGTTTAAGATTCAGAATGAATGCGTTTTTGTTTGGTTGTACAGCTCTCTCAGGGGTGAAGATGCACTATTTATCTCTGCAGTCAGTGTTAATGCCTGTAATCATGCATGCTGATTTTTTCAAAAGCACTTAGCCAGAATGTTTATCAGCTTTGGTGACTAACGAACCAGACATGTTAGCCATTGTTATTACAGTAGGTGGAATTCAAATTTGTGAACCAATCACTCTTAATAACTTGTATGCACTTGTGTCAACATGGCCGTTCTTTGTTCAGGTTTTTGCCCTCTCGTTGCCATGGTAACATGCAACACACTGCATGCTCAATGCCACTGCAGTCATGTAAGCAAGAGGAACATTTCTGGTGATTGACAGTTTGCTAATGGTTCATATCTTGTGCTGCTGGGACAGTACTGTAAAATATGAATAAATAAAAGCATGCCTTATTGCTAAACCAAGTATTGTTATTGAATCAGCTTTGCTTTTTTCCCCACTCTGATTTCACTTAGCGTTAAAGAAACCTATCTTACCTATTATCCTTCAGGACCAAAATAAAACTGCTTCACAGTCTGCTTCAACAAAATGCATGGTTAAAAAAATTGAGCAGACATTTCCTTGCTACCAAATTTTGACAAGGCCTCCACCATCATAATAAGCTGAAAATTGAAATATTATTTTGGGAAAATATTGTTATGTACTGTTTTTGTGTTGCCTGCGAAGCACAGCGGCACATAGGGATCACTTTGTCCGGCGTCTGTCTGTCCATCTGTCTGTTTGTTACACGCCGGCGACACATGTTCACCTGAACACTCTAGTTTGTTATCAGTGAGGCTTCTGCGTACTCGTTTTTATCTCGTGTGAAAACTGGGCAGTCTCGTGGATATCCTTTTAAAATGTAGTCTGGGGAATCGATTATCAAGACAAACAAAATAATGTAGCTATTAATAATAGCCTTTATCTCTCCACAAAATCATTACAGACCTCGAGTGCATATTCTGTAAATGTACACTACATGTCGTACACTGCCCTACAACCAAGTGTCCATTTATATAATACTTATGGCTTCGAATATGGTAAGAATTGAAATGCATCACTGCTCTGTAAAATTTATCTAAATAACTTGCGTGGGATATGTATTTGATCCGGTAGCTAGTGAATAACTTGTCAAATTTGGAGTCACCAGTTTCAACCATCTGCTCAGAGAATGGACCCAAAGGCCTGTTGTGGTGCTGAATGAATTCTGGATAATGGCAAATCATGATGTGGATCTTGCTGGTAACTGAAATGTTCGAATTCTTGTATGTCCTGTCAAATCTGGCCACCTCTTCCTTGTACAGTGGATCCAAGGTGAAACCTAGACATGCATTCATAGTGCTATTTGTCAAAATTTGGTACCAAAGGAAATGTCTGCTCATTTTTTTAACCCTGTATTTTTTTAAACCACACTGGCTTCTTTAGCATACAGCCTCACTCATCAGGCTTAGCACTGCAGTGGAATTTGTCATCACTAGGGGGCGTGTTTAGCCCGATCAGTTGTGACCAGCGATTGTATGCCAATGACGAAGCTGCAAGGCTCTCCCGCAAACGGGATGATAGTGCACAGGTGAGCTTTGTTTTTAATTCATTTCACTAGCTTTATTCATTATCGGGTAAAGACTTGAGGCCTCTGCAAAGGTCAATGCCAAATACGAACTCCCAGACGGACGTGAAGCACCAGCAGTTTACGATGTCCTCCTTTTTACTGTATGTGATAAGACAGGCTTCTTATGTAACATACCATTGTGCTGTAAGATATGTCCAAAAGTCCACTTTTTACAGTTCAAACATAAAATCAGCCTTGTAATTATTGTTTTAATACACTCAGGTTATTTATAATTGATGCATGGAGTGCAATCTAGATTTTTTTATTTTTCGGTGTTTGATTGCTTTAATTAGTTTTTGCCTTATGTAACAGAGATTGTTTCTCCTCAAACGTCTTGCATCCTGACAGACAGCTCCCTAAGGGGAAGCCGCTGATCAGAGGATGACCTTAAACGGGAGAAAACAAAGGGATTTAATTATCTGTGTCCTCCCTTTATCCAGAACTGTGGCTCTCAACATCTGTCCTGGGGACCCCTGTGCTGATTAGTATTCCAACCATTTTGTTAATTAGTCTTGATTCAGTACAAACCATGTTTAGAGTAGTCATTTGCTGTGTTGAATCACATTATGTCAGAAATAACTGTATGCCATAAAAAATTATAAAACCAATTTCTAATTTGTGATCTATAGATAATAAGTGCATAAAAAGAGGGTGATATCTAATAGATGTAATTAAGGAATCCGTTTGTTCCTAATTAGTGAAATCTTGGACACATGGTTGCAAATGTAACATTTTTTGAGACAAGAAAGTTGCAGAGTCAAGCCTGTCTTTGGCCATGTTTATTATATAAGCAAAGAATTTTGAGAGACATTTAAGCAGTGTTCAGCCGGGCGATTTTCAGCTTAGTGGCTTTATCATGGCCTGAATTATTTTTTGATGAAATTACCCGTTATTGCCTTGTCCAGTCTGTTGGGCTACAGTTTTGGTGACTTAACTGTTTGCACCTGTTGTAAGTTGCTTTGGATAAAATTGTCTGCTAAATAAACGTAATGAAATGTAATGAAATTACTAATATGAAAATAGACAGTATGTCCAAAGGCCTTTTATTTTTATGGCATGCTTGGGTATGTCTGACAACTTGGGACTCAACTGCTCTCAACATGAAATACTCCTATTTAAGATGAATAAACTGATAGTTGAATTCCTGTGATTGTAAATTCGATTGAAATGCTATCTAGCATGGGGGGGGGAGCAGGTTTGGGACACCAAACATTCAGTACTAGTTTGGCATCTGACCGATAGGAAGATGATCTCCAACAAATTCTGGAAAATTTAAACCATGGACAATGAGACTAAAGATCTAGTTTAGCCAGTCCTGTCTGGATTCAGTGTCTCTATGTCCATGTTATTATTCGCCAAAATTTAAAATATAGATCATCCACCTACTGTTATCCACCACAGTCATTTTTCCCTGGTCTTCACTGCACTTTTCTTTTTTTTTCTTTTTGATTGACTTCATGAAGGATGTGCTGGAGAGCTTGATTTACACATTTTCAATCTCCGAGCATAAGAATTTTCCATAATGGGAGATGACTAAGATCTGAAATAGTTGATTGTGTCATGTCTTGCACTACAGTTCCCAGCAGGTAATTGGATATGCAGCCATGGCAACAAGACCTTCATTCCCCTGCGCCTCTGTCTTTGTCTCTCCCCTCCATCCCCCCTTCCAGACAAAGAAAGTTACACAAAGTAGGAATGAGACCCAGGCTGTATTCAAATAGTCTTTTTTTGCTTAGGAAAATTTCTGTCTCCTTGAAAATGACCCAGAATTATTTATGTAGCGGATATAAGTGTGTTTGAAGTCTCTAAATGTGAAGGAAAGGTGCTTTCTAACTTATCGCCTTTAGCACGGGGTACACTGAACCGTCCTTTATGAAAAGAACAGAGATAACGCTGCCACACAATACCGTGCGGCAGCATTATTCAGAGCGACGACTATCCATCCCTCCAATCACAAAAACAAATGAGCGTGACAGGCAAGAGACGCATGATCATGTCACCTTGTGTAAGTGCATTTGGTTTCTCGTAGTCGCGTAGGTGTCTTCCTGAACCGTAATGAGTTTTCCTTTACATTTTTCTTCAAGCTCATGACATTTTCCATTGAGGTTAAAGAAAAGTGGTTTGGAATTAGATGATATGTTGTAATTTTTTTTGACTATTGGAACGCAGCCCCACTTCTGCTAACTGTGACTAACCTTTGCCAATAGAGGATTATGTTCAAGGAGGATGTAGCCTCTGACATCATCAGTGAGGTCATATTTTCCCTTCTGTGGGTCCCGCTGACCTTGGGTTTACCTCAGAAAGGTTCAGAAATATAGTTATACTTGTAATTGATTCAACTCTGTCAGTGCTCATAAGAGTGCTATAGAAAGCATTTGCGCACTCAGTGGCCACTTTATTAGATACACTTTTTTAATACTGGGTACAACCCCCCTTTGGCCTCAGACCAACTTAAATTGTATGTGGTGTGGATTCAACAAGGTGCTGGAAACATTCCTTGGAAATTCTCTAAGTTGACATGACAGCTTAGCTATTTTGAAAAAGATAAAATGGTCAGCGGTTATGAAGGGATACATTCCTGAGGGAGGGCTCACGCTGGTTGACAGGTGACCGTAAGGAAAGGCTGTCACTCCATAATACTCTGTATAATCAATCCCCCCTCACTCTGATTCCACACTATATCTGAGTTTAAACCAGGTGGGAAAAGGTGTGTTTTTATCACCGCATGAATATTAATTTTGTCTGGCTTCCTTAAGAATTCTTGAGGGGCATTCCGCAGTAGTAAGATTATGTAAAAAAACCACCAGCCACGTTTTAGCCATTCTACCAGACAGCCTGTACCTTGTGAGAGAATTGATTTTGTGGGATTATTACATAAAAGCAGGTGCTGTACATTACATACACTTGTTACAAGTCATTATAATTCCCTATATTTTAAGCCAGTGCAGTGAAAGTACCAATCTTTTGATGATATCCCTTTTATAGCCAATCATGTTACACACCTGATGCTAGTTAATTACTTATTCAATGTTCTTTCAGCTGATTCTCTTATATATTAATTGCCTTTTCAGCTCTTTTTTGCCTCTGTCCCAACTTTTCTGAGACCTGTTGCAGCCAGAAAATTTGAAATCAGCTCAATTTGTGGACAAAAATGTATAATGTCTCAGTTTAAAAATTTGAAATGTTATCTATGTTCTATTGTAAGTAACATTGGCTCATGTGATCTGAAAGTCATAGCATTTTGATTTTATTCACAATTTACACTTTGTCCCAACTATTTCGGAATTGGGGTTGCACATTGATTGATTGAAAATTGTCTTCCTCTCTCTATGTAAAGGCCACAGACAAGAATAGCTTTTTACATGATACCAGTTTTTATACTTTACCACTGAAAAGAGGTTTGCCTTACAGTCAGTTTTTGCGTCTCAAACGTATTTCTAAAAATTCTTCTGATTTTGTACTGGAGGCTAAAAAATTATATGACCAATTTGTTCTAAGGGGCTACCTTAAAAGCTGGCTTAATTCAGCTTTATCTAAAGTTCATTCTTCTACTTCATCTATTAAGCCATCTTTCAAGAAACCTCAATCTAATTACCTTACTTGTCGCTCTACCTATAGCCCCATTAGTAAACAAATTAAGGACATCATTGCCAGACATTGGCATATTTCATCTACTGACAATGTGGGCAAAAGCTTGTTTTCAAATCTGCCTCTTTTTGTTCATTGTAGGAGCCGTAATATCCATGACATGCTGGTGCACGCAGATGCCTTCCATCCCAAGCCAGGGGATAGAATGGATGGCCCTAGTGGCTTTTTTCTGTGTCACCATTGTACCTCTTGCCAAAATAACAAAAAAGTGAACACGTTTGTTAATGATATAACTAAAAAAAAGATACAAAATGCAGAAATGTATCGATGTCGTTCTATTAATGCCATTTATCTCCTTTGATGTTCTCATGGTTGACAATATATAGGCAAAACTAACCATTAACTCAGAACTAGAATCAATGAACACAGAAGTTCCACCCATTGAGGAGATCCAAAATCCCCTGTTGTTAGACATTTTCATTTCATTTTGATAGAATTGACCCTAGCCACAGACACGCAGATCTTGAAACTAAACGTCTTCAGTGTGAAAGCAAATTGATTTATATTCATAAAACTGAACAGCCTTTTGGCCTCAATGAAACGCTTAACTTGTCTTGCCTCCTATAGGCCATCTAGTTTTATTTTCTTTTGCATATGTCTGCACCAGCATAGTGTTGTTTTACAATCCTTTTTTGTATTCATATTATGAAATTGAGGTGCACATGTTTGTTGATCTCAATTACATTGAGTGTCTTTAATTGATTAATTGGTTGCACCTGACTTGAATCCTGTTGTGAATTACTCTTGTAGCACTGATGATGGTCTAATGGACTGAAATGTTTGCTATTTCTTTGGAGCACTTTTAGCACTTTTTTCTCTTTCTATTTTTTCTTTTTCTGTGATCCATCATGCCTCATTAAAGTTTTTGGCATATTTCTCAGCATATGAATTCATCTATGTGGCAGTTTTTGCCCATTTTTGGTGTGCAGGTACTTCCTCTGCCAGTTTTCTAAGTATAATGCAGTTCATGAATGAATCCAAAGGCCATGTGTGTTATTCATGACATTCACTGTGGTACTGCACTTATGTAAGAGATTCATGTTGAATTGCCTTCAATATGACTGCATATGATGATGTGAAATGAGTTTTATACAATGCATTCGTCCTTGGTGAAAAACACAGAAACTGGGAAAGAAAAGACCGAGCTAAAGCCGAGGCCAGAGCATTGCTATTGTACTTGAATAGCGGACATTTTGTGTCTGAAAGACAGTCCGTTTCCATGGCATTGAAAATGCTGGATAAGAACAGAAATGGCAAATGAACAAAAGGTGACTCAGTGGTCATTGCAAAACATGTCAATATGGCTCAAATCCTGACTGCACTGTCGTATCAAGGATAATAAAAGTGCTTCTATTTGTACATTTATTTTATATTAATCATCATGGCATACATACTACTACTAATACTACTAATAATAATAATAACAATAATAATTTTCCATTTCATCTTATTTACTTCATGTGAACTTCATATCTTTATAATGGTCATTATTTGATGCTCATTACATAAAAGTATTTCAGACCAAAACGGTTTGCCAACAGGTAGAGCCCCAATCATGAGGAAAATATAAAGAGCTGTATATAGAGTGCGGGCCAGTTGGGGGAAAAAAACAATCCCAGGGAGAAGCCCCGAGCCTCACACTTTATACCAGCTGGGTATAATTAACAGAAAGATTTATATTTACCCCCATTTTCCACACAAGAGATTCCTACCAGGGAGAGAAAATATCACAACCTTAAATTACCTGTCAAGAATCATGATATACACCACCAGTCAAAGGTTTATGAACACCCAAACATTACAAGTAGTTAGAGATAAAAAATAAATAAATACAGTATAAATTTTAGAGAGCTATTTTGTTTGAAATAAAATAGCTTCTTCAGATTCATGAAAATAGCCATCTTTTGCCATGATTCTTGAGGATATTCATCATTTATTTCTACAGGAACAGTAGGAGTAGAAGCTCTAAAAATTTACAGCTAACTGAATAGTGGAATTTCCCACAGATGTGCCAGGATTAAAATAAAAGGCAGACCAGCAAAATATGAGGAATACAAAAGAAAAACAATCAGGGTCCAAATTTTGCATTTTTGTATATTTTTTATATTATAGAGCAGGGCTGCCCAACCCTGACCCTGGAGAGCTATCCTGTAGGTTTCTCCTTCAACCCAAATTCAACACACCTGATTCAGCTCATTAGCAGCTCGTCAGGATCTGTAACTGGGAAAGTAGATGTGGTTTGCTGTGGTTTGAGTGATAACTTTCAAGATGGTAGCTCTCCAGGAACAGGGTTGGGCAGCCCTGTTATACAGTATGCCATAAGAATATTTATAATACTATATGATAATACAAAACCCAAAACCAGTGAAGTTGGCACGTTATGTAAATCGTTGATAAAAACAGAATACAATGATTTGCAAATCCTTTTAAACTTATATTCAATTGAATACACTGCAAAGACAAGATGTTTAATGTTCAAACTGAGAAACTTTATTTTTTTGCAAATAATCATTAACTTGGAATTTAAAGGCAGCAACACATTGCAAAAAAGTAGGCACAGGGGCCTTTTTACCACTGTGTTACATCGCCTTTCCTTTTAACGACACTCGGTAAATGTTGGAACTGAGGAGACCAATTTTTGAAGCTTTTCAGGTGGAACTCTTTCCCATTCTTGCTTGATGTACAGCTTAAGTTGTTCAACAGTCCGGGGTCTCCGTTGTCGTATTTTACGCTTCATAATGCGCCACACATTTTCAATGGGAGACAGGTCTGGACTACAGGCAGGCCAGTCTAGTACCCGCACTCTTTTAGTACGGAGCTATGCTGTTGTAACATGTATGAAGGCTATTTTTGCCTTCATATTCCCCATTCTTAAACCCCATTGAGTAATTTTGCTCAGCTTAGCAATGGAAGGTGTATGAATTCTTGGGCAAAAAAATCTTCAGCATTGACCTTTTCGGGCAGGGAAACCTTCAGCACTGACTCTTCTGGGCAGGGAAACCTTCAGCACTGACTCTTCTGGGCAGGGAAACCTTCAGCACTGACTCTTCTGGGCAGGGAAACCTTCAGCGCTGACTCTCTTGGGCAGAGAAACTTTCTGCGGGCAATAGAAATGGTCTGGGGGGATTTTGCTGTGGAGTCAGTCCAAGCTTGAGTAGATTAGATGCTCCTGGGCATATTCTCTTCACTGCTGTGAAAGAGCCAACATCTTATGTGATGTAAATTCAATTTTGAGGCTTGACTTGGTGATGATGGAGATGAAGCTCAGGGTACTGAGTACTGTGAATGATGTGTGATGCTCAAAACTTCTGTTGTTAACAATAATAATAATGATGATATTATTGTTATTATTATTATTATTATTATTATTACTGTTTTTCCCGGTACTTTGTATTTTCAGTCAGTTTCACTTTAAAGTTTCACAAATAATATAGTAAAAATTAAAGATTACTGTACATGCACCCTCTCTTATTTGTAAGTGTAACACTGCAATATGTGTAGCGAGAACATTTCTCAGTATGTGTACAGAGAATTATTCAGTCTCGCTGTTCTTAAAATTTTGTAGTAGTGCTTTGAATAATCACTATTGAATAATCAAACTTTTTTGGTTGTGGGTAATCAACATGGTTCGCAGATTTGACAGCTTGTATGTTGAATTTTAGGGCGAATTCTGATGGAAGATTCAATGTTTTTGACTGAATTCATTCTTTATGATATGACGCAATAAGGTTTGTGTGGATAATTTTGATAGCTAGTAAAATTAAAAAGGGAAATGTTTGGTGAAAAATGTGTTGGCAATAGGAACTTGTGATAAAGTCCAGCATTTCTCAGGATAGAATCATTTTGATCTTTGGCGCTTAAGCATGATGTGTGTTTTAGTGCGGACAGAACTTCTCTAAACCACATGCACGTCTGTCCTCACACGTCACATTTTGCTGCTATCCATGGTCCTGAACGTAGGTATGATCGGCGAGGCGGTTTGTAATATGGCTAGCAAACTGCAATCACTTGCCCACCTGGCTACTCACTCCACAATACGGTTGAAATGTACTTCGAGATTGTTTTATTAATCCTCTGAATATGAAGCAAAAAATCCACATAAATTATAGACCTAAGGAAAAAAGAATACTGGATTTAATTAAGAGTTATGAGTGGTTTAATTCTGTTTTTCTGGTTGTGCGAGTACAGAGCTGCAGTAGGAGCTTAACACGCGCTGAGGTCTAGATAACGAGCTTAAGGCTTCACTGTATGAATGAGCCGCATGAATAACTGCTGATTCATGAATTTCTTGCAATAGGCTAGATATTACAGATTTATGCTTCTCCGACACACTCTTCAGTGTGGGTACCATTTTCACTCGTTAAACTTGCTGATAATTCAGTGAGATCAGATCAAAGCACTGCATTGAAACTTTCAACATATTACATCCTTATGTGCCATGCGTGACTCCGGCTGAAGTGTTTGCAGCGGAAAAATCAGCAACGACCATTATTACCAAACGCATTACTGTATTACAGGATATTGCCGTCGCCGTCAGTGTTGTCATTATAAATGTGGATATAATATATAATAAGTGGATTCTACATTAAAAAGTGAAAGGTGTTTCATTTTACAAATGGTCTTCACGTCAAAAAATAATAATTCAAAGCTTTAATGGTGATGTGACCCCGATTATAGGTCATCTCATCTTACCCCGTCCTCTCTCCCCGCCCTGCTGAAGCACCTGTAATCGCTCGACCTGTTAGTTATTTCTGAGCTTCTCGACAGAGTAATCCGTCCAGACCTCGGCGAGCTTTCGACAGGAGAGTCGGCATTCGTATCCAGGTAAGGAAGAGGCGCATAAGCTCCGCCCGGGCAGCATCAGTTGCTTCCCGCAGGCCCTTATTGAGAAAGCATTGCTTCTGAAAAGCACTGAAATTGGCAATAATTGTCCATACAGGCGTCATAAGGCGCTCTATGGTGGAAGTGTAGATTGTTTGACTGATATTTAGCTTACAATTCGTCGGACATACACAGCGCGCGAAAATAATTCTTAAAAGTTTTACTTCATCGTTCACTGGAAATGTTAACACAAGAGAACTGATTTTACGAGCTATAGGCTTATTTCTCGCTGCATTTCGCTGGAATCATTCCACGGTGCGAATGGCTCGTGTATCTGGATGATTACGCGCACGGATGTAAATCCGTATAAGCGGACTAATATAACTAAAGCTCTGAACATTCCAACCCTGGCATGCAGATGTGAACGGTTACATGCAATAAATGTCCGTTTCTATGCAAGCAGCCAGTCGTTTCCTCCCATTTTCTCAAGCGATTCTTGATCGTTGTTGTCCTTGCATTTGCCGAAGCAATTGCTTTAATAAAAACGGAACTTGTGGACGGAGTTGTAATTCACATCAAGGTAAGAGAAGCCGGTGCAGAAACGGTGTATTTTTGATAACTTTGTCAGTAGTCTAAAATGAGTGATTCAGTGAATGTTTAATATGAATTAGCTATTCAAGTAATTAGAAAGGTGAGGGTGTTTAGCCTATTTTCCATGCATATTGGAGGAAAAAATTTTCTTGGCTTGGACTTGGACAAATTCGGGGTGTAGATGTTTTTGCAAGCGCGCTTGATGTCCGAATGCATGATCTAAGGTATACTTTTGTGTGTAGGCTATTTGCAGTGAGGTTATAGTGTGTTCTCTCGCTGAACATATCATTTTGTCTTACTCTTAGATCCCATTTTCAGAATAATTTGTCATGCTTTATCGGGCTAAGGATTTGCAGCCAATAACACAAGTAGTTACATAAGGCAATGGTAGATGTGATGCACATGAAATACTGAGACGCAAAATGCTTACTGCTGCAAACAAGAGGATTATTTGTTTATCTATGATCAAATGTTGAAAGACATGAATTTCCCAGCTTTTAAAAAGCTGGAAAAGTACTTATTTTGACCCTTCACGCTGGCCTACGCAGATGAACGGTAGTGCATTTAAATACGAACACCTACATCGTGAATATGCCTTAGCTGTGACCCCTGTGGACAACTCAGAAGTGCGTAGCTCACTAGGGAATAAATAATTATAAAATGCTGCCAAGAGATGCAAAAATTGTTTTGATTTTTCATTCATATGTATGATTTTATTTCAGTTCTTGATTGTATTGTCTGTCAAGATCCATTTGATGTGTTTCTATTTCTCCTGGGCGGCAATATTTTAAACTGGCAGTGTTGCCTTTCCCCTGCTAATTCTGACCTCTCTGAGAATCAGACAGACTTGGTTTTTCATAATTGGATGTTCTCTTGTTTTTAGGTTACCCATTTTGGCACATAGATTGTGAAAATAAAACTGGAGGAACAAACAGACTCAATTTTGCGCGCCAATATGCAAGATAAGCCGTAAGCATAGATTGAGCCTTCTTGTGATCTATCTTTGATGGATCGTTTTGCTTCGTTGGGTTTTATTTCTGTCAGTGGAATTTGACTGCTTGACCGGCGGCTCCTGTAATTGCATTGGATGGAGCGACAGATCAACAGTCGTCTAATCTGTTATGTAAGTGGGACAAGGCCAGGCCGCATGGCATGCTCATCAAGGGTTCAGTAGGCTTTTGTAATCGATAGGTTCATTCAAGCTAAGCCAAACAAGCCTCTGCAGATTTTAATGCTATGGCCTTCTAATACAAGACCCACAAGGTAAAAAAGACAAGATGAGCAGAGGAAAGAATGGAGACTGATTTTTCTTATTCATTTATCAGTCATTATAGAGATGGGAGATGGAGTTTATGGCATTGTCTGTCATTGTGCAAATGTTGGCAATACAGTTTGAGCACCGTTCTCTTTCAATTGGGTAATGTTTGATTTGAAGCAAATGAGAAGTCAGCTTATTTATTTCAGAATGTATAACCTGCTCTGTAAACCCAGATATTATGGTATACTCCAATGTTTTGTGGAAAACAATCATCTTCAAAAATTTTATATGCCAACTTAATGATCTTGTGATGATCAGCACTTAAAAATATGGTTAAATAATTTTTCAAATTATATACTGTGATTTTTGAAAATTAATTAATTTTAATTTAATTTTATTTATTTTGGGAACTGCACATACAAGGCAAATATGTCGGCTTAAACAATCTTTTGGAGGTAATCCATTTCCACAAAACATTTGAGTTAACCACAATGTTTGACTTTTCAGAATGTGTGAATGGGGTAAAATAAAGCTCTGGTAATGCACTAATAATTGTACTTCTGAGGGAAAAAAATATGGTGCTAATTTACTGCCATATTACAACTGTTAGGACAGGCCTCTTTTCAGTAATGGAACACCATGCACTGTTCTGTCTTTGTTCTGCTGGTTGTATTATTGGTGTTTTGAGATTAGATATAGTTGTTCTGAGCCTCGCTGGCAGAATCATGAACAAGCCCTTGTGATTCCGGCAGCTTTTCACCTTGATGTCTGCCCACCCTATTTCAGGTCTTTTCTTCAAGCCCTGTATGTCATAAAAATGCTGTACTTGGCATGTGCCTGATGTGATTTATATTCATTTTTCTATAGAAATATAGGCAACAGGCCATCAGACTTTCTTGAGTGCCTTGCGGTAATTGAAGCCATAGCAGGCCATGTGAACCAAGGTCATACTCATGAGAGTGAGTTAGACGACTGCCAAGAGGCTAGCATCAAGGTTTGGAAAAGCTGTGCATCATTGTCAGATATTGTTAGCTGTGAGTGAACATTAGCCAGTTTGGGCTTGGAAATGGGAGTTGGCAAGGATGGATAAATTCTCTGACTGATTTATTTATTAAAACGATTTATTGAGCCCATTCTCATCCCAACGCGTCATATATTGACACTACCTGACCAAACGTCGATATGAGGGGCAAAAGGTCGCTTTTAGCGTCCTTTATTGAGGCCAGTGTAAAACGAACCCTAATCCCTAAATTAAAACCCTAAAACCCTAAATTAAAACAGGTAATCGTGACCCACAGTACTGAAAGGCAAACCTTAATTTCACAAGTAAAAGGCTCATTAACATTGAAAATATGATTTCCAGCTGTTCTTGGTCAACCGAGGCTGTAGCACATAATTCAATCATTTCCATCAGAATTTGGGGCAAAATCCTAAAATAAATTCTACTGATGTAAGGCTGTTGCCCGTGTTCTTCTGTCCTCAGAAATCCCTGTTGAAGGTCTGGCCAAAATGGGTCGCAAAGAGGCCATTAGTGAGTGGAAAAAGACTATCAACAACATCCAGGAGGTGTTTGAGTTCATGGAGGTCCTCGGATCGTGAGTACTCAAGACATGTCAACGTGTGTTTATAACCTCTATGATACAGTTGTTATGTTGCGCCCCTCATTGACTGACTGTCGCTATACTAACGCCTGTACGGGAAAGCTCTAAAAGTGCTTCGCGCGGCCTCGTTATGAGTTGGAGGCTTCTTCTTCTTATTTTTGGTTTTATGGTGTTTACAGACCTGTTGGTGTATTACCGCCAACTACTGGATTCATTCAACATAAATTTCCCTATTCCTCTTATATCGAATTCCCACCAAAGCCTCGCCAAAGTGAAAGGTGCACTATGTCTAACAATGCGTTTGCACTCTGCATGTGTTCAGTGTGAATACACTTTCAATTCGTCTGATCTACGAGCCGAATGTAGACGCAATGCATTGGGTTTTGAAGAAGGAAATGACGTCAACACCAAAGCTGCCTGCTGATTGGTCCAGCCAAAAAGTTTCAGGCGAAGCGCC
Organism: Gymnothorax reevesii; assembly: GCA_029721435.1. Taxonomy (NCBI): domain Eukaryota; kingdom Metazoa; phylum Chordata; class Actinopteri; order Anguilliformes; family Muraenidae; genus Gymnothorax; species Gymnothorax reevesii. The sequence goes on along the minus strand of CM056585.1, from coordinate 74,703,582 downwards.
GCCTTTAACGCCCTGAATGGGAGCGATCGTCAAAGCCACCTAGCGGACACAGGGCGTTAATCATTAACGTTAGTGTTTATGGAGCGTTTTCTTAAGAATTGTTACAATACAAGGGTGGCACAGTGGTGTAGTGGGTAACACCATCACCACACAGAAAGAAGTTCATGGGTGAGAAAACAGCCTGGGGCCTTTCTGTGTGGTGTTTGCATCTTCTCCTAATGTTCGTGTGCGTTTCCTCCCACAGTCTGAATACTTGTGTGTTGGACTAATTGAGGACTCTTAATTGCCCGTAGATATGAGTGAGAGATGTGTGCTATGTGTGCACCCAGTGATGGATTGGCAAGCTGTCCAGGGCGTGTCCCTGCCTTTTCGCCCATAGTCAGTTGCGATGGGCACCAGCTCCCTCACGGCCCTATTGAGGAGGAAACAATCGGATGGATTGTCACAATACACCCTACAAAAACCCTGGCTTAAATCACAAATGCTTTTTATTAGGCAAGAATATGGAGTAAATATTGTATGTAATCTTCTCCATACATCGCAGAAACTCACATCCCTATTTCTCTAAATAAATAGCATTGTCTTAACAAGACATTCATATAAATATGAAAGGCAGGTGGTCACTGCAGGACCAAAGAGAATACTTTTTGTCAAACCAGTGAGATGAAGGACAGTGATGTGTGAAACACTGAAACATACTCGAATATTTAAATGTCTGCTCAGGCCGGCTGGTTCAGTTAAGACTTCATATGGGATGGACGAGCCATATGGATGTTGGTGCCAGTGGCTAATTTCACTGGTATCTTCATAAGGTGCGACTGAAAATTGTCCTGCGCTCTCAGAAAAAAGTACCTATTTGTACCTTTCACTGGAACAGTGCCCTCAAAGGCACTCCTGTCGTACTTGCTTTGTATTTGCTTTGGAACATAAACGTACCTTTTTCACACAGGTACCTTGAGGTCCCATAATTAGCCCTAAAGGGCACATAAGTGCTGAATGCACCTTGGGGAACAGAAATAGACTTCTCTTGTACCCCTATTTCTGAGACTATGGTCAATGTGGATGTGGATATGGGAGGCTCAGATCATTAGGGTTCCATGTTTCATTGTTCTGCAAAGGTTCCCTCAGGGTCAATCTGGTGCCCACTGACTCCATGCTAAAGCCATATATGCAGGTTCTTCCTCTTACTTTACTGGAAAAGAAGTAGCTGGAAACATTTCATGTTTCAAACAAAAGTGTCAAATGTCTGCGTTATCACAAATCAGGTGTGGGGTTACGACATCAAATGAGGCTGTGTTCGCAAGTCATTGGGTACTCTAGATTAATGTCAGAATTGGATATGTTCAGTTGCACATTGGCTATCAAATTTATGATTTAATATTTGTAGAGCTTCAAGTAGAGAGCGAAGGTCATCTCAAATCTCGTCTCATCTCACATCTCGCTGATATTTTGGATTAATGTCTTTGTTCTGTGGCAAAAGGTTCAATCTTCATTTGCATTCTTAAATTTTTATCTGAGGACAGATACATAAATTAAGTAGTCAACTTTTGTTAAGCTGACGATTATTTATAATTTCAAACTTTTCTGTTTTACAAAAAGGTGGTTAATCTTTTGTGTGAGGAAATATTGTCACGTTTTATGGTTTATCTCTGCTCCTCGTCATCAGAAAATGAATGTGACTTCAGACAATACGAAAAAAAAAAGTTACTCTAATGCTGACGATAAGACGAGCGTAAGAGCGCAGCTGTGATTGAGTTGAAGGCCTGTGCTGAGGCCGCACCTACTTTATTTCTTGAATGAAGGGAGCCTCTTGTCTCATTTGGACAGGACGGACAGCTTTACTGGACAGTAGATTTACACGAGACCTACTTTAACTGTGCTTCATTATGGCACTGCGAGATCCAGTAATCTGGGACCCTCCTATTCTCATCCGTGGCCACAGCAAGATTACTGGGCTGGACTCCACTGGCTCTTACGTCAGCATTATTCCAAAAGCCATTTTTGGACCAATAAAATAACCAAGGAAATGCTAAGAACTAGCATTTTGTGCTCTTAAAAAAATAGTAATTGCACAAAAAAAGAATTACTTGGAAAAGATGATGGTAGCAAAATTGGAAAGAAAAATTACTGAATCTACAATGTGAAATTTACCGTAGAATTTATAACAACATTCAGCGTTTTGTGCCCCATCTGGAGATTAATACTAAATTAGGCTATTCTGGAAGGAATAAGGTCATTGCTTTTAAATATTTTGGAAAAATAGGTTCCATCTGACAGACTTGCTGATGCAATGTTTCCAAAATGCTCTTCTGAGCAGCCTCTAAAAGAGTAGCATTTGTCTGTGTAAATTTTTTGTTTGTTAGCTTGCTGGTCTGTTTTTAAGTTGGGTAAAATGGTTCAGTCTGTAAGCTTTCACAACTTTAACACTTAGCATAGAGGGTTACGTGAAAAATTCAAACATATTCCTAACTGGCGATAATCCAAGGGAACTTTCTCTACGGGTAACGTATCACTAGTTGTCACAAAGGAAATAAAAGTATGTCTTCACATGCAGCAGGTCTGTCGTCTGATAGCTGCTTAGCTCGCCAATGAGATCCAACAGCTGTGTGTTAGCGCTAGCGCTCGCTGAACTCATGCTGTTGGAGGGGGAGATTGATCTGCTTAAGTTCTCTGTCAAGTTGAAAAGGATGCGGATGAGTGGAGAACATTTAATTGGATAGAGAGCGCTTGTGTGGGGCTTTGGAGATGTTCACATTCCGCAGATTTCCAACAGGGTGAGCCATCTGAGCTGAGGCGCCTTGTCTCTCGACACACAATGTTCCAGGTGATACGTACGTCAGCACTGCGTTTCAGACCTTATGGTGAAAATTAACTTGACCCCTGTGTGCGTATGTGTGATTACGTTGGCGTGTATTTGTCTTCAAGACATGTTGTTGCATCGTGTCTTCTGAAAGTTCTGATGAATGTAAAATTCACAAGAGAATTCTGAAATTCAGCCTTGGGGAAAAAAGCATCTATTGTATTAATGTCATGTGACCCTGCTGCATACTCACTGGTTGCCATCATGATTGTCTCCTCTGATTAGGATTGAATCATCTAAATACATTGAGAAAGATCAAAAGAAGTGGGAACTAGGGGGTATTAGTGGTCTGAAGAGTGATGAATGATCCTTATGTATCTGACCCAGTCACTGTGCTTGCTGTTTTGGAATTTGTTTGGAGAGTGATTGTCCTAGCTTTGTGCTGAACTGTAATGCCTTTCTTTTGGAGTAAATTCCTGAATTCAAGCAAGACCATTTCGAGGTTTGGAACACAATGCTTATATGTCCAAAATTTCGAATTTGAGATTTATATACTAAAACAAGTGGTTTATGATGCTTTCCCTTGGAGCACAAACGTGATCTCAAATTCGCAATTTTGGACATAAAACCTTTGTGCTCCAAACCCTTGATTTGATGTTGACTTGGATGTCCCAGTGTCACTGTGATTCAAGGTTTGTTTCTGTCCATCTCACAAAGACTTTCAGGAAAGATATGTGCTTTAGATGAGTACCAATAATTTTTTTCACTTCAAGCTGAAATTTGATGTCTTGCAATCTGCAAATAGAATTTGTAGATAGTGAGTTTACGGGCTCACCATTTCTGGAACTAGAAAAATTTGACAAGCCCCTAGCAACAGCTTTCTCTGCTAAATTAGTGGGCATATTTCATTGATGAGTTGGCATTTTTAGGGTGTACACCAGGGGTCCCCAATCTTTCCCAGAAAGGGCCGGTGTGGGTGCAGGCTTTCATTGCAACCAACCAGCTATGCACCTGATGCTACTAATCAAGCTTATTACTAAGGAGCCCAGGGGTTGATTAGTAGCATCAGGTGTGTAAATGCTTGGTTGCAATGAAAGCCTGCACCCACACCAGCCCTTCCTGGGAAAGATTGAGGACCCCTGGTGTACACAGTCGGCTAGCAGGCTGAGGCATATTTATATATACATTCAGGTCTTTAAATATCTAAACATTAATTATTGTTATTTTAGATATCTAATTACAACAGATTACAGAGGAAATTAAAGACTGAATATGTACAGATTTCAGTTTCAATTTTTGGGTATTTACTGTAGACTGTATAAAAAGATGGACGAAGCAACCGTGATGCCACGCTTTGGTTTCAGCATACCATTTTGGAAGCCTCGATTTTGGCAATTTGAACAGCGGCATTTTGTCATTTTGAATCCGGATGCGATTTCTATTGGTCCAGAGCGTGAATTGAAGATCCTGGGAGGAGCGAGGCGTGAATCTATGTGTGGATTTGACCATATCTGACCAGAGGATAGCCACGCCCCATAAAGCATATCTCGCTTTAATTCTTTATTCTAGTCTATTTGGGACCATAATTCACAAAAATGAACATCATGATATCTCGAAGGAGACTTGAACCTTGCGATGGATATCATAAAATAATGTAGAAAATCACTATTGAAATAATAAATCAAGTGGGAATGTAGGGTCATTTTCTCATTAGCTTCTATAGCATTGAACTTCTTTTTGCAGCCACCGACGTCGCCATCTGTTGGCGATTAAATAGAATGCAATTTTCAGACATTTCCGCATGGGCTTCACTTTTCAGACCTGGGCGCTGCGTCCATCTTTTTATACAGTCTATGGTATTTACACACAAATCGGACGAAAGGTGTAGGAATCACAGCCCTTTTTACAGGTGGTACCCGAGAATGGTATGAAAGGGAATGATATGAAGCATGTTGCCTTTTCTGTGAGGCATGGGCATATGTAGGCATGTATGGATATTCAACTAGTTCAGTTGCATCTATCAATGATATGATTGATGAAAGCAGAACCATGAATTTAGAATTTGACAGCCAAATGCTTCAGAATTTATCTAACGGTACATTAAAGTGCAGATGAGTCAGTACAAGAGCAAAAATGATGCTCAGCAATGGCTGAGTCAATCACCTGACCTGAATCAAGCTGAGCAGTTATTGTATTTTCTGAGGTACAATGTATGGTGAAATGCCCAAAAGGTAAACAGTAACTGAAAATGGCTGTGGTGAAGGCTTGGTAGAACATGGTTACGGAGGAAACCCATCATCTGCTGATGTCTGTGGGTTCCACACGTCAGGCTGTCAAATACTGCAAATAATTAGTAAAATGTGTGAAAACTGATGAATGAATTCAATTAATAAATATGCTAGTCTGTCTTATTACTTTTGAGCCCCATGAATTTGGAGAGCAAAATGATGAAAATTCCTACATGGTACATACACTGACCAAAAATATAAACGCACAAAGTGATTTTTTTCGAACTATTCTTTATCAATCGGAAATATTTCAACAAAACAATCATTACTTTATTCTTTGCTTAATATTCAAGCAACAGAAACATGACTAACAATTTACTACATATGCAATTCATGAGTTATCACAGCCTGAACCTACCAGGGGTCAGCGGGCAGAGTTCACAGCACTCAGGCACGAGTGTGTCCACCATCGGCATCACGTAATGCGGGACACCTCCGGCGCATGGAGTTCACCACGTTGTCAGTAGTGGCCTGTGGAATGTTGTCCCATTCCTCCTGCAGTGTAACTCGGAGCTGACATCAGCGTAACACTCGCCCACACGTCGCCATACGCGTTGTCTGCCATCAGCGCAGTACAGTTGGAATCGGATTCATCGCTGAATAACACCGTCCTCCACCGTGTAAGTGTCCAACGAAGGTTACGGTTGGCCCAGTCGAGTCTGCACCAATGAAGGATCGCGGTCAGGTCGAGACCTCGCGGTCGGTGGGCTTGGAGGCCTGCCTCCCTCAGGCGGTTTCGGACAGTCTGAGCTGATATCCGCCTGTTGTGCAGCCCGACGGTCTCTTCAGCTGTCTGGTGGCTGGTCGGAGCCAATCATGGAGGTGCTGGAGCCGCATGTGCCGATCTTGTGTGGGCGTGGTCACACGTAGTAGTGGGGCATGTGGACGATTCACAGCGCTGCCAGTCTCTCTGAATCGACTTCTCAACCGGCTGATGGTGGAATGACTCACATTCAAGTGTGTTGACACTGTCGTTACAGATATCCCAGCGTTCAGCATACTAATGGCATCCTCCCTCCTGACTTGTGACATCTGTAGCATTGTGACTTGTAACAAAAGTGCACATTTTACAGTGACCTTTTATTGACCCTGGTGCAAGGAGTGCTAGTGTATTGGTCATGCTGACTGACCAACAATGTTATGCTCCATGCAGCTCAGGGGCGGAGTAACCCAATGAGTGAGTAATCTCACAGGGAGCGATCAATGAGAAGTGGGGCATCAGAATTGAGCAAAACAAATGAATCAGTACACCCATAAACACTATTTGCGGGCATATTTCATTATAGGTCAGTTTGACTCAGCATTTTTGTTTCATGCGTTTATATTTTTGTTCAGTGTACAATATTTTTTGCCATTTTTTGGCAAAACCCATAAATGGAATCTTAAAAGTCTAAATTTCAAGTAGAACATGAATGTTTCTTTTAAAAACCATTGTGGTGGCCAACAGAGCCAAAATTGTTAGGACTGTATCACTGTCCAGATTCTAATGGACCAGCCAGGAATCCTGCCAGATCGGGAACATGATCCGGAGAAGAAAGAACAGTTCCAAATTTCACTCAATACAGTTACACTCTGATGAGCCAAAAAATTAAAACCACTCACAGGTGCAGCAAATAATGTTGATTATCTCATAGCAATGGCACATGTCCAGATCTGCAGACAGATCCTAAGTGGAAAGCAATTTTTTGTCAATTTTCTTATTCAATGCGTTGGATGAGGGAGAAATGGTAACTGAACGACTTTGATAAGAGCCAAGTTATTATCGCCTCATGAGTGGGTTAGAGCATCTCTGAAGTGGCAAGACTTCCGGGGTGCTCCCTCTCAGCAGACAGAGAACCTACTGTCAGTGGCCTAAGGAGGAACAAACTATGAACCGCCGACAGGGCTTGGGGCGCCTGCGGCTCATCGATGCACAAGGGCTATGAAGGCCATCCCATCTGGTTCAAACTGACAAAAGGGCGTCTGTGGCACAAGTCACAGACAATCTTAATTATGTTTACATTAGGAATGTGGCACAAAACACACAGTACATTAAACACTGCCCTTGAATGCGCTTTTTAGCTTGCAGACCAGTCGAAGTGCCCAGTCTAACCCCTGTGCAGCTCTAAAAATGCCCCCAATGGGCACTCGAGTTTTAGTACCGGACCTTGGAGCAGTTGAAGAAGGTTATCTGGCCCAATGAGTCCAATTTCCTTTACATCTTGTGCTTTAGTTGGGTAGATGCGCACCGATTACCTGGGAAGAGATTGTATCAGGAGGTACGGAGGGAAGAGGACAACCTGGTATTAGGAGTGTGATGCTGTGCGAAATGTTCTACTGCAAAACCACAAGTGTGGGAATTCAAAGGACATCAGTTTGATTTACCTTTTTTGGCAGCATAAGGGGGGACCTTCACCAGCTTAGGCAGGTAGTTTTATTTTTGTCTCTGATCGGTCTATAGTTCACTCAGTAATCATACTTTTTTACAAACCCTTGTTGTCTGAAATCATGGAAATAATGGCAGTGTAGTCATAGCTACCAATTGACCCAGGAGGCTTGATGGTAGTTTTCCCAATGCATGCCGGGACAACTTCTCGACTCCTCTGTGAGGGTCGGCATTCCGACAAATTATGCTGCCTTGTCAAAAAACGCAGCAGCTACTCAAACCAACTGCACAGTCTTTGTTTTCACCTTAATATTTAAAGGAGCAGTAGGTAAGTTTGTGGCCAAAACTGGTAGTGCAATCACATTCAAAATAGTGCAGAGTGCAGTATCCCCTTCCCCTCTCCCCCAGACGAGAGGTTGCCAGCTAGGTTGCCGGATCCAGCTAGAACGTCCACTACACGGAGCTACCATGGCTACGTTTCAATATCATCAATGATTTGCTCTGACAGGGTTGTGTTCAGTGCAGTTCAGTTCAGTAAAGATCGAGCCTAATGACTTACTAACTTTAACAATAGTCATATTGGTCAACTTGCTCATCACTCTTCTGTGTGGATAGCCCACTAAAGTCCATACTGTAACATGCGTAAAGAATAAATGAGGACTCATTTAACCGATGAATTGTCTCAAATACATTTCATATTGCCATAATGGCTGTGCTAATGTTGGAACGGTTTCCACAGCATCTCAGCATAAAGCCAGAGAAACGGTCTAATAATGCATTACTAATGTTAGCCATGAAGAGCCACAGTTTTAATTTCTCAAACAATGTGTTACCTGGTCAATTCGATGACCCACCAGCAGACGCACTAACCCAGTGTTCTCCAACCCTCTCCTGGAGGCCCACCTGTCCTGCTTGTTTTAGATCTCTCCCTGCTCCAGCACAGGTGATTCAGGCTGTCATCAATCATCCTTAGGGGGTGATTAACGAGCTGATCATTTGAATCACCTGTGCTGAAGCAGGGAGAAATCTAAAGTATGCAGGACAGGTGGGCCTCCAGGAGAGGGTTGGGGAACACTGCACTAACGTACCATGAACTAACATACATGACATTATTCGACTCTAGAGAATATTTGACATTAAATTGAATTAAGTTAGCCAAACTTAGCTGAATCTTACCTGCCCAGGAGAAAATCAGCAACTTCGGCGTCGGTCTTCAAATTCTTCTCTGCTTTCAGCCGTCTCCATCTTTCAAAGGCATGTCCTATACAGATCCTTGTTCTGTTTCTGACTTTGTCACGACGTATTTCAGCATCATAACGTAGCCTTTTAGGAAGTTGAGGTGCGTTTATTTGGATGTCAACGGATGAGATGTTTTTCAAAGGGTAAATCTATAAAACTAAGGAAGTGCATAGTATCTGCAGATGGGTCAATTACATGGGACTTTGAGACATCATCAAGTAGGAATATCATTCACTTTCTTGCGTGATGCAGCAGATAGGAGGGACCTACTTGTAATCCATATGAATGCATTACCACTTCTTTCCAGTATGCGTTGTCATGGCACGCCGCTCTGTAATGTGGTCAATGTACCGGCCCTGCAGTGCAAAACCAACTGCGGGATAAGACTCATGATATGATCTTTTGGGATGTTAGTCAAGCATCCACACATCCATTGCCTAACCCTCTGATCCCAGTGGGGGTGGGGGTGTGGGGGGGATTAGGTTGAGTTTGTACAGTTAAAGGGCAGAAACCTGTCCCAGCATACATTGAACCTGAATACACCCTTTGAAAAGCCACTTATCCATGGCAGGGAAACGCACATGTATTTGTTTGTTTGTTGGATTGGGATTTTTTTATTATTATTTATTTATTTACGGATTCATATTTTTTTTTAAAGGATTTTTCACGCAGCGCCACTGACTTTGCCTGACAGTGCGCATTTTTGTTAATGGTTCCCAGTCAGCTCAGCATCCCAGAAGCAAATGCCTTGAGCTTTGAGGCCAGGGCATTTTCCATTGCGTAAGCGATTAGAGCTAAGCTAAATCCCTCGCAGGAACAGCTATTCCCAGACAGGGCCTGAGATAGCACAAAACAGGGTTGCAGCAACGGAAACTAAGCTCTACATATGAGCTCATTATCTCACACTGTCTTGCCTCAGACTTTCAGCTCTGTACTTAAGATGTACAGCCTTTAACAGCCATCATAGAGTCCATAACTGCCGTCAAGTGGTAAAACTAGAACCTAACCAATGAGAGGAGGCTCCATGGACAGCCTTACGGTCAATTTCAAACGATTTACAGGAATTTTATCATTTTAACTGTTTGCTTTATGGAGAGCCACTCGAGTTGTTCCAAAAAAATATAACTTCCTGATTTTAATTGGCTAGATATTATTTCACCATGGTTACCTTATCTACAGTATAGGCAATTTTCCAAAATATTTTATCAATACAAATAGCATCCATTTCCATTTGATATGAACTACAGTTGAAACATGTTTTTTCCATTGTTACATTGGAATTTTCAATGAGGTAAATGTCTTGACACCATTAAGACCAGCCATTCTGCACATGAAGTGAAACGATTGTTTTGCCGGTAATGTCAGATTACAGTTAGATTATTTAGTCTATGATGATTCCTTTAATGGTTTACAAAACCCGTATCATTCTGGTGAAAAGCATCGAAAGGAAAACCTACTGTGTTTCCAGCTTTGGTTTGGGAACATCAGAGTCGAGCAGGTTAAAGATCTTTTGAGGTGCTTAACCCTTAAATGCCCAACTTTAATAAAAGTTGAAAGAAAAATCTATGTATTCTGTTAATATGTCCCGGGGAGGGGCTAATAACAACCCAATAGCAATTTTTAATTTTTGGTGACATTTGACCTCATCTTATTTTTGTGACATATATGTCCCTCTAAGTTTCTAGGATATAGAGAACGTTCACCCATCATTGTTTTGGTAGTTAACATATAGCTGAAGTATTAGGCATAGCTCATTTTTCATTAGCTTACCTGTTTGTCTACTTTGTCCAGTGATGAATGGGTGCTGATTTATCGTGTGGATTCCACCATGGGGGGCGGCCATGTTGGAAAGGTTAGCTGGTGCAGCCAGTGAAGAGTCAGTTCCACTTTTATGCAACAGATGGCAGCACTGGTGGTCTAAATATGTCACTGTGGGCATTAGGTTGCAAAATTCATGTGGGGTCAGTGGTTTTGACAACCCCCAAAATCATGTGACAAATTTGTCAGAGGGGGCATTTAAGGGTTAAAGATTAATGAAGGTTCACCAAGTTTATATATACATATATATATATAATTACCTCCTTTTTCTCCCAGTTATTTTGTACAGGTTATTCCGAATGAAAGAAAATTAATTGAATAAATTCTGAAAAATATGATATTTTCTGAATTTTTGCTTCAAGTCTTGGCTACTTTATAATCATAGAGCACTTAATAACATTTTCTTCTTGCAAGGAAAAAAAATTATGTAAGCTAAATTTTGGATTGAGATTATTTTTATTATTATTAATTTTTTTTGTGTGTGTGAATCAAAGGAGCAGGCCCTTTGGCTACCAAAAAAAGATGTTTTTTCGATGTTTTTTCGGCACAGAGGATTCTCAGTTTGTGAAGACGTCTCTCTCTCTCTCTCATCAGGGGAGCGTTCTCAGAGGTATACCTGGTGAGGGAGAGGAAAACAGGAAATGACTTTGCCATGAAGTGCGTGAGAAAGAAACCGAAGAAGAACAACATCCTGGAGAATGAGATTGCGGTCTTGAGGAGGTGAGACTTTCATCCGTTTCCCAATCCTCTAAATAAACTAGCACATTGGTCTCTTGAGAACAAATCTAAGTGACATATCCCAAAGTCGAATTTCACAATGCAGGATTACTGAGTTAGCTGGATAACTGATCTGAGTACAATCCAGATCAGCTCATCTGATTTTAGTTCATAATTCAGAATGAGGGGTGTGAGAGGTTTTACTCAGAGCAGAGATCCAACTGACTGTGTAATTCTGCTTCGTGAAATAGATCTCAGGACAAAAGTGAGTGAATTAAATGTTGGCATCTTCGGTTTTATCCATAATCTATGTATTTCCTCCAAAAAAATTTATGTTTTATGATACTATTGACTTATAGGTGGTTAGATAATAGTGTCTGCTAAATTAATTTAATGTAATAAAAGATTAGGTAAAACAAATGTGTGTGTTTATTTCTAAATGATTACTTTTGTTTTTGAATTTGAGCTTTTTGAAAATGCAATGTGTCATTCAGAGATCATTCTTAAGCCGCTTTCACGCTGGACGCGAAACAAACTTTTCACATGACAGATTTCATTTGAACATAATCTGTCTTGTGAAAAATTTGTTTCACGTCCGGTGTGAAAGCAGCTTTATTCTGTTCTTAAAATACAGGGGAGTAGGGGGATCCTCATTCAAAATTGCTGGAATTTTTTAAGACATGAATTCAACTTTAGTTCAATGATATGATTTGGTCACAATAACATTGAAGCCAAATCCAAACTTTGTGGGATCACTAGGGGTATAACAATTCTGAATCGATGTTTTTTAAGGCATAGGACCGCCATGGGGCGAACATCCAAGTTTAACCGTTTCCTTTATTAAACCTGACACAGTCTTGAACGAAAGTGCCAAACAAAGGGCATGAGAAATGCTTCCGGAAAAAAAAAACCTAGCCGTTTCAGCGACATGCTGCACGGAACCAAGTATAGGACTACAGAATTATCTCCTTTTGAGCAATTAGGTTACTCTAATCTTGTCCCTGTTTACTTTGCTCAATTAGCAATCAAACCAGCGATTCACGTTTTTACTTTGCTGAATGAGTAGAGCTGTTTATTAAGACAGCATGTTTGAGTGCCGTATTCTGAAAGTTAAATGGGCATAGATTTGCAAGAGGGCATATTTGGCCATTTTTTGCGATTGTGATCATTTATAGCTTACATTCACGTTTCATCTGCTTTAATGTTTTCCACCTTGTGTGTAGTTTAGACGCTTGAAATCCAGGGCAATCTGAAAATAAATCTATATAAATCTAAATAAATTTTTATTTTATCATTATAGATCTCCTAAAAATACCACAATGAGAGATGAAATGCTGAGTTGGGATGTGGCGATGTTAAACAAGGATTTTTTTAAAGTGTGATGAGACAACTTGCCGTCATTGGGTGTGTAGGCAGTCGCTTGTAATTTCTTGAAACATACACACCTGAAGCGGCTTAAAACGGTTTAAAATGCCGTCTGGAAGAAACCTGAGTTTGGATTTCGCTAATTGCAGGTGTTCCACCCTCACTTAAATCTCCTCACTTGTACTTGGCCTAAATAACAATCAAGAAATTTAACCAGAAGCCTATAACGATTAGGATGTGATGGTGAAAAGCAGACAAACCAAACTGGGCTACGGCGTTAGATTGAAAGAACGCCAATTTGAATAATTAGAAAAAATCTTCCTCTGAAGTACATCTCTCATTGAAGCATTTTAGGACATTATTAAAGATTAATTTAAAACAGATTTGTTATAAGATCGACCTGGAGTTTAAGCGTCTAAAAAATACACAAGGTGGAAAACATTCTGAAAAGCAGATGAAATGTGAATGTGAGATATAAATTATCACAGTCGCACAAAATGCCATGGCAATGGCAATCGTGTTCAAGCAGTGCTGTTCTATGCCCATTTAGATTTCAAAATGCAGCAATCAAACATGTTGTCTTAATAAGCAGCTCTACTCATTCAACTTAAAGAGTAAACAAATCCACCATTTGATTGCTAATCAGGCAAAGTAAACGGGAACAGGTACACATTTCATAGAGTTGCCTAATTGGTTAATAGGATGACGATTTTGTTTTCATTTGCTTGGCTCCTCTCAGCACGTAGCCGAAAAATACTGATGTCAGTCAAGTCTTTTTCCGGAAGCATTTCCCATGCCCTTTGATGTTAAGCAGTTTCGTTCAGGACATCACAGTGGTTAATAAAGGAAAAGGGAAACATCGGATGTTCGCCCCATGGTAGCAAGTGGTGTTGCTACGCTTTAAAAAATCATCGATTCAGAGTCGTTACAACCCTAGGGATTGCAGTGTTTGACTTTGTTGCCCTATGAATCTTGATTGACAGGGTCACACGTAAATTATTGAGGATAGCGTAATGTGAATCACATGTTTTGCTGATTCCCATGAAGACTTTTAATGGGGATTGTTGTTACAGGATTCAGCATGAGAATGTGGTGAGACTGGAGCAGTTCTACGAGAGCCGGACCCATTACTACCTCGTCATGGAACTGTGAGTGCAGTTCCAAACAATTTGTATCAATTTGTGTCAAATGGTTTGGTTTTTGCTACAGTGGTAAGGGAACAGAGATGTTTAGAATCTGGAAAAAACTACCTTGAGAATGTAAAGCATCTGTAGCACAAACCAGCATAGATTCAGATTGTGGAACTCCATGGGGTGTTATTTTGGGTCTCTGTTAACTGCCTCCCTCCTAACTCCATCAGTGTTTCGGGGGGTGAGCTCTTCGACCGTATACTGGACCGAGGGGTTTACACAGAGAAAGATGCGAGCATGGTGATCAAACAAGTTCTCAATGCTGTGACCTACCTCCATCAGAATGGAATTGTGCACCGGGACCTCAAGGTACGGCCATGTGACCCAAAACAAAGGTTTCTCAGGTATAGGTTTTTTCTCCCCACAGGTAGTTTATTTTTACCTTGTGTTTGCCATTTGGGGGTTTGGTATGGTGTTCTGGGTCTGTGAGCTATTAAATGCGCAGAATACAAAATTATGCCAAATTATGTTGTGCATGAGCCTATTTAAGCTTTATAACTCAGCATTTGTGTTGCAGAGACTTTGGAAAATTATTCCAGTAAAGCTAGACATTTGGAAATTCAATTTCAGAATTGTTTGGGAATTAATTTTCTGAATTTACGAATGCCGGCATCTGTATCTGCACAAAGGGGTTAAAAGATGGATGGGGGTTAGAACTCAGAAGGTAGAAGGAAGGTGCCTTAATTCACCTCCACACATGGGCTAAGCTAGCTGATGTGGCTAATTAGTCCATATCATGCTTGGCTGAAGAGTGGTTTTAACTGGTAAATCTATATGGTTGAAACAAAATACTGGTGAGGACTTCTACTTTTTGAACCTGCATTATTCATCTCTTGTTTCATACAAATAATACTGACTCCCTCATTTGTTAAGAATTGACTTAGCACATTGAGCTAATCCTTCCTCAGTATATTGCATTTCATGATTCCCTCCTTCTATAGCTGCTCTGAGTGTGCAGGAAAGAAGGTCATTTTTAATCCCTGACACCACCTTTCTCCCTGCAGCCAGAGAACCTCCTTTATTACAGCCAAGATGAGAATTCCAAAATTATGATCAGTGACTTTGGCCTCTCCAAGATGCAAGAAAATGGCATCATGAGAACAGCTTGTGGAACCCCTGGATATGTAGGTGGGTAGCCCCAATGGACCAGGCATGGGATGGGCATGGGAAGCAGATTGTGACTGGAGACCACAAGCTGATTTATCTGTGATGTCACAGGATCATATCATTTTTGACAGACCCAGTCACATGATTCATTCATTGATTTTCTTCACTGTGACCAGCAAAAATGCGAACACAACATAATCTTAAAGGGGTGGGTCACCAAAAAGTTTAATTAAATTATGTTCTTATTTATGCTCAGCAGGGCAGACTGGAGCATGATAAGCCATTGGGACCAATGAGCCATATTACATACAGTATTCGTAATCAACAGATGTCAGAGCTGCTTAAGATTGGCGACATAACGACACAGCTCATTGGTCCCCATGGCTCATAGGACCCCAGTCTCCTCTACCATCTATCCATCTGAATACTTTCACAAAGATTTCATCAGTTTTTTTTTTTTCAATTTGACAGTTTTCAACATGCAGCTTATCTACATATAACAGCCTTATACAAAAGCCAGATATATTTTGTGCCTCACTATGGAGCAAATATATGTTCTCAAAAACTTGTTACACATTATTCTTTCCTGATACAATGTCAGTTTATAGTCAAAAAAATCCACAGAGCTTGAGTTTGGGGCCACCCTCATATTTAAAAAAATAAATAAAATCACACGTCAACTGTACTTTAATTATTTTTTGCACATGAAATGACTTCAGTGCATAAAATATAGGAAGCCAATAGGTTTTGGGTGAATTCCAGACCTCAGACCACATTTTAAAGCTGTCTAGGACTGATTGATCACTGACCACAATATGTTATAATTGAGTTCCAATGCCTTTGTGTTAACATGATTTTATGTCACTAGGACGTGAACAATTTTATGTACCAAGAAGGCATGCCATATAAATGTCTTCCCCACTTGGTGCACCATTAAAAATCTGAGGGTGGCCCCAAACTTTTGGCCTGTAGTGTATTTAAAATGAAGACTCTCCTTACGGACCGCAGGCGTTATTTGCATTTCACCTCCGTTCTCCCTGTCTACAGCTCCTGAGGTGCTCGCACAGAAACCGTACAGTAAAGCAGTGGACTGCTGGTCTATAGGGGTCATCACCTACATCCTGTAAGTATATTTCACACTGGCATATTGACACTGTGCAGAAAACACTTCTCAATGTAAATCTGAATTTGTCAGCGACTTTACGTCTTTAATACAGTAATGGATGTGCCATCCTCCACAGTTATGGATCAAAGCCTTTGAGAAAGGATAGAAAAATGTTCATTCTTTTTTGGCAAAGGACAAACACATTGATATTATCTGGAGAGACAGTTTTTTTTTACTTAAAACAAGGATGAGAATCATTGATTTTTGTAACACTAAAGGCTACCTACCAAACGCTCATTGTTAAAATACAAACGTGATAGTATGTGGCACCAAAATATGGTCTTAAAACTTTTTGAAGAATAACCAGTAAATGTTTTCTAGCAATGGCTCTTTCATAATCTGAGTCATAAAGACTGCCAGGTCTTGGAAGACATAGGTTGTTCAGCTGGTGAGGGAATGAGAGGTTTGATTAAATAGGATTGTAGTCGGAAGTCATGATTGGGCATTACCATCCACTGTTTGATACGCGCTGGAGAGGGATTTGAACTGAATGAGGGACAGCCAGTGAAGATGTTCCAAAGAGCAGTGGCATATGTCAGTTTAAGCGGCTTCAGGCCCAGCTGTCTGGGCTTGTGACGGTGCACTGAGGGCATAGGGCCTGTGAGATAGCCAGTGTGGTGTTTCAATCATCCAGACTATTCGCTCCTTAAAGAAACATTTCAGGGGATAAAGTTTTGTTAAAATGGCAGACAAAGGAGTCAGACAAAGGCCAAAAGGGCAAGGAAGGATAAATTTAGTGGCTTGAATGAGCCCACTGGTACTGCCCATGCAGCATCTATACTGAAAGGAGGGTTGATTATACAGAGGCATTGAGGCTGCGGCGCTATAGTGTCCCCTAGTGGAACAGCACTCATATTTTACTCGATAAACGTTTGCAGTCAGAGCAGTTTTGCATATGTGAAAAGACATAACATGTTTTAGATAAGCGCAGTTCCTGAGGAAACTGTGTGGGCCCGAAAAAAGCTGCTAAATAGGACAAATGAAGAAGTTAGAAAACTGAAGTCCCAGTTTCTTACTGAAAGGATGAAAAGGGAGAAAGAGTAGCAAATATTTTAAATTTGACCACTCCTCCAACAAACTCCCATTACAAAAAAGGTACCATAAATAAATAAATAATAGTTGTTATCATCATCATCATTGAAATAAATAGTGACAACGATATATGTTTGCTAACCTTCAGTTGGCCCTCTACTTGCTTGAAAAGGCAAAATTTTAAGAACAAAATTTTGGAGTGCTTACTTTAATAGTAAAAATAACAGCCAGTAACAGACAAGTCTATTCACATCTACTTAGAAATACTTAAGCCCAATCTATTTTCAGCATTTCATCAGTTCATTTGTGCTCGAATGAGGCTGCAGGAATAATGGCTGAAGGTGTGAGGAAGGATAAAATTAGTGGCTGGAATGAGCCCACTGATTCTGCCTACACAGTATCTGTACTGAAAGGAGGGTTGATTATACAGAAGTATTGCAGCCGGCGAGCTAGAGCTCCACCTAGTGGAACAGCACTCATATTTTACTGAATAAACTTCGCAATCAGAGCAGTTTTGCATATGTGAAAAGAAATAACATATTTCATACAACTGCTGCTTCTGAGGAAACTCCGCAGGCCTGACAAAAGCTGCTAAATAGGACATATAGTGTAGTTAGAAAACTGAAGTCCCAGTTTCTAACTGAAAGGATGAAAATGGGAAAAAGGTAGAAAATATGCTAAATTTGACTACTGTCCCTGCAAACTCCCATCATAAAAAAGTACCAAAAAAATAAACAAATAAATAAATAAAAGTTGTCATTATCATCATTATAATAAATAGTGAGAACGACGTATGTTTGCTCACTTTCAGTAGGCCCATTAATAGCTAGAAAACGCTAAAATTTAAGAATAAAATTTGAGGCTGTAGAAAACAGTGATGAGCAATCCTGGTCCTTTACATTTACAGCGCTGTGGGTTTTAATTTGATATGTTATTGGGTACTTGTTACTTTTACTCATTAGTGGGCCTATAAGATCACTAGTTGTTGAATGAGATACACTTTGTTTGGGTTTCACCGAAAAAAGACAAACGCGAAACTGTGCAGGCCCATGGCACGTAATGTTTATGCGTCCCACTAAACATCTATCATTGAGTGAGTGAGTGAATGATCACAATTTGTAAAGCATAGCCCACAGTGACAATTTGCAGAACTGTGGGAAAACAGAATTGTTGCTCTGCAGGAAGAGGGTTGGGTACCCTGAGCAGACAACGCAAGGAAGAACCCGCAATACTATCACGCAATGTTGCAATGTTATTTATACTTCTTGTCTGTATCATTAAATGCTGCCTCTTCTCTCTCAGACTCTGTGGATACCCCCCGTTCTACGAAGAGACAGAAACTCGTCTCTTCTCTAAAATCATGAGAGCAGAGTACGAGTTTGACTCGCCCTTCTGGGATGACATCTCTGACTCCGGTGAGAAGCTCTGGCTCACTATACCCCTTTTCCCATGTCAAGATTCAGCTCTGCCCCATAGCTCGCCACCTTGTACTCATTATCTTTTATGATAATTGTTGTGCGGTCATGTTTCTGCAGCTAAAGATTTCATCCGGAGTATGCTGGAGAAGAACCCCAAGAAGCGCTACACCTGTGAGCAGGCCCTCTCCCACCCCTGGTGAGTGAGGCCACAATAAACATGCCCTGAGTCTCTGTGCAGCGAACACCTGAATAATGCAAGAATTCAAGGATGTGCAGACAGTCAAATCAGTTATCTCTAGCAATGAACAGATGGAACCATCGGACACATTCCATAAAGTATGTAATGGTCTATAGACGCAGCTGGGAAATGTAGATGTCAAATCAAACACTTTTGTTTGGTGACGCACAGATGGTCAAATCCGATTCCTCTGGGAAATTAATGTTACTACCCCGAGTCATATTTGTTTTGTTTGTTATTGCGCTATCCAAGAGTGCTCGTCTTCAAACATCTGGCAGATCTGCAGTCTTGCATGTTGTGCAATATTCCTCTTGTTCTGTTCCCCTACTCTCATTGACTATACTGTATGTGCATTTACATGGATTATATTTTCGGTCCGTGAATTTTGGACTGTGATATGAGTAGCAGAACTTTATTAGACAAAACAAAAACAAGTACTCTACTACTTCTGTTACTAATCCCGGACGAGCCCCCACATTTCTTCCCCGCAGAAAGTCTCATTTTGACATCTGTGCAGTGTTCAGCGCCTCTGCCTGTACTTAGTACAACCCTCCAAGCAAACCTTTCAGGTCTTTATGTGGATTAAAGGAAACTTAGTGACGTCATAATCTAAAAATCACACGGCAAGAAGCACAAACACGTCAATACATGTATCAGAACAGGGTAACTAAACTATAGAGGAATTGTAAAACAAGTGAGATCACAGATCTGCCTGTATAGTGTGATGAGCGAACTCAATATGAAGGTTGGTCTTGTCCAATGGTGTGAAAGAAGGAATGTTTCAATTTATCGCCATAGAAACAACACACGCCGATAGACAGGCACTCCTGCATGGTGTAAGAACCAACAAAAATGGTATTGAGCTGTAATGATCACAGATGATCAAATTACACCAGCTGTTTGTTCGCCTTTCTCACACATTTTACAATATTGTATTTGTCCTTATGCTGGATTCACTGGTAGCAACAAAAATTAGCGCCATCTGATGTCTCCAATATCTCAGGCCTGGTATCAAACTACCAGTGTGCATGTAGCAGGGAATAGGGATACCACAACTAAAACCTTACTAACATCATCATACAATCATATTACACAGTACGTGTATTTCATCATATCCCATTATAGTATATTATTTAATATATGACCAGGATCATGTGTTTCCTATGAAGTGTAAAATCCATGAAACAAACCGGAGTGGTAGAAATCCTCAATCTGATGGTTTTGCTTTCTCCAACACGATATGAACGCAGAATAAGGTGCTTTTGTTAGGTTTTTGGGATTCAAACCCCATGGGTTACCTTTCATCTCCCTCCTCAGGATCATTGGGGTGACAGCTCGTAGCCAGGACATTTACCACTCTGTCAGCATGCAGATCCAAAAGAACTTTGCCAAGTCCAAGTGGAAGGTAAGTCTGTCGTCCAGCAGAATATTTCCTGAAACAGGATTAGTGAGTTCATTGCATGAGAACCCTGAGAACCCTGGAACAGCTTCTCCTTTCTTTGATCCATGGTCCTGTTGTTTGCAGACTCTGCATTTTACTTGGCACACTTATCCAGGTAATTCTGGATTGACTTTTATCCAGTTAATTCTACTTTGCGAAACACTACCCTGAGTTTTCTGCCTCATCCACTCGCACAAATTTACCTGCTGAAGAGTATTCAGGTATTCTGGTGAACTACAAAACCATAAGCAACTTCAAATAACTGCTTGTGAAGTCGTAGAGGCTCGCTCAGTTGACAACAAGTCATTGCACTGCAGTGAGCCAGAATTCCTACAACGGCCTGCAGTCCAACTCACTATCACTGAAACACCGGCCCATATGGCTTGAGGGTTACAATAATGTGAATTTTGCGACACAATTTATCTTTTATAAGGGCCCACCATGTGAACTTGCATTTCAAAGAAGATGGTATAAAAGAAATATGACAGGTATTTATTATGTTAGATCACACCATGCCAAGTGGTGCCAATCATAAAGGCTTTTTTTCAGGAATGTTAAGATTGTGAAGTGAAACCCAAAATATTTTGACCCTATGCGACTTTTTTTTTCTTTTTTTGCTTTATGAGAAGTTGCCTGATTGCCCTTTTCCCCATTTGGTTACCCTGTAAAATACCTAAAGTTCACTTCAAGACTGTTTTCTGTGAGAGAGCACTATGCACTTAAATACGATTAAAATTAATTTGACTTTGTGTGTATTGGTTGGGTCACAGCAAGCCTTCAACGCAACAATGGCCATAAACCACATGAAGAAGCTGCACTTGGCCCACAGCGAGATGATAGCCAAGCAGTCCCAACAAGGACATGTGCCCGACATCAAGGTGGTCGACCTTTCCTCCCCTGGAAACCTGGACCCAGAGCACCTGGAACCTAATGGCAACCGACAGTCGGAGAGTTACATAAATTTGCCATCCACTCCAACCGACCCCAAGAGTCACTACTACCCGATGCGGGCCAATCACACTGAGCTGACATTTGCTGAAGGCAGCCACGCCCTCTCATTGGCCGAAAAAGGGAAACACGCCTACCACTCAGAGCCTGCCAACCTCAACGGAACAGCCAAACAGTACGGTCCACAAAGATTCATTCTAATACATGTCCAACCCTGTCCCAGGATATGCACCATCCTGTAGATTTTCTCCTCAACTGTATTCTGGCTCGCCCTCTTGATTCTATTGATTGGCTGGTCAAAAGTATCTCTAGCTGTTGATTAGACTCATTAGATTGGACTGAAAACCCATAGTAAAGCAAATCTTCAGGAAAAGCTTTGGGCATCCCTGGTGCTGGGATAGTTTCACAACAATTTCAGTTAATGAAGTTCAACAAAACTGTTAGAATTCAGTTCATTTGAATGAAGTTTGAAACAAATGCAAAAATCTGCATTTTAGTGGGGATTAACTGGGGAATTCAATGAAGGTACAACTTAACCCTGATGGGATGGACTATATTTTTATTTCAATTTTTCCTTCTTGATCCATAAAAAGCAACTGGTCTGCTCTTATGCATGGTGAATAAATATTTATCTGGCTGAAAAGGCATTTTAACACCATCTACTTTCTAAGCTGAAAAATAGTACCGCAGAAGATCACAATGTACATCATCTTGCTGTTTTATATAAGCTTTGCTAGCATTACGTTTCACCCATTGTGCCTGCTCCTGTGACATACCTCTTACCTTGTACTGCAGGTATGGCACTGCATTTAGGCACTCCAATGGTTATGTGCAGCCCCTGCAGACAGGTGTGTGTTCAGTCATGTGACCTGCTGCAGCGGAGATCCAGGGAAAATACCTGCAGGTACTGCTGTCTGTTAAACTCACCTATATGCCTAGTAAAGCATGCACACACACACACACACACACACACACACACACACATATATACACGCACACACACACACGCACACACACACACACACACACATACACTCACAAGTCCGTGCAGCTATCCTTGTAAGGACATTGCATTGACTTCTATTCATTATGGACAGCCTAACCCTAACCCTACCCCGAACCTTAAACAAATCATACCTGACTTTAACCTCAACAAAACCTCAATTCACACATGACCCCTAACCTCAACCATGACCTCAGACGTTTTGCCATACTAGGCTTGCCAGGCTTTGGTCCCCATAAGGACTACTGGTCCCAACAAGGTCAGTGTTTATACTGGAAAAGGTACCCAATAGATTACAAAAACATGAACAAACACACACACACACAGGTACACACGCCCATTCTAATCTCCTGTATTCACCTGTAATCACTCACAAGTACATGCCCGCATGCACACACCTCCCAGGTGGCTTGGATGTTTGACTGGGACTCATAACACTCTCTCTCTCTCCCTCTCTCTCTCTCAGGTTTGAATTTTTCTGCTGAGGAATAATCAGCAGTTTTTGTGGACTGCGTGAATTTTGTCGACAGGCCCTTGACACTGCCTGGATGGGTCTGGACGAATAAAACAGCAGCATCCTCAGATCTGGAAGATTCTGAAGAGCGTCAAGATGCATGAATGCACACACTGAAATACTTAGTTACACATGACACATGAGTGTGGACTTGTACATGAGCACACACACAGACACTCATGTGTCAACACACACGCATTCAAGTAGCGTACACACATATACAGACAGCTGCGCATTCTAATTGTTCTTCATATTCCTAAAAAGGAAGACCCATTGGCTAAGGAGGGCCTGGGTGACTATAGGAGTATACTGTATATATGGTTCTGTACGTGCACCGAAAGAAAAACTGCAATCTCTCAGAGAGCTATATTTCAGCATTGGTATTACAGACACAGAGGAAGTAATGCAGTATTCCTATGTAATCCTATGGATATCATGTCTATGTAATTATTTGGATGTAAAGGCACCTTGTACATGCAAAGCAACTGGTAAGTGTTTGTGTTTTTATATGTGTTTTATGTGCTGGACTATGTGTGCACTTCGATGATGAGCAATTCTCCGTATTTTGGTCAAAGTACAGCATATGTCGCCATTTTATTTTTTGATCTTTGTACATATTGTAAAATTATGTATAAGACAGCAGCTGCACAGTAGGCAAAACTGGCGGTAGCACTTTCAGGTCATTATTTACAGTATTTACTGGGTAAATACTAGGCCCTTGTCATTGTCATAAAACACCATAAGAAAGTTCTGATTTGCACAGCACTTCCCTCTGGAATCAAAATAGTAAATTTATGCTGTACAGTATTACACAAAAATATACTAAATATACTATACTAATAGCCTCCATTCACCCTGTAAATTCTGGAATTTACAGCCTGTAAAATACAGAATTATGAATTGACCGACAGTGAAGAGATTGTATTAGTTCATTAGAAATGCGAGATTGAGAATGGAGATGCGTCCCAGATAGCAAATGGATCCGGGCCGGATCTGCGCTGGATGTTGTCCAACATCCTGAAAACGATCCGCTCCAGATAATTTTGCTCCCTGGCCCAGATCCGGCACGGATCCACTTCACAGTTCTGGAACAGATCCGGACCAGATCTGAACCGGATCCACAAAAGACCAACTGTTTACAGCCCATATCTGGCACGGATCTGTCAGGCGACTGTCAATCTGCCAGATCCATTGCAGGTGCGTTCAGCGGGTCTGACTGGTAAACGGAGGTGGGGCGGAAGTGGCTGAGTCCTATACAGACCTTTTTGATGTCTGGGGTAATAAATTATGTCTGAAATGCCATATTCATGTTTCTGAAATGCCAGATATCATTAATAGATAATTGCAGGTAGTTCACATGCACACTGGTTGATGTGCTTTTATTAGTGAAAATATTTCTTTGAGAGTTGCCAACTCACCATTGCATTGTTTCAGGGTGAAACATCTTTCTGTCACAAATATTTCATTATGATATTGAAGAGGTAACATTTAGTATGCGATTGAGTCCATTAAATGGTGTACATTTAAAACCATGATGCTCTGGGCATATTTGTCATTGGATTTTGGAGAGAGTGGTGTCTTTGCTAGCAATGAGACTAATAAAAACTAATGTGAAAGTTATTCTCTGTTTTCATTTGAAGGGATGGACTGATCCATGCAGAGACTGTATATGTAATAGGATCATTCACTGAGTTCTGCTAAATCAGTACCATGACCTGTTGCCCCCGACCTCTCTCCATCACTCTTACACTAGATTTCCAATACCAGCTCTGACGAAGATCCAACTGTATGCAGTGAATGAAATTTTCTCAATGCAAATTAAACACAGCTTTGTCATACTTTGTTCCCTACATTTCCTGATAAAATTAATTTCAAACAATTAGAATCTCCATCTAAAAATTAGCAACCGACACAACATAAGAGTTTTGGACAAACCATCAGGAGAAAACATAAACACGATTAAGTAAAAAAAAAAAAAAGACATTTTACAAGGCCAAGGAAATGAGTGGAAGTACAGGATGTTCAAATACGATTTTACACAAATTGCATTGCTTATTAGTTAGTATTTGATAGGCTGACAGATCACACAGGCCTATTTACACCTGCACAGAGCTAATGTCCCTCCCAAGAGGTCTTCAGCCAGATAATATGAGTGAACCCCCTCAAGCATCAGGAGATTGCCAGCCAAACACAAAAACATGGTGTTCCATGTTTAGCTAGCACCTTCTTACTGCAAGACAGTAATGCCAGATACCGTGGCCTAGTGCAGCCCCAAATATGCTGAGGGGCATTAAAAACACATAATAAAATATACTGTTTTAAGTAGCGGTAAATGGTTTCTTTTGTAGCTGCAAAACACGGTCTCAGGAAACTGTGCTTTTGGTAGTGAGACTTGCCCTCACTGTCATCGTTACATTGGCGGTCAATTCAGCAGTTCTTATGCATTATCTGACATGGCAGGAGATGTTTTGTGGAATGTGTTTTCGTGACGACACAGATGACGCTCTTTGTCAGGGACAACAGCTGACACATCTTGTCATTCTGTGTCATCCCTGCAGACATTAATGCATCCAGAATCTTTTCTTTGAGACCGGACATCATTCAACATTCAAAATGTTTGATTCTTCGGAGATTCATTTGTTTGTGGCATTTGAAGGGGGAATGAAGTGACTTTGTTTGTGTGTGTTTTTATTGGCCCTGATCTTCAACTTTTCATGTGCAAAATTATTTCTCCCAATGTGATTCACGACCAGGATCCAGGGAACTGTGCTGCATTTAGATTATCATAATGAGGAGTTAAACCAAGAAAGGATTCAAATCCAGACACTTGACATTTTGCAATGCTTACCATACCTGATGGTCATCATGTCAATCAGCAAATGGAAAAACTATCAGTTTTCAAATTAGACGATAAAAACCACTTTGCGTTTTTAATGCCTCGTACCAATTCTGACCATATCATGAACTGGGAATTTCTCAAAGGTTGAATAATATGCCAACAAATATTGTCAAGATTAGTTTCTGTCAAAAGAAACGCCGCGGAAAATTCAGCATATCCTGGCTGTGGTCCCTTTTGTTTGTTCATGTGTGACAATGTATGTCCTCAGAGGGGCGCTACAGTGCCTAAGTTATGTCTCAACGTTAGGAGTTCAAGAAGTTTATATCTTCCGGTGGTGTCACAAATCAGATGAAATATCATGGGTGACAGCAAAGTTCTAACTGCCTGGGACCTCAAACCTTGTGGCCAGAAATTTTACATTTATATAACATGACTCAGGTTTTGGAGAGATTATTTTTGAAAGTGATGTGGTTTCCACACTTCCAGCAATTTAATAAAACGAGTTTTAGCTTTAGTTCAGACATGCTCTGAAGTCAGTGGTAGTCATAAGCCCCTTTCGATCCAATCATTCTTGACATAAGAGCCTCCCGCCTAATTTGCAAGGTTTTATAACCAAGGCCATGTTCATTCATCTTCCCTGCTCCCTGCCCTCATCATCGCTCTTACTCTGGCCGTCTACAGACCTGCATCTCATCCCACCCAACTCCTCAGCCTCCTCCACCATTCATAACATTGTTCATCATAAGCAGCATCTAGTCCTATTGTGTTCATGAAGTTAAGCATCCGTCCTGAATCAAAGGCTCTGTTTGGGATGTTTGTGAGCTCAGGTACTGTCTGTGTCATTCTTGCTCAGAATGTTCCAGAGCTTCACTTGATGCTCACTGCCAAACTCAAATGCAAGTCGTCTTGTGATTAATGGTTAAATCTGGGGTTCGGATCCTGCCAGAATTGTACTCAACGCGTAGTGAAAGTGATAGTACACACATATGAGTAATCAAAATTCCTGGGACATCTATTCCTCATGTCATGCAAACATTTTTCTGACATCATACTACAATGAGGGGGAAGAACATTCTTTCATAACCATTCAGTTAAAAGTACTACTTAAAGAACCATTAATAATGTGTTAAGATGCAGAAACGCCTGGAACTCAAGGAAGAACTGCAAAAGCTCCTAATACTGGGAATAATTTAAAATAACAAGCCATAGTATACTGTATCTAATTGCAATATGTTGTATATTTAATTGTTATTTAAAATAACATATCCATATTTGAGGAACAAGGAAGAAAATTGCCGCTTCATTTAAATATTGCATGACCACTCGAGGAAAATTGTACCTTTTTTCTTTCAAATAAGTTAACTTTAACTTTCATCATATCCTTTTAAAAATGGAAAACATGTCACATGACACAGACTCTTCTGTAAGTGTGAAATGGCATATTATGAGAGATGAATTTTATTCCACTGATCTCTTAAGAAGGATCAGGCAGTTCAGACAGCTCAAAGTCCAAAGCCTAAAAATATAACAAACCAGAACAGCCCTTTCCTATATGAATAGGATTATTCATTTGTATTACTCAGAAAAAGGCAAGGCCAGTCCCAATGAAAAGGCATTACTTACGCACTGATGGTGTACTTGCATTGCAAAAGAGAGATCGTAAAGATTCAGCAACTTCTTTATTTCAGGGCAGATTGGCACTTAATTATACAAATTATCACTGCCCTTAGATCTAAGGATTTGCTCATTTGTAAATTTTCAATTTTACGTATAGGATTGTGAGCATGAAGTTAGAACACCATAATAAATGCTGCAGTGACTTGATTACTCAGACTGTCAACTGGACTCTTTTTTTTAACAAGTCAATTCAATAAATGTATTCAAACCTGTTTTTTTTCCTTTGGTGAAACTGCCTAGAACATTCTTGCGATAAGTCTAGTTAAATACCTATAGTGTACATAATTCTTTGAAAGTCTGTAGAAATACTTCATTTATAATTTGAATGCAAGGACTTGCATTCAAAAGATCTGGATGCTTTGACTGAAAGCCTTTTGACAAAATAAGTTTATAATCTATTTTTAAGGGTAATTCTGAGGTTCATTTTGAAAGCATGCAATGGAATCCAAGGTCAAAAATCTGGAGAAAAGTTCATGGCCTTTGCCTTTTCTATGACATTGACGCTCAATCGATTGACTAATTCAGTTCATAAGTAGCTTATTGCACAAGACTTAAACAAGACAGTAAACTAGCAGTATTCACACAATCTTGCTACTTGTATTGCTATTGGCAATCTGGATCCGCCAGGCTATACAGGGATTGGAGGATTCCACAGGACAAGTGAGGAAACGTGCACCAACCCTTATGAAAAATTACTAAAGTTCCAAGCTATAGTTAATTAGTTATCCTATGGTAAATGGATAGTATTTTCTCTACCATAGTGGAGTATTACTACTGTGATACTATGAGTCTACAGTTATTCAAACTACAGCAATACAGTTATGTGGACTATAGTCATATAGTTGACTGTGGTAATACTATAGTTATAATGTGATGGCTGTAATACTACTCTGCAAGCTATAGTTGTTCCATAAATGCCATGATAATACCAAGACATAACAATAGGATATATCCATAAGGGAAGATTTGAACCATAAATGCACTTTCTCTACTTCATTTGACATGTGTACACTGCATTAAATTAATTTGCAAATGCTTTCAAACAAAGTAGCGCACCCAAATGCTCACCAAACGCCACTGGAATAATTTCATAACATGCACATTGGATGTGATACAATTAACAAAGAGCCAGGTCGCGCGGTAACGGAGTTACAAAATTGGTGTATTTTGTATCATAGCTTCAAAACTAAGTAAGACAGAGTTACAATTTAAACAGCTTTGTGTAGGTCCTCTCTAGTGCTTCAAACAATAAAATATCAAATTTTGTTCATTTGCTTTATTTTGGGTGAAAATGGCAAACAAAAAACTGGTCAGTAACAGAGTTACAAATTTATAACTCCATTACTGATCAGTTTTTTGCCATTTTCACCCAAAATAAATCTAACAGTAAACACAGGCTTTAGCGTAACCATATGCATATGGAGACAACCTACGACATAAAGACGGAGAAATGTGCGCAACATGAGATAATCTGCTGTGAGTGACATTCCCTAAAAAAATCCACCTAATATGCTTTAATAGGGCATTGAAGTACGCAGGTGTTTGAAGCAGCCATTTTGCCAAAGTAGAGAGATACCCGTGGAAGAGGACCTTTGCTCCAGAATAAATCATATATTCTATTCACCATTGTTCCCAAGATAAGTTCAAAGACCACACGGGTGTGAATGTCAATTCAGTCGAACCACACTTAACAAAGATCACCTGATGACAGACCTTAATTGTGAATGGATGGAATTTTCCCGATGTGCCGCCCCTGAAACCTGCAAGACGTTTGTTTTACTGTGGAGGAAATGACCTGTCAGAACTGATAATAAAATGACACCATAGTGGTAAGGATAGAATGTTTCCTCCTTGGCCGTAGCTTTTGTTGTTTGTTTGTTTGGCTCAGTTGAATACATTTTATTATGATTGGTTAGCCAAGGAAGCGTGATGCACAATGGTTGATCATTGGCTGCATGCCTCTCTTAGGTATAAAGTCTACACCCTTCAATGATGCAAAAAACATCAATAACAAGGTCAGGCCGCACCATAATGGCTAATTTACGTTAAATTCACACTACGCTAATTATTCACAAAAAAAAAACAGTTTTTGTCATTTTATTGTCAGACTCTATGCACCCTATTCTACAACTCCAATTCCGAAATAGTTGGGACAAAGTGTCAATTGTGAATAAAGTCAAAATGCAATGACTTTCAGATCACATGAGCCAATATGTTATTTACAATAGAACATAGATAATATTTCAAATATTGAAACAGAGACATTTTACATTTTAATACACAAAATGAGCTCAAAACTCAAGAAATTTGTCTTCTCAATGCCCAGATGCCACCATGCTGTGTTAAAAAGAAGAGGGGATGCTGCACCATGGTAAACAGGCCCCTTTCCCAACTTTTTTGAGACCTGTAACAGCAATCAAATTTTAAATAAGCTCATTTTGTGGGCAAAATTGTAAAATTTTTCACTTTTAACATTTGCTTTGTTATCTCTGTTCTCTTGCGAATAAAATACTGGCTGGTGTGATTTGAAAGTCATTGCGTTTTGATTTTATTCACAATTTACACTTCGTCCTAACTATTTCGGAATTGTTTTTGTATAACAACATAGAATTTGAGAGGAGATTTGATTTCATTGCAGGTTTTGGTTCTAACATGCATTTAGAAAGCCAGATACACTGTAATGCTGTTCTTTTATTTCTATTCAGTGAACAGTCATGGATGTTAATTGCAAATGTTTTCTCCTTTCAATATTTTCAGTCTCAGGGCTGTCTGTAGCATTAATAGAAGCTTATCTATCAGAGTTCTAGGAGCAGGACATCTGCACTGTGGCACATTTAGAACTTCCTGTAACACACCTAAGCCACTCCTTCCGTTCTGCTTTTGTATTACCCGCCCCTTCCTCCCATCCCCTCTCTCCCTGTCCTTTCCGAGCGGTCCTAGGGGGATTCGTCGTGGCCGGATGCCCGGGCGAATTCCCTATTGTAGCTCCTCCAAACTCACAGGGGACAATGCAGAAGAGCTGCCTGAGAGTTCTCCTCTGGCATGTCAACCATAAACCTTCAGAAGCATCTTGTTGAAGGTGTGGTCCTTGCCAGTGAACTCAATAAAAATGTAGGCACTGTCTAAATTCAGGAGATTCAGACGCAAGCATAGTCTGACCCTTGCCCTTAGACTGTCGGCCCAGAGAGGAAAAGGCC
The DNA here is from genome assembly GCA_029721435.1 of Gymnothorax reevesii. Taxonomy (NCBI): domain Eukaryota; kingdom Metazoa; phylum Chordata; class Actinopteri; order Anguilliformes; family Muraenidae; genus Gymnothorax; species Gymnothorax reevesii. Next base: position 74,673,221 of record CM056585.1, on the reverse strand, counting down.
TACTTTGCCAGGCGAGCGCAGCAGCTCTGTCGTGCAGAGTGAAAGGGAGAGTTTCTTCAGACAGGAACAGAAGCCAGGGTGAAGATGGCCAGCTGGAGAGAGCTGTGTCCAGAGGAAAGACCACGAGCTGCATGCTGCCGAGACATGGTCTTCAGCAGATGTACAGGCTGCTGGGTCTCATCTTTTACGTGCTGCCTGGTGCTGGCCTGAAACGCGAATTTCAGAAACTGCACAGAGTGTTACACAAGGCCTGGCCCGGCTGTAATCCAAGCCCCTCTGTAGCCAGAATAATATCAGCATAGCCCGAAACCCCACAGTACTGGGAGGAGGATCCCTTCTTGGTCTAGGAGGGGCTGTATGAGACTGAACCCATATCCTTTACTGATCGCCATTACTCCAGATTACTATTTCACACAGCGGTGCAACCGAATCCTAACATAATGCAGAATTAATATATAGCATCGTCACGGCTTAGACCAAGCATATAATTGCAATTGATCAAAACAGTGATACTAATCATCAACTACAAATGAAAAGTTAATTTGGAAAACCAGATAAAAGCCATTCCAAGGACGTATAAATCAAAAACAGACAGCAAAATAAAAGACTGAATTTAAGCAAAGCAAAAAGAATTTAGAGAAATCTCTTTGATATAACCCAGCTCGACTTTGATTGATATTCCCTGGCGAGCACAATTAAAAAACATGATTTAAGAAAATAAGTCAAAATCCAGATAATTATTTTTGCAAATGAACCCTTCATATAGAAGACCCAAAAAAACTTCGGGATTGACCATTGCAAGGATTTGGGAGTTACTTTTGCTTATCAAGGTAAAATTAAATTGAACAAAAATATTCAGATCATACAATGATAATTTAAAAAACTCAGCAACACAGCAAACCCATATGTGAATTCATAAAATGCAGCTAGTTTATTCAAACTTGAAGAACTTTAAGTGTATTTTAAATTCTAGTGGAGACTTCAAGGCTTCCTGTGATCCCAAGTCCTACTGAACTTAAACATGTGCATGAAATGATGTAGATGATCTAAATATTTCCCATTTGATGTACAGTGATGCAGCAGCCATAAAACCATGCTATGTTTGGTTTGCTTGCATAAGCTTCACTCAGGAGCTGCAACCAGCAGATACAGAACATGTTTGTGATATTGTCCAATAACATTGGGGGAAAAAAATACTTCTTCAATCTTTGAGTTCACCTAAAGGAAAACCTAAGTCAGGTTTAAAGGGGTCAAAGGATCGGCTTTGCAATCAGTTTGTACACTACCAGGTCCATAAATATTTGGTGATTGGCAAGGTTGCTGTTATTTTAGTTATCTACCATTGTATATTGGAGGAGAAATTAAACAATGAATTTGAGGTGAAAGTGCAAATGTTTTATTTACATCCAAACTGGGCGGCGGTGTACCAAAAGCAACTGGATAATTGGCTGTTCAACTGCTTTATGGCCAGGTAAGTGTTATTCAAACATTGTATCATTTAAAAGTCAGCAAATGAAAGTTTTTGATTTAATTTCATGAGTTCCATTTGTGTCAGGAATTTGTTGCTGTTAACTCAATAGTGCAAGAATTGTCAATGCCAGTGAAGCAAGCAATCATGGAAAAACCCCAGTGTAAGATAGAAATATCATAAGGTGCAGGCAAAGGAACTATTTGGAACATTTTTAAAACACACACGTAGCCGCGCACGCACACACACACACACACACACACACACACAGAGGTCTTAATTTGCTGAGCTGGCTGTATTACTGTCGAGACATTTGAGCCCTATTTTGCAAGAGATTTCTCAAACACATCAGAGACTAACTTCATTCTTTTATTGACTTCCAGAACTGTGCAACAGGCTGGCAGTAAGTCTGGCACTCTGCCTACTAGTTTAAAGTTTGTGCCAGAGGGCGAGTGCTCGTGGAAAGATTGCGCTGGACTTTATTCCAATCACCATCACATACCCATGTGACTGTGTGCTGTCACTATGATTGCGCACAATAACTTGATTTAGATTACAAAGACTGCAAAGCCCCATTGTCAAAGACAGAGCTGAATAAGTTACTACAAAACCCAAAATCAGTGAAGTTGGCACGCGGTGTAAATCGTAAATAAAACTGAATACAATGATTTGCAAATCCTTTTCAACCTATATTCAATTGAATACACTGCAAAGACAAGTTACTTAATGTTCGAACAGGTAAACTTTGTAATTTTTTGCAAATATTAGCTCATGTGGAATTTTATGCCTGCAACATGTTTCAAAAAAGCTGGCACAAGTGGCAAAAAAGACAGAGAGCTGAGGAACGGGCCCCACAGGTGAACGGGCTTATTTGGAACAGGTGGGTGCCATGATTGGGTATAAAAGCAGCTTCCCTGAAATTCTCAGTCATTCACAAACAAGGATGGGGCGAGGGTCACCACTTAGTGAACAAATGCCTGAGCTGACTGTTGAACAGTTTAAAAACAACATTCCTCAAGGAGCTATTGCAAGAAATTTAGGGATTTCATCATCTGCGGTCCGTAATATCGTCAAAAGGTTCAGAGAATCTGGAGAAATCACTGCGCGTAAGCGACAAGGCCGAAAACCAACATTGAATGCCCGTGACCTTCGATCCCTCAGGCGGTACTGCATCAAAAACCAACATCAGTGTGTAAAGGACATCACCACATGGGCTCAGGAACACTTCAGAAAACCACTGTCAGTAACTACAGTTCGTCGCTACATCTGCAAGTGCAAGTAAAAAACTGCAAAGCGAAAGCCATTTATCAACAGCACCCAGAACCGCCGCCGGCTTCGCTGGGCCCAAGCTCATCAAAGATGGACTGATGCAAAGTGGAAAAGTGTTCTGTGGTCTGACGAGTCCACATTTCACATTGTTTTTGGAAACTGTGGACGTCGTGCCCTCCGGACCAAAGGGGAAAAGAACCATCCGGATTGTTATAGGCACAAGTTCAAAAGCCAGCATCTGTGATGGTATGGGGGTGTATTAGTGCCCAAGGCATGGGCAACTTACACATATCTGAAGGCACCATTAATGCTGAAAGGTACATACAGGTTTTGGAGCAACATATGTTGCCATCCAAGCAACGTCTTTTTCATGGACGCCCCTGCTTATTTCAGCAAGACAATGCCAAGCCACATTCTGCACGTGTTACAACAGCTTGGCTCCGTAGTAAAGGAGTGCGGGTACTAGACTGGCCTGCCTGTAGTCCAGACCTGTCTCCCATTGAAAATATGTGGCGCATTATGAAGCGTAAAATATGACAACAGAGACCCCAGACTGTTGAACAACTTAAGCTGTACATCAAGCAAGAATGGGAAAGAGTTTCACCTGAAAAGCTTCAAAAATTGGCCTCCTCAGTTCCCAAACGTTTACTGAGTGTCGTTAAAAGGAAAGGCGATGTAACACAGTGGTAAAAAGGCCCCTGTGCCAACTTTTTTGCAATGCGTTGCTGCCTTTAAATTCGCATTAGTTATGACAAAAATGCCTTTTAATTTCATATTATCTGGCTGTATGAAAATATACATTTCTTTAAAAAAACATGAACATTTCTCAGTGATACCACAGTTGAAAGGCAGAGAACCGGAGTAGTCTATCCCCCCAAAAACAATGAAAATTAGAGTTTGGATCATATTATTACAGATGTTAGTAAGATTCATGATGCAAAATTGGCGTTATGATGTGTATTAATACCCGTGAACAACATTGTGAGTAATATACAAATCCCATATTTTTTTTAGATTTTAAAAACTTTGACATCTATCATCTCAAAAACAATGCTGTGTGAGTAAGACCGCTCTGGTTGCAAGCCCTTCAAGTTTATCCCAAATGACTTACTTTTGACTAGGTTAATCTCTTTTTTTATTATTTTTAGTTTTACTTTTTGGGGATTTGTGATTTATTCTGAGACAATGCACTGATTGACAAAGCACTGATACTGATCAGAGTTATAGCAATGTGATATAGTTGGTTAGTTGGATAGAGTACTTTTTGAGTGTCTGTTGAGGGCATAAATTACTCTTCATTTTGAAAAGAGAGTATTATGAAAGGAAAGGACGTACAGTACAGCAATTGACACACCTGATGCCATTTGACCTTCAAAACGGTCAAAATTAGATCAAATCAAAAACCTGCCTGATATGTGCTGAAGGGTCATCCCCTGCACCTCCCACAAAAATTTGAGCGTCCTACCTAAATACATAAAGTAGATATGGCCATTTATCTTTTTTTCACAAAAAGCCCCCTAGTGGCCAAAATATGAATCACAGGACGGCAATTTTTCACATGCAGGTTGCTTTAACCAAAATACATATCCATACCAATTTGCAGCCTTCTACGTTGAGTCATAAAAAAACGTGCCATCCTTTTCAACAATAGGCACACCTGACGCACTTTGACCTAGAAAACGGCTCTGATTTGGCTCCTGGGCTATGGAAAAGCAAACAGGTTCTCTGGAGGTGCGTGGGTTGAACCAACCAAGCACTAGCACTAGCACCAGCACGGCACCAGCACCAGGTTCTTTTTGGTGGAAAAAGGGTAACACAGCTATTAGGAGGTAACCATGAAACGAGACACAGCCGAGGTAGGGAATACACGCAAGACATGAACCAACTAAAAAAGAGACTTCTAATAGATATGCAAGCCGTTGAATAGTAACAGAAAAGACATTTGAAGGAGGGTTGTGACACATACAGTGGCAATGTCAAATGCATTGATTTTCCAGGGCAATAAAGCATATGAAGAGAGAGAGAGAGTAAATGAGTGCGATCTTGCATCATTTATACTCCTGTACGAATGACATTAGGTCCAGACAGTTTCACAAGTCAAGCCACGTCTCCAGCATGCCACAGGGTAGTCAGCACAGAGGTGATCACTGCACTGCCTGTGCTTAACGAGCTTAAACCTGGACCATTCTGCTAAAGAACTGATTTAATTCAAAATACCCCCCCACAAATGATACATTATACAGTCGTATATTTAATACTGAGAGCTAATGTTTCATAGTACCCTAGGACATGTGCAAGCTCTATCACTTTGTCACTGACATGAATCATTTCAGCACAGAAATACAACTGTAGGCTGCTCTAGCAATACGTTATTGCAAATACCTAACCAGCATGTTGAACTGTGTACACAGTAATTCACAAATAAAAATATTACTAGTAGTAGCTAGTATTCTTCATGGTTTTTGTTGTTGTTGCTGTCTCCAGTAATGTTACAGATGCCGATGCCTGTGTGATTTCCCCAACCCTTACATATCCACTCCTATTCCTGGATATTAATTAACCAAAGTACAGATAAAATATATGACATCAGTATTCCAAGCACTATTCCGAGAGATTTTAATTTGAGTTCAAAACAAACCATAAAACATGTTCCTGCTTTGAATGATAAGGTATTTGTGGCCCGTAAATAAATATGATCCTCTCTATTTAAAATTTGTTTTGAATTGCACTTTGAACTCAGTTGAATCTTGAATATCAATAAATGGCAGAATCTGTGATGACTTAAAGCTCCACTGTCATCGAAAAACATGTTTACTCAATGATCCATTAAAGCTTTAGTCAGTTTGCCTTTAAGTGAACTTCTGCCAAAAAAAAGGCCCATCAATTGTCAGTCTAATTGAAAACCTTTGTTGAAGACAGAGCTCTGAGTTTATATCTATTGAGATATTGATTTCAAAATTGTGTTCTTTGCAGGTACAACTGCAGATTTTAGCAGCCCACCAACGGTAAATGGGTGCGCTATTTAAATGGATGAGAATTTGGTCTCAAAAATCATTAAAATGCAATGGAATGTGTGATATAAAACATACTGCCTTGTAAACACATGACCTCATCAGGTTCATGAAAAAACAAACAGGTGTTCCTGGTTCATAGAGTTCACTGGACCAGGCCTCAATACTTTTGCAGGCTTTGTTTGTTTTATGAGCTAATTTAAACATTGCATGTTTGCGTTGCCTGAGATTTCAGAAAAACCACCCTCAGTGAAAACAGAAATACAACAGAGACCAGTAACAATTTATAAAATATAGATGGTTGCAGATGTACACACAGACATGCACATGCACACAACCAAAAAACTATACGGACAGTCATACAACACATATTGACATACGGAGACCTACATAATCAAGTTAACTCGAGCAGAAATAATTTGGCAAATTTGGCAAGATATCAAATTCAATAAATAAAATCATGAAGCCCCATGGTCAGCAGATTTGACAGCGATGTTTGAGCAACCAACTGACCACTTTTAACTTCTATGCATACCACACATTCCAATGCCGAAACGAGGCTTGACTAGCAAAACTAGGCGCGCTTTCGCACTAGGTATGACTGTTCCGAATTATGCCACAGCAGGACTGTCCCCCCTCCCTTCTACCCCCGGTGGTCAGCTTTCACACTAGCATTGCCTATACCGTGCCCGAGTACGGTTAATTTTCATCAAAATTCTGAAACAGTGGGTGGCAGTATACACCATGATGGTTTATTATACACAGAAGTATACACAAAGAAGAAGAAGCTACTGATCCAGCAAATTTATCATTTATATCACTAAAACTGTAGGACTTACCCCAACAGTACCTGGCTGTCAAGGTCCGCACTTTTAGAATCTTGCAGCTGCATTTACATTAATTTGTCATGCCACTGTTCTACCATTCTGCGATAACCACATAAATGTAAATACTCGCAAATTATTCCATAAATATCCGCATTTCTGTGTGTAGTATCCAATTGTGACTGTATGTTTTTTCGTCTGCCCAAATTTGAGCAAGCATTTAATTTTTTTCTTCGTTTGGCCAGCGATCCTTTTACTGCTGTATGTGTCAGAACAAGAGTCGAATAGTTAAGATGACTTGTATTACTCCACTTCCATGCTCGAGTACGGTCACTTTCACATTTACTACGAGTACAGATAAACCATGCCAAAGTCCACCTCCTCTAACAGTACTTGAGTACCGTGCCCAAGCACGCTTGTGTTCACACTTTCCAAATGAACTGGACTTTGGGGTCAAGTGTACTCGGATCCATGCCCGAGTCCCTAGTGTAATGTGAATATAGGCCACTAGATGGCAGTGTTTGCCTTTTTTTTTGTTAAGCTCAGACTGGAGTCATGTTTAGACATGTCCTGGACATGTCTGGGGCAAGTCTCAGAAAATAAAAAAAAGAGGTCTAAATGTGGGTGGGGTCTGCAAAAGAGTATATAAGGAAAAGAATTAAGACAGTAAAGTAGTAGGAGAAATTGCAAGAAGATGACCAGACCTGCCATTCTGTTCAAGACCTGTGACATTTCTTTTGTGGATTTCTTTGCCTGTGATTGAGCATTTTCATTATCCAGGACATCACCAAGCCACCCCACAAAAAGGGACTGTAAATATTTCTTTTTTTTTTCCAAATCAATCTTGGTCTTTAGGTTCATTAGTTGTTAGTTAGTTGTTATTGTCTTTGTCTGTTAAATTAAATGTGTTTAAGTTTTAAAAACTGTGTCATCCCTTGCTGTTGCTGTTGTGTTGTTTTAAATGTAATAACAAATTGGGGCCATAACAAATTGGGGGCTCGTCCGGGATAGACCATTTTGTGAGTCATTTATTAAAAATCTAACATTTCAAATTGTAAAAAAATTTTTTTTTTAATTGAATACATATATATTGACAACAGCAATGGATGATTTCTTGGCATCACCAACCGTAGGGGTTTTGAAGTCTTTTAAAAAGACAGAACTGCTAGAAATTTGCAGACATTTAGAGCTGACAGAGGTGAAACCAGCCATGCGAAAAGCAAGACTGGCTAGAGAGATAGTTGAATATTACATTGATGAAAATGTGTTTGCACCAGGAGATCTGGAACAGTTTCCAGTGGAAAATCCAAATAGAGAAATGGAACTTAAATTAAAAATGCTAGAGATTGAAAGGGAGGAAAAAGAAAAACAAAGGCGGTTTGAGTTGGAAAAATTAGCAAGAGAAGAGAAAAAAGAAAGGGAGGAAAAAGAGAAACAAAGAGAATTTGAGAGGGAAGAAAAAGAAAAACAAAGGCAGTTTGAGTTAGAAAAATTAGCAAGAGAAGAAAAACAAAGAGAATTTGAGAGAGAGAAAGAGGAAAGAGCAGAAAGAGAGAGACAGAGACAGAGAGATTTTGAATTAGAGAAATTCGATAGAGAAGAAAGACTCCAAATGGAGAAACTAAAAATAAAAATTCAAACTGAAAATAAATTTCGGGCTAGCCAGGAGGTAAAACTGGTGCCTCCATTTTCGGAAAAGGATGTTGACAACTATTTCCAGTGTTTTGAAAAGGTAGCAAAGAGTTGCCAGTGGCCAAAGGAACACTGGCCTCTGATGTTGCAAACTGTCCTCAAGGGTAAAGCTCAACAAGCCTATTCGGCTTTGTCTGCAGATGATTCCTCTGATTATGAGGTTGTCAAAAAGGTTATTTTGAGAGCTTATGAGTTGGTTCCAGAGGCTTACCGACAGAAATTCAGAGGTCTGAAGAAATCTGAAAATCAGACTTATGTTGAATTTGCTAATGAGAAGCAGGTTTGCTTTGAGCGCTGGTGTACTTCTATGGAGGTCAAGGATGATTTCAACTCACTAAAAGAGATGGTGTTAGTTGAAGAATTCAAGAACTGTGTTAAGGATGATGTTAAGACCTACCTTAATGAGAAGCAAGCACTGAACTTGCAATCAGCTGCCAAATTTGCAGATGAATATGTTCTCACTCATAAGTCCACATTTCAGTCTAGCAGTAACAATAAATGGTCCCAATTTCAGAAAAAGGGTTACGGTGATACCCAAGATTCCTCACCCAAAGACAAAGACAAATCTGGTGATGGTGCTCAGAAATCCAGTAACAGGTCTGATCGAAGTGTGAAAGCTGACAGTGACAAAAGTGGTCTAGTTTGCAGTTATTGCAAGAAATCTGGTCATGTTACAACTAACTGTTGGTTCCTTAAAGCTAAGAAAGAAAAAGAAAAGGATACCAAACCAAATGCCTTTGTGAAAACAAGGTTAGAAACCCCTGTAGTAGATAACCAATCTGCTAAATTGCCTGCTTCTTGTGGGGCTAAAAAGCCTAATACAGCTGACTTTGTGAGGGAGGAATTTCTTCCATTTGTGTCAGAGGGATTTGTGGCTCTGAATGAGCATACTACTCCTGTCCCTATATATATCCTAAGGGATACCGGAGCTTCTCAGTCACTTTTGTTGATGGACTCCTTGGAGTTACGTGATGAGACCGCTTCAGGGGATTTCATACTTGTACAAGGTATTGAAGGGAGGACTGTATCTGTACCCCTGCGCTCTATATTCTTGAAGTCAGATTTAGTTACAGGACAGGTAAAGGTGGGACTTATGTCAAGTCTACCTATAAAGGGTGTTTCTCTGTTGCTAGGCAATGACCTGGCTGGGGGCAAAGTAGTTCCCCCTGTACATCTTACTTCACAGCCGAGCACTGAAAATGGGGATGAGGACCCATCTCTGTATCCTTCTTGCGCAGTGACTCGTGCTATGGCCAAGAAGGCTAAAGAAGATGATGTTGTGGTGCCGTCCAGTACATTGAATAGTCAGGACTCAGGTGGTTCGCCTCATGACTCTGATTGGCCTACTATGGTTTCTCCGTTTGAGGACTTATCAGATACTTTTATCAGTTCTCTATTCAGCCAGCTGGATGGGTCTGGTGATTCTGATGTGTCTGGAGACTTGTCTCTGTCCAGAAAGCGGTTGATTGAGGAGCAAACTAATGATCCTGAAATTGGTGTACTAAAGAGGAGAGCCCTTCCTGAAAAAGAAATAGATGCAGTTCCAGTTGGGTATTATCTCAAGGATGGTGTGTTGATGCGGAAGTGGCGCCCTCCTGATATCCCTGCCAATGCAGATTGGGCAGTGGTCAGGCAAATTGTTGTTCCGAAGGTCTATAGGAATGAGATCTTAACAATGGCTCATAGTTTACCTTTAGGAGGTCATCTTGGTGTTAACAAGACTGTTGATAAGATCATGAAACACTTCTTTTGGCCTGGGCTTCGGAAAGACGTTTCCAACTTTTGCAAAACCTGTCACACTTGTCAGGTAGTTGGAAAACACCAGTTAGACCCACCTGTAGCTCCATTGCAGCCTATCCCAGCATTTGGGGAGCCATTCTCTAGGGTCATTGTTGATTGCGTTAGTCCATTACCCAAGACTAGATCTGGAAATCAGTACTTGTTGACAATCATGTGTGCATCTACCAGATTCCCCGAAGCCATTCCTCTACGTAACATCAAGGCAACTGCAATCTCGAAGGCTTTGATAAAGTTCTTCACGTTGTTTGGCCTTCCCAGGGAAATTCAGTCAGACCAGGGTAGCAATTTCACTTCTGGATTGTTTCAGCAGGTTGTGTATGAACTAGGTGCAAAACAGATTCTTTCTAGTGCCTATCATCCAGAAAGTCAGGGTGCCTTAGAGCGGTTTCATTCCACTCTCAAGACAATGATGAGGACTTATTGTTATGACCATGAGAAAGACTGGGATGAAGGGGTTCATTTGCTGTTGTTTGCAGCTAGAGAAGCAGTGCAGGAGTCTACTGGATTCAGTCCATTTGAGCTAGTGTTTGGTCATGAAGTGAGAGGACCTTTGCTATTATTGAGTGAACAATGGCAAGAGAAAGAGCCGCATATCAGTCTGTTAGACTATGTTAGCAAGTTCAAGGAAAAATTGCGTGCAGCTTGTGACCTTGCCAAAGAGAACTTGAAATCAAGTCAGGGAAAAATGAAAACTTGGTATGATCATAAGGCTAGAAGCCGTGAGTTTAAACCAGGAGACAGGGTCCTTGTGTTGTTTCCCTTGCAGTCCAATCCATTGCAGGCTAGATTTCATGGTCCTTATGAAATTCTGACAAAACTCAATGATCTCAATTACATTGTGAAGACTCCAGATAGGAGAAAACCAAAACAATTGTGTCATATAAACATGCTAAAGCCTTATCATGACAGAAATGCTAGGGTTGCAGCTGTCACTTCAGATTCTCCAATGGTCGAAACGTGTGAAGATGAGGGGGAGTTTCAAGATGATGAACCAAGAATTAAAGCTGAAGTTCTTTCATGTAAATTGTCAAACACTGAAGTGTTGCAAAATCTTGATGTAAAACTCCAGCACTTAGAACCCTCACAGAGAGATCAGTTTGAAAGGTTGATCAAGAAATATGAGGATTTGTTTCCTGATGTTCCAAAGAGAGTTACTATAGCCCCTCATGATGTAGATGTTGGTGATGCCAAACCAATAAAACAGCATCCATACCGGATGAATCCTGAAAAGAGAAAGATTGCTGAGAAAGAGGTTGAGTACATGTTAAAACATGATATACTCAGCAACAAAAGTTTCTGTGACACCAATATTGTTAATTATTTTTCATAACGCAATTATGAAATTGTCATACATGGTAATATCAGACTGAAACAGTACACGTAAACACAACATTGAAATGGAAATCATGAAAATGCGAGAACATGACTTTGCACGTGAAAATGTGCGTAAATCATGCTTGTGGATGGCAATAAAAGAGGAGAATTTTTGGAATGTTCACATTGTGCCTGATGAACGACGGAAGCATCACTTATCGAAAACACAGCCATTTCGGATCAGGAACTCTACCCTCTAAATGCCAAGACTGTCTGAAAATGATCGGTGGAGGGCCATTGGGATGATTGAATCCGGAACCTCGCAGAGGGAAGTTGCTCATCGCCTGAATTTCCACCGAAACACCATTTGGAACTTATGGCAGCGTCATCAGCAGACAAGACATGTCAGAGACCGTCCTCGCAGCGGCCGTCCACGAGTAACCACTCCCAGACAGGACAACTGGATTTGAACAACCCATCTCCGAAATCGATTCCAACCTGCAACCATAACTGCAAGAACGATACCTGGTTTGAGGCGACTGTCTGCACAGACAATCCGTCGCCGTCTCCGTCATTTTGGCATTGTCCCACGTCGGCCAGCAAGACGTCCAATACTCACAGTACAACACCGACGACTGCGTCTACAGTGGGCACAACAACATCGACGGTGGATCCAACATCAGTGGGATCTTGTACTCTTCACTGATGAATCAAGATTCATGCTTAACCGATGTGATGGTCGTTTACGTGTATACCGTCGACGTGGAGAACGTTATGCCAACAACTGTGTTCAGGAATTTGATCGTTTTGGAGGTGGTAGTGTCATGATTTGGGGAGGGATCACGGCTAGAAACAGAACAGATTTGCTTGTTATTGATGGAAATCTGACAGGTCAAAGATATCGCGATGAAGTGCTACGGCCATTGGTGGTACCGTTTTTGATGCAACATGGTCCCGGAATAATGCTGCAACATGATAACGCCAGACCACACGTTGCAAGGATTGTACAGCAGTATCTGATGCAACAACATGTCAATGTCCTGCCATGGCCAGCCAGATCCCCAGACATGTCCCCAATCGAGCATCTTTGGGACGAGATGGATTGACGTTTGCGGCGGTTGGATAACCCGCTAGCTACACTCCAGGAATTGCGACAACGTCTACGTCAGATTTGGAATGACATCCCACAGCAATTTCTGGCACATCTGATTCGGTCCATGCGCCGGAGATGCGTTGCTTGCATCATGGCACGAGGAAGTCACACCCGGTATTGAAGTGTGAAGGTCACAATTGGTTAGACGTCAGACAAGTGCTTCATGACGCATGAAAATGACATTTTTCGTTTTGAGTGACGTTGGCACTGAAAAGTCAGAGTTTCTCCAGTTAAATAAACATATTGATTGCATTGAGATCTTTGCGTGTCATTTATAACATACACATAAATGGTGTCACAGAAACTTTTGTTGCTGAGTATATTATCAGACCCTCCAACTCCGATTGGAGTTCACCCTGTGTGCTAGTTCCAAAACCTGATGGAAGTACTAGATTCTGTACAGATTATCGCAAAGTCAATGCTGTAACTAGAACTGATGTGTTTCCAATACCTAGGATTGATGATTGTATTGATAGTGTAGGGCAAGCAAAGTTTCTGACCAAGATTGATTTATTGAAGGGTTATTGGTGTGTGCCTTTAACTGAGAGGGCCAAGAGCATCTCTGCTTTGCCACACCATCTGGATTATACCAGTATGAAGTCCTACCCTTTGGCATGAAAAATGCCCCAGCCACGTTCCAAAGGATGATACAGTCTACAATCGCCGGATTGCCACACACGGGTGCGTACATCGATGACCTGATCACACGGAGTGACTCCTGGGAAGAACATCTAAAAGATGTAGAGACGTTGTTCCAGCGCCTGACCCAGGCTAACCTGACTGTTAACCTGAGCAAGAGTGACTTTGGTTGTGCTACTGTCACCTATCTTGGCTACGTCATAGGCCAGGGTAAGGTGGCACCCATAAATGCTAAAGTCCAAGCCATCATGGACTTTCCAGTTCCTGACAACAAAAAAGCTTTGCGCCGCTTCCTTGGAATGATCGGGTACTACCGCAAGTTCTGCAAGAACTTTGCTGAGATTGCTCTCAGTCTAACTAACCAACTGAAGAAAGGCGTAAAGTTCACCTGGGATGATGCATGCCAGAGAGCCTTCGATCACCTGAAGTCTCTGCTGTGTCACTTCCCTGTGCTCAAATCTCCTGACTTCAACAAACCGTTCTCCATCGCGGTCGATGCTAGCGACCAAGCTTGTGGATCTGTGCTCCTACAGAGAAGTGACTCTGATGACATTGAGCATCCCGTGGCATACTTCTCCAGGAAGTTCAATCGCCACCAAAGGAACTATTCCACAATAGAGAAGGAACTGTTGGCTCTGGTCCTTTCTTTACAACACTTTGAGGTTTATGTTTGTACAGGACAAAAGCCAATGATTGTGTACACTGACCACAATCCGTTAATGTTTTTGAGTAAGATGAAAAACAAGAATCGGAGATTGTTGAATTGGAGTTTGATTTTACAGGAGTTTGACTTGGAAATTAAGCATGTGAAGGGTACAGACAATGTAATTGCTGATTGCTTATCCCGTGTTTGAATGTGTATGATATGTATATATAGACAAGTGTTCACTTAACCATTTTGTATTGAAAAGAAAAATTTTGCCTTTATGAGTCAAAATTTTTCCCTTTTGGAATGGAGGTGTAATGTGAATATAGGCCACTAGATGGCAGTGTTTGCCTTTTTTTTTGTTAAGCTCAGACTGGAGTCATGTTTAGACATGTCCTGGACATGTCTGGGGCAAGTCTCAGAAAATAAAAAAAAGAGGTCTAAATGTGGGTGGGGTCTGCAAAAGAGTATATAAGGAAAAGAATTGAGACAGTAAAGTAGTAGGAGAAATTGCAAAAAGATGACCAGACCTGCCATTCTGTTCAAGACCTGTGACATTTCTTTTGTGGATTTCTTTGCCTGTGATTGAGCATTTTCATTATCCAGGACATCACCAAGCCACCCCACAAAAAGGGACTGTAAATATTTCTTTTTTTTTTCCAAATCAATCTTAGTCTTTAGGTTCATTAGTTGTTAGTTAGTTGTTATTGTCTTTGTCTGTTAAATTAAATGTGTTTAAGTTTTAAAAACTGTGTCATCCCTTGCTGTTGCTGTTGTGTTGTTTTAAATGTAATAACAAATTGGGGCCATAACACTAGTGTGAAAGCAGCCCAAGAATGACTGTGTCCCGATCAGCATTTCAATGCTGTGTTCCGCAGCGTACTGGGGATACTAGATTGCACACTGATCTTATTTTTCATCGTTTTCCGAAAGATTATCTTTGTAAGGAGAGATGAACGGCCGGAACTACAGGGGTTTTATGATTGCAATAAATGTTTCTAATGGTTCTGTTTATCCAGGCATTAGCAGTGGCCTGATTAGGTCAGTTCATCACAAAACTGAATTGTGCAATTAGATAGAAAACCAATTTAACTTCCATAAGCACCAGAATACTGATGTCATCACTCTGCTAACTTGCACTGCAGTCATGCTATCACTTCAGCTAGCAACAGTTTGTATTCTCTTTCACATCATAAGTTGGGCTATGGGAAAAGTTCTACGAAGTATTAGAGAAAACTATGGAGCAAATGCCAAATTACAGTTTTCTTCCACTGTCAACTGAGTTGCTAGCTATCGTTAGCTCGCTAGCTAACAAAGTGATGTCACATAATGGTTATGGAAAGGTACTGTGAGCACACTAGGGAAGAAACGCTAACTTATAGGCACTTAGCTAGCCTGTGCGAGCACACTAGCGAAATAACGTTAACTTATACTTAGCTAGCCTGCTGCAGTTCTAAGCCGAACCGATTTAACCAACAGTAAATTTGGTAGTCAATTTGCCTAAATATTAACAGCATGACATTACAAGGAGCGATTTTTTTTCTTACACACTCAGGCAATGACACTTGCCTTTACCTAATCTTCTTTGCTGCATTTCAGTGGATCCTCCACACCTGCTCACCCTGTCCTTTCTCCCATTATCTGTGCACGTTAGAACTCCCTAACCAGAGCTGTGTGTTCTGTCTATAGGCTGTCTTGTGATCCATGTCCATTTTTGGCTTTTGCCTATTTCATGTGATTAGGTTCTCCCTCATGTTTGCTCCTTTGTAATTAGTCTGATTTCCTACACCTGTTTTCTGTTTAGCACGTGACCTCCCGTACGTGTATATTAGCATTCTTTTCACTCACAGCTCTTGTCAGAACGTTGATCAATACTTCTTTGTGCCTCGTATGCCATAGAATATTTTTTCGCTTCTACTGGATAGTCCGACCTTGATTCTTGCCATTGCCCTTTTTGTGTTGCTTTTGTCTTTCTGGATTTCAACCCATTTTTTGTATGACCACAATTTCTGTGTTTGGATGCCCTGTGTATGACCCCTGGCTTTGCTCATCGACTACGACTTTTTGCACCTCTGCTCATCGGTCTTACTGGTTCTGACCCCTGCCTGTCTAGTCGATACTGTTTTTGGATTTCGTATTGTGGCTTGGCAATTCCTGTGTTTTTTGGCTTAGACTCTGACCCCATGAAAGGCATACGTTTCTTGGATTCCTGTCTCTCGCAAGTGGTTCCTGAACAGTACCTCACAGTCCGGGCTAAAGAGGAGAAAGACCACCCCTACTGTTATCATCGTTCAGTTCAAAAGCCAGAATCTTTCATGGTATGGGGATGCATTAGGGCATATGGAGTGGGACACTTGCATGTTTTAAAAAGCACCATGAATGCTGAAAGGTGTATATATAAAGGTTTAAAAGCAACATATGCTCCCCTCCAGATGACATCTATTCTAGGCAAGGCCTTGTGTATTTCAGCATGACAATGCAAAACCACACACTGCAGCTATTACAACAGCATGGCTTCGTAGTGGAAGAGTCAGTGTGCCTGGCCTGCCTGCAGTCCTGATCTTTCACCGATTGAGAACATTTGCTACATAATTAAATGAAAAGTCCATGAAAGGAGGCCCAAAACTCTTAAGCAGCTGAAAGCCTGTATTAAACCAGAGTGGGATCAAATTCCAATGGCTAAACTCAAGAAACTTGTCTCCTCAATGCCCAGATGCCTCCACGCTGAGTTAAAAGAAAGAGGGGATGCTAAACCATGGTAAACAGACTCCTGTCCCAACTTTTTTGAGACTTGTAGCAGCCATCAAATTGGAAATGAGCTATTTTTGTGGATGAAATTGTAAAATTTCTCAGTTTCAATATTTGCTACGTTATCTCTGTTCAATTCTGAATAAAATACTGGCTGGTATGATTTGAAAGTCATTGCGTTTTGATTTTATTCACAATTTACACTTTGTCCCAACTATTTCGGAACTGGATTTGTCCAAAATCGCAATGAATTAACTGCGACTAGAGTACATCTGCTTGAAC
Source organism: Gymnothorax reevesii (assembly GCA_029721435.1). NCBI lineage: Eukaryota > Metazoa > Chordata > Actinopteri > Anguilliformes > Muraenidae > Gymnothorax > Gymnothorax reevesii. The sequence continues at coordinate 74,656,375 of CM056585.1, read as the reverse complement.
TCATTGGTTCCGCGTTTCGCATTTCAGGAAACCACGTGCATTTAAATTTTATTATTGCGAAAGACCTTACACTCAGGCGCTTACTCCATGAGCGTGCGCCGGGAAATTGCGTTGGTTTGGGAGAGTCTGGCAACCTTTGAGTTACTTGGCAAGTCTTCAAATTACGCGGAACCTGATTGAAACTGCTGCCACAGAGCCAATGGACAAGATGTTTACGTGTTTCACGTGCAGTTGGAGGTAAGCTGAGGCCATTTCTTAAACAGACAAACGTTTGAGTGAGAGAAATGTCATAGTATGGTTGATTCAATGTTTTCTGCCATGTCTAGCTTTTAAATTTTGACCGTTTTGGTAGACAGTGCGAATAGCATTATCAAAAGCACTTTTGCCTTTTTTTTTATTTTTACAGAAATGTGGCGCGCGTATCGCGCATAAGGGTCTTTGTTTCCATCAGGTTCTCAAATGCGGAAAGATCTCTGAGAACGAACTTGTGACGATGTATTCTTTCTGCAATGACCTCAAACTGATCCAACCATGGACGTTCAAGCACCACAGATTACATTGGCGCGTACAAAACGATTTCATAAAGCACTAATTGGTTTCTACTGTTCATTTTGCATAAACCGACCTGACACTGGGTCAAAATTAGGGATCAATGTTGTTTAACTGCTGAAAAAAAAATCATCATCATTCGTTGAATGTTATCTCATGTTTAGATATTATTATTATTATTATTATTATTATTATTATTAGGCCTATTATTATGCTGGAAATCATATGCTAAACGCTGTTCGTGCAAGCATGTCTAGATGTATTTCAAGAAACGCGCAGCCTTCTCATCTGACCCATCGTAAATACTTTTTTTTAAATCCTTGAAGTATTTTGCGATGTAAATCCCACAAATTGGCTTGCACATTGTGTTCACTTTGTGGTTCCATGCGATGGGGACAGTTGCGTTTGAGGTGCACGTCCAGCATGAATTTCCGGTCCTCACCCAGTCACGCACAGTCGTCACGCCTCCGAAAACGGGCGTGGACACAATTTCTTGCGGCTTTAAAGTGAGAAACGCATTCAGTCCTGAGTCGATCACACAGCCGCGGATTTGGGACGAGAGGAAGTCGGCAACTCCGAGGAACTATCGAAATTACAGAGGGCATCTCTGGACACTTAAGTGAGTTTCAATACTGGGCCTATCAATTATTTTTAAGTTGCCAATTGAATTGACTTTTTTTTTTACTCTGCATGGCTAAAGTGTTGGATTTAGAAATAAGCGAACTGGTGTGGTCATAATGTATTTTTTTATATATAGTTGTGGTTATAGCGTAAAATGTTCAGAAATTGTTGCAGAATAAGATGATAGGCCTAATGTGTCGATGATTTAAGTTTATGATGGGTGATGTTGGTTTTTTTCTGGAAATATACTATCCATGGGTAGCCTACATATTCTGAGTTGACTACCACTACTTACCAAGTCTGACGGTAAAAGTGTTTGAATCATGTGGGTGGATGTTATTAACGTCAGTTTCCGTTGGCCTACAGATTTAATCCTACGCAAAAAAGGAAATGGAGTCGATGCGGGAGATCATCCCATTCGCTAAGGAAATAATGAGCCAGAAGCCCAGCCGGGGGATGGTGAAAGTGTACGCAGTGGGAACCGTGCTGGCCTTCTTCGGCCTGGTCATTGGCCTAGTAGAGACTGTTTGCCACATTTTCACAACTGACAGGCCGATAGATGATGAAGAGTTAGCGCGATTGAGAGCGCGGGAGCATCGCCTTCAACTCGAGGTCGAACTGAGTCAATTGTCTGAGACTCCAGCAACCTCGGAGGCTGGAGTTATATCTAAGCAACGAGTTACAGCGATGCAGAGGAACTCTGCCAACCGCCTGCATGCTTCATAAAACCTACTGACTGCTGTAGGTCTATTTATTGTGCTCTGCGGTTACTTGATTTGAGTGGCCTAGAGAGTGTGGAGGCCTTTCTAGCGCTTAAAAAAAGGGAAAATATAACAAACAATAATTTTCGTTAGATGACCAATTTCGCCGAAGAGGTAACTGTGGCGGGCGGAGTTGGGAGTTTACCATCTGCACACCTCTTCTTAAAGTCTGAGAGCCTTCTTGGAAGAACTGAGCGCGAACTCAACGCAATATAGAGAAAGCTTGCTGCTGTGCAGCGGACCAAACAAGAAGTTTACAGCAGGTGCTTTTAGTCTGTTACTGAGGTCACACTTCGTGGCAGCATCTGCTAGTGGCCTGAAGAAAATATGAGCTGAATTATGTATTTGCGTGTTATTTTTGAATTGTGAGAAATGTGCATTTCATTTGCGTTATGACCAGGGGAACATGTTGAAATCCTGAACTTAAGAACTACAGATGCATTATTCAGGAAGAAATGTAGTATAGGTTGTATGTATAATTTATTTTAACATACCATTAATTGAAAAATAATGCCACGTCTCTCATAACATTCTGTCAGCAGTGAAAGGCATCTATCTGGATATATATCCCAGAAGGTTGTTATCCACAACATGAAATTACAATGTCTGACTTGGGCTCTGAGGATTTGTATTTTTTGAGCTGAAGTTCAACATTTCTCATGCATTCAGCTCCCTCTATTGGTCCTCATTACATCGCCTCTTCAAAATGAATATAATTGAAAAACGTTATTCATCATTCATTATGGAGCATTAAAGTTTCAGCACCTGGTCCTTTGGGTTGACATAAGAATGATCAAGTTACACGGCATTCACATGCAAATTTGTATTAAGAAAATCAAAACTCTGGACCAGGTGGACAGTATCAATTTGGCTATGGAAAGCACCTAGTCTGTCAAGGACACATATTGTTAATCTTTTTTTTGCTCAAATAATAATTTGAAACTCTTATGGAATCACCTGGATGCAGTTCTGAACTTCTATTCCTCTCATTCATAACTGAATAGATTAAGTTCTGATAGATGCAGTATTGTTAGAGATCCTCCTGAACAAAATGAGCCCTGATTTGTCTTCAACCTTATGCTATGAATTTTTTTTTTATTTATTCATTTATTTATTTATCATTAATTCAAGGGGAAAAACATATGACTAGAATTTGTTATCTAAGGTTACAATTACTTTTACATGACTGGAAACTCAGGACGTCTCCTTTTGATGGATAAACAAGTCATTTGAGATTATCCACCGATCAAACTCTTGTCATACCACAAGGGAGGGGGGGGTTGATGCAGAGAGTCCATTAGGACCAGCACTGAGAAAAGGTAATTGGATTGTGGATGTCAGTCCCATATAATAAAAATGAATTTAATCAACAAGAATCTTCTTCAGTGATTTATTTTTCTTGCCTTGAATTAAGTTGATTGTAATTCATTGCATGGTGTACTGAGCTTATTATGTTTTGTTATATTGGCCATTGTTGTCACCTCATTTAACCTTTGAAAATTTCAAAACAAACGATGCCTCGAATAAAATTTATTTATGCTGGATCACATGGCTGTTAAGATCATAGGCTGCAGTGAAACATTTTTTATTTCAATTTTAAAGGTGGAAGGTGCTAGGTCACATACTTTTTTTTGTGCATTTACAGTCTGGGGTGTGAATAATTCTGTAGTCCGCTGTATTAACAACATCTAAATCATCCATCCACACATCCATCCATTGCCAGATATTAGGGTCACAGGGGATAAAGACAACAGTTGCTGAGACACTGCAATGACTTCCTCTGACTCAACTCAGGGGATTTCAGGGTAAACTCAGGTCGGTCTGGGGAAAATCCTCTCCGTGTGTCCTGGGTCTGCCCTTAGGGGTTTGTGCAATACCTACTCAGATGCTCAAACCATCTCAGCTGACTTCTCAAAAATAATACCTTATTGAGTACGTAAGGAGAGGGCAGGGGATCTTGGTGCCGGAGACGGGTCCTCTCGGCGTGGATGGTGAGGGGGAACACGAGGAAGGACCCAGCTCACCTGTCTGGACTCCTACAAATGTGAAAAGAAGAAACACACATGCTGTCACATAGTCTATGTTTGTGCAATATTGCAGACTTGCTCTTGTCCTTGCAAAGTTTGCAGCCTGGACCCAGAAGTGCAGGATGTCTGACTCATACAATTGATATGTTTTTCTCCCTTTATGTTCAAATATGAAATATTGCGGGAGCTCTTTTAAACAAGTTGCCACATGATAGGTTTTCATCAGCGTCTGATTCTGATATCCCACGTCTTTGGGCTACTATACTCAGCTCTTAGGGTTAAACAAGTGACCCACTCCTCTTTTCCTACAAAGCCCCACATGCTGTAAGGAGTCAAACCCACAAAGGACTGCCCTTGGCCTGTTCGTCCTGAGGGTGATGAACCACCAGCCCCTCAGATCGCTATACTACGACCACCTCAACTTCAGCGCACAAGCACAAAGAACATTAGACTTAGCCAAATTACAATGAAAGAAAAAGAAAAATATGGAGATTACTGGAAGGAATGAATATAGGCCCATAAATAATGGAAGCATGTAGTCCTTAGACGACAGTACACTGTTGCAACGTACTGGTCAACAGCGTCTGATACAAAACAGAGGAGAACAGTGACTACATACCCTCTTACTGACCACTACCAGACAGTAGACGAAGGCTGGCACAGACAGACCTGCAGGGAGGGGAGCTTGTGCTCTGAAGAGTACAGCTACACTTTCTAAATCAATGCTACCAGTATCAGTAGTAGGGACTTAGATTTTTCAAAAAAAAACATTGATTTCCTCCAAGTCACTTTAAAAGACTTCTGGCCCTTTTGGGAGAGAGAGAGAGAGAGAGAGAGAGAGGACTGCTGTGGACTACCGGCAAGATATTTTGTAGCCTCCTATGAGTGTTTGAGCTCACTGTACCGAATGGCAAATTATTAATGCTTATTAATCGACAATTCTTTTTTTAAATACATATTCTTATGTTACTCTAACTTACCTTCCCAATGGCCCTCATGTTCTCCATGCCCTTGTCATGGGTATTGTTAATTAAATCAGGAGAGACTAGAACAAGGTGGCGATTTGAAAATGTTAACAATGTCTTTTATTAATTGACACAGAGCATGATCTTTGGCGGTTAGACCTTGGCATGAAATAAGTATATGCCATTGTTGATGATTCTGGAGATTACATGCTCTATATAAGTAATGAAATTCCCCCAGGGATCTAAATACTGGTGGTGGTGGTGAGGAACTGACGCTGGGACGATTCATGAGGGCCGACTTGATCGAGGAGCTGGTAGAAAAAAAATACTTAAAATTGTGACCGGCCATCACTTCAAAACTATTACGGATATTGGTCTAATACTTGGTATCATTTCATAAGTCCACCAGAGATACCCATATAAATTTTTTGAGAAATTTCTGAGGAGGCCATCTGGGAGGGTCTGGATGCTTAGATATGGACTGACTCCCCTTTTCTCCATGAGCTTGGTAAATGTCGGTCCCCTGCTCGACTGTCAGACACTTTACCGAGGTACCGCAAGTGCTGCTGTGTGTTGTTGGTGTTGACCTTATAGTTTTAGCTCTTTTTGATGCGTTTTTAAAGAAATATGAAATTCGCTTCAGCTCTGCCATTTTTTCCCACTGTGAACAGTGGGCAGTTTGGAAAATTGTGAGCGATTAAGTCATGAAACCTAAACGTAATTTCCAACTGGATTGAAATTGAAATATCTTCAATATAACGACATAACCAAACGAAAGTTAAAGAAACATGTTTTATTACAATTATGTATTTTTGATTTATAGCGATGAACATTTTAAAAATGTGTTTATTTTTACATTCACTCTGAATGTGCAGTTTATCCGCCAAGTCCCAGGGGGGTGCTGCAGCGCCCTTAGTACCCCTACTTCACTTGAGAACATATAAAAGAAAAAAAAAATCATTGAGTATACATGGTACAATGCCCCCACACATTTATATCCTTCATATGATGTTTGGGGTCAGATTGACCCGGATGCACACAGAGAGAGCACACACTCACTCTCTCTCCCTCTCTCAAACACACACACACACACACGCTTTCACTTTAGTGGTAGCATGAGACGAACTCTACAACCCACACAAGTGGCTCAGGTTGTGCAGCTCATCCAGGATGGCACATCAATGCGAGTTGTGGCAAGAAGTCTCTGTCAGCGTAGTGTCCAGAGCATGGAGGCGCAACCAGGAGACAGGTCAGTACATCAGGAGATGTGGAGGAGGCCGTAGGAGGGCAACAACCCAGCAGCATGACCGTTACCTCCGCCTTTGTGCAAGGAGGAACAGGAGGAGCACTGCCAGAGCCCTGCAAAATAACCTCCAGCAGGCCACAAATGTGCATGTGTCCGCTCAAACGGTCAGAAACCGACTCTATGGTATGAGGGCCCAACGTCCACAGGTGGGGGTTGTGCTTACAGCCCAATACTGTACAGGACATTTGGCATTTGCCAGAGATCACCAAGATTGGCAAATTCGCCATTGGCGCCCTGTGCTCTTCACAGATGAAAGCAGGTTAACACTGAGCACATGTGACAGACATGAGAGCCTGGAGACGCCGTGGAGAACACTCTGCTGCCTGCAACATCCTCCAGCATGACCGGTTTGGCAGTGGGTCAGTAATGGTGTGGGGTGGCATTTCTTTGGGGGGCTGCACAGCCCTCCATGTGCTCACCAGAGGTAGCCTGACTGCCATTAGGTACCGAGATGAGATCCTCAGACCCCATGTGAGACCATATGCTGGTGCGGTTGGCCCTGGGTTCCTACTAATGCAAGACAATGCTAGACCTCATGTGTCTGGAGTGTCAGCAGTTCCTGCAAGACGAAGGCATTGATGCTATGGACTGGCCCGTTCCCCAGAGCTGAATCCAATTGAGCACATCTGGGACATCATGTCTCGCTCCATCCACCAACGCCACGTTGCACCACAGACTGTCCAGGAGTTGGCGAATGCTTTAGTCCAGGTCTGGGAGGAGATCCCTCAGGAGGCCATCCGCCACCTCATCAGGAGCATGCCCAGGCGTTGTAGGGAGGTCATACAGGCACGATGAGGCCACACACACTACTGAGCCTCATTTTGACTTGTTTTAACCCATTTATGCCTAGCGTCCTCACATGAGGACTGTTAAGAAAAAGTGTCCTGTTTGAATGACTATTAGAGTGGTATTTTGAAGTATAATAACATAAAAAAGTAAAAAAAAAGAAAATTCAGGCATAAATGGGTTAAGGACATTACATCAAAGTTGGATCAGCCTGTAGTGTGTTTTTCCACTTTAATTTTGAGCGTGACTCCAAATCCAAACCCCCTTGGGTTAATAAATTTGATTTTCATTGATAATTTTTGCGTCATTCTGTTGTCAGCACATTCAACTATGTAAAGAACAAAGTATTTAAGAAGAATATTCAATTCATTCAGATCTAGGATGTGTTATTTTAGTGTTCCCTTGATTTTGTTGAGCAATGTATTTTACCAAGTTAGAAGATGTACATACATACAACCCAAATTCCAAAATAGTTGGGACAAAGTATAAATTGTGAATAAAATCAAAACGCAATGACTTTCAAATCACACCAGCCGGCATTTTATTCACAGTAGAACAGAGATAAAATGGGAAATGTTGAAACTGCAACATTTTACAATTTTATCCACAAAATGAGCTAATTTCAAATTTGATGGCTGCTACAGGTCTCAAAAAAGTTGGGGCAGGGGCCTGTTTACTGTGGTATAGCATCCCCTCTTCTTTTTAACACAGTGGAGGTGTTTGGGCATTGAGGAAACAAGTTTCTTGAGTTTAGCCATTGGAATTTGATCCCGCTCTTGTTAAACACAGGCTTCCAGCTGCTGGAGAGTTTTGGGTCTCCTTTAACGGACTTTTTGTTTAATTATGCAGCTAATTTTTTCAATCGATGAAAGATCAGGGCAGCAGGCAGGCCAGTCCAGCACACGGACTCTTCTACTAAAAAGCCATGCTGTTGTAATAGCTGCAGTATGTGGTTTTGCATTGTCCTGCTGAAATAAACTAGGCCTTCCCTGAAATATATGTTGCCTGGAGGGGGGCATATGTTGCTCTAAAACCTTTATATACCTCTCAACATTCATGGTGCTTTTTAAAACATGCAAGTGTCCGACACCATATGCACTAATGCATCCCCATACCATTAGAGATGCTGGCTTTTGAACTGAACGCTGATAACTGGAGGGGTGGTCTTTCACCTCTTCAGCCCGGGGGACATGACGCCCATGATTTCCAACAAGAATATCAAATTTGGATTCATCTGACCATAGGACACTTTGCTACAATCCATTTTAAATGAGCCTTGCCTGCCAGAACACGGTGGCGCTTCTGGACCATGCTCAACAATGGTTTCCTTTTCGCATGATAGAGTTTTAGGTGGCATCTGTGGATGGCACGTCAGGCTGTGTTTATTTAATAATATCAATGAAAGAATCATGCCGGTGAGTGATGCAGTGGCGTCTGAGGGCCCAAAGATCACGGGCATCCAGTAAAGGTCTTCGGCCTTGTCCCTTATGCACAGAGATCTTTCCAGTTTCTGTGAATCCTTTGATGTTGTTAAGCACTGTCGATGATGAGACCCTCAAAAGCCTTTGCAATTCGACATCGAGGAATATTGTTTTTAAAGTATTCCACAATATTTTTATGTAAGCCTTCACAGGATAGAGAGCCTCTGGCCATCTTTATTTCTGAGAGACTCAGGCTCTCCAAGACATCTCTTTTATAGCCAATCATGTTGCACACCTGATGCCAGTTAACTTAATTACTTGCTCAATGTTTTTTCAGCTGATTTTCTTGTACAAAATGCTTTTTCAACCCTTTTTTGCCCGTGTCCCAACTTTTTGAGAACTGTTGCAGGCAAAAAATTTGAAATAAGCTCATTTTGTGGATAAAAATGTAAAATGTCTCAATTTCAACATTCAAAATGTTATCAATCTTCTATTGTAAATAACTTATTGGCTCATGTGATCTGAAATTCATTGCATTTTAATTTTATTCACAATTTAAACTTTGTCCCAACTATTTCGGAATTGGGGTTGTAATCACAATAATAATAATTAATTGAAACAATGTTTGATTTCATTTTTTTTCATAGATAAGCATAATTTATGCCACCTTCAGTTATGCCAGTCTTTATTACAGCGTATTTTTTAGATAAATAATAAATTCACAATCACAAAAATGCCTGATACGCACATTGTTAAATGTGATAAATCAGAGATTAATAACAAATATTCATTAAATATGTTTTCTATATTTTTGTGGAATTGAGATAAAGACAATACATGTTAAGTATTTTTATAAATATTTTTATTTCTGCATTGCTTTTAAAATCTCAAAAAATGTCCCAGGTCAGATTGGCCCGAACAGTACATGAGGTTTGCAAAAGTGAACCTAACACAAGGGATAATATGCTCTGGAAATGTTGAGCGGTATTTTCTTTTCAATAAAGCCACTTGAATATAATATGTATGTGGGGTGTCACCAGTGCCTTGTCTAGCTCCTCTAGAAACAAGCCTTCTTTTCTGGAGCTTCCTTTGATTCCAGTCAGGGTTGACTGCCATCCAGATTGCAAACACATAATAGCCTGACACTTCCAGAATATTGTAGCAGATCATGTCTGGCCACCGTAAAGTTCTTCTCTGACAGCTGTACCAGGCCAGCAGTTGTCTACCCCTCCTTTTGTGGCGTAATAATCAAGTATCACCTCTGGATTACAGTCCTCCTGGTCACTGATCCTTCCACATGTAGACAGCTCATGAGCACCACATTTTTGCCCTTTTTCGGTATGTAGGATACCAGGGCAGTGTTGGCCATAAACAGAAAGTTGGTCGAATGGACTGGCCTGTTCTTTACTGTTAGAAGCTGAGGTGGGAGCTCTGTCTTGGTTTCTCTAATTGTTCCAATCATTGTCAGCATTCTTTTGAGAAGTTCCTGTCCCAGCTAGTAGGAGGTAAAGAAATTTTCAAAGGTGATATTGTGGCCACTGAGGCCGCGTCATATCCAGCACCACCCATGTCCCCTGGTTTTTTTCATGGGCTCCTCCCACTGGCTTCCCTGTATAAATTATTATACATAATTCTTCTGTTTTGCCCCTCCCCTAATGTGCAGGCATGAGGAGTACAGTGTGAGAAAATTTTAAATATTGTAACATCGTGTAGGTTCCCACTGTACAGAAGGTATAGAATGTGGAAAATAGGTGCAGACAGCCTCATGGTGTTGGGATTGTCACAATTTGCAGGCGTGTGAGTGTGTTTGTCTCTCTCTCTACCCATGTGTACAAAGGGATGGAAGGATCAGTGGCTGGGATGAGTGTAAGCCCGAGGTCATACTTGACTATCTCTCATCCCCAATGAGAGAGCCTCCCCGATCAGCCGCTAACATAAGAAGCTTTCACATATTGTCAATGGTCATCTGGTTTGATGACTGGGCATCAAGACATGCTTGATTTTTGGAGCCTCTATGTATAGAGAGGTGTGTGTGTGTGTGTGTGTGTGTGTGTGTGTGTGTGTGTGTGTGTGTGTGTGTGTGTGTGTTTTCTTGTTATAGAGGGGCACTATTGCTTCTGAAGCCCTGAGGCCTGCTGAAACAGGAGGCCCAAGATTTCCACCAGTCAAAGGGGCTCAATACAAAGATCAGCACATAAAGGTTGGATCTCCTGAAATCACACTATGCCTCTGGTGTTTTAGGAAGCTTTTACAGTTTGGCCCTCTAGCCCTCTTTCTTAAGTCAACCAGGGACCGGGTGCCTGTTGTTTTCATGCCAGCAGCACTCTTAAATTCATTGTTGCTTTTTCCACAGTCCTGGGGCGAACAACCCTGACACTGTTCAGGATAGGAAGGTGACCTGGCCAATGAAATTTGGCACTCCTGACTGAGTTCTGGTCATACAGCCTCAGAAGACATTATTTATATATTTGTAATATTATGTAATATTTTCACATAAACTGCATTTCTGCAAGACTGCTTAAGTCCCTCCACTGATTAATTTGAGTAATAAGTTAAGGGTTGCCTACTCAAACATGTCCACATCCATTTCTTTCAGGCTCCAGCAGAGAGAGGGATTTCAAGAAACAAAGGAATCGAGAAGCCCAGCTCCCCCTATTCTAATCCCCCCTTAAACCCTTTGCACAGATATAGACGCCGGCATCCATAGATTCCAAAATTTTATTCCTAAACAATTCTGTAATTGAATTTCCAAATGTCTAGCTACTCTGGAATCATTTTCAAAAATCTAACACAAATCCTGAATTATAAAGCTTAAATAGGCTCATGAACAACAGGAAAAATTGGCAAAATTTTGTTTTCTGCGCAAAGGGGATAATCTACGCCACTGCAAGCATCGGGAGAGCCAAGAGTTCCTTGCAATAACTGATTTAATAACTGACTGACCATCCTTTTGCAGCAATAACCTCAACCAAACATTTCCTGTAGTTGCAGATCAGACCTGCCAAAGGAGGGTCACCCAGTTATTCAATCCAAAGGTTCAAACTTTTTCCACCCTGCACTGTGACTGCTTACATGTTGTGTTCAATAAAAACATGAAAACATACAATGGTTTGTGAGGTATTAGTTTAAGAAGACTGTGTTTGTCTATTGTTGTGACTTAGATGATCAGATCACATTTTATGACCAATTTATGCAGAAATCCAGGTAATTCCAAAGGGTCCATATACTTTTTCTGGCAAATGTATTTATTTATACATGACGAGGGATTTTTCTAGTCTTATTTTTCATAATCAGAGAAACCACTTTTTTTTTTCTTTGCTTTTGAATTGTTTCATAACCCCTGTTCTCGGTTAGGAATAGTTCAGTAACTCACCCAGCCCTGTTAAATGTTTTGCTCACATACTGTATGTGCAGTGAGAGATGTCATGTACACATCTCCCTATAGAATGAAAATGCTTGTGCAGGCCTCAATAAACACCATTTGTTATTTGTGCCTTGTGACATGAAGCTTTAGTTGCTAGAGCTGACACCGCTGAGACAGTAGTGATGCAACTGCAAATTCAATATGTTTTGGGATTTTTTTTTTTTTTGACAATTTCTGCTCATTTTTACAGGCATAATCATACTTGGGTCAGCATGTTCTTGAGAATGAATTAGAATCTGGCTGCAGAGCTTGCACTGCAAAAAATAAATAAAAACATCAAGCATTGCTATCTAGTATTTTGAAATAAAATACTTTCCATCACCTCAGTGGTTCTTAAACTCCATCCTGGCACCCCGCTGTGTGCTGGTTTATGTTCCAACCACGACTGCAATCTTAGGATTTTGGCAAGCTGTTGAATTGTCTTAATTAGGTGCATTCATCTTCAGAGCAGTTATTTATCCTCATTAGCCACATTTGACAAATCTATACATGCCATAAACAAACAAAAAATAAAATATTCATATCCACATTGAGATATGTTAGAAACTAATAAATAACTTCAGAGGGAAACAATTTAACCAAACATTTAATCCACATTAACAGTTCCTCATCGGTGAAACTGTTGACACAAGTTTGCAAAAATTAATTTATTTGGGAAAGGAGTGTCGCAGTTTTGTTTCATGCTGATTTTACTAAGTTCAGGCAAATTATTTTGAAAGAACTGAAAACATCTGTGTTCAGTAACCCAATTTGGAGCTTACTGATTTTCTCAGTCGAATTTGATCAGTTTAAAAATGTGTTTACCTGAAAATCCTCAAAATATAAAAAAAGCACAATGTTCAAGGGTTTTTATTCTTCATGGCACAATGGACATCTCCATAAAAATGTGGTTTAAGATGGTAAATAACCGCTCTAAACATGGAATACAGCTGGTTCAGACAGATCAACAGATTGTTAGAATCATAAAATTGCAATTGTGGTTGGAACAAAAAACACAGTGGGCGCCAGGACTGAGCTTGAGAACCTCGGCATTACCTTTTCTCTCAGGAAGAAAATTAAAAAAAAAAATACTGCCAATGATTTGAGAATGTTGATTCATTGAGGTCGATTTAAAAATTTGAGGATGCAAACTGAGGATGATTTAAAAAATGCCGACTAAATAATCATGGACTACTTGTGTTAAAAATGGGACTTAAACACAACCAAACAACTGGTGCCATGCACAACAAACCCTGCTCCTCGCACATGTTGTGGCTTATTCCAACTCTGACCTACTTTTCCTCAGTTCAATAGGCATCTATATTCTGGGTCAGTGGCAATCCCTAAACCCAATTTGGGGTGAATCTGGCTATTAGTTTTGCTGCTAAAGCGTCAACAAACAAACCGAACCAAAAACAATACCTCTTGCCCTCACCCTTCGGGCGGGGCGGGGTAACAAACTGAAATTAATGAATTCATTTTCACTAAGTGCATCTTAAATGAAGACCTACATTTTATGAGGCAAATTCATTTGTCAAGATGAGCTAGCATTTGTCAAACAATTGACGGGCCACACAAAACCACTGCATGGCACGAGACAGGCGCGATCGTGCCTGCGCATGAAACGCCCGTCAAGTCCCCCTCAAGGGCGCGATTTAACAAGCCCATCAGTCACTTCACAGGCGCGCCACTATTTAATACAAGCAGCCCATTTCACCTACCGCGGGAGACCATGAGGATGATGACAATGTCAATCAAAACTAGCAATCGCAACATTCTCGCAGATCAAGGCAACCAGTGCCTGTGAGGAAGCATCTCATATTCAGTTCGGCATATCCGACCCATCATCATAGCCATAACTAGCTATCTCAGACCTCGGTAAAAAAAAATTGAGAGGAAAATTCAAAGTCTTTATCATTCAGGTTTTGTTATTGGTATCTTAAGTGTAACCCGTGTGACCATGCAATTTTACATTTCACCAAAAATCAATTTCTGTTTGCACATTATTTTACCGTTTCCTCTTCTCTATGCATGTATTGTTTCGGAGAGTTTTCTTTAATTCAGTAGAATTTTTATATTAATGCTGTTTGATCTTCCTCCAAATTCTGCTGTATTCTCCTCAGCATTCTGCACTGCATTAAAGAGACACGATAAAATAAGTGCTTTCAGTGGTTTTGTAAAACGCAGTAAAATGCTAAACTGAGGCGAAAATAATTCTTTGTAGAGGTCATTATTGCTTTGATTACTTTGGAGTTTATACATTTTTATTTTATCGTATTCGGCGCTTTCGTGAAGCATGCTTATTTACCTATTGCAAGTCCAGGCTAATGGAGCGTTGGGTGGTTTCTCGTGCGGTTCGCCGTTTCTTCCATCTCCAGTATAAAGGTGCGCTTGTAGAAACGTGACATGCGAAGTTGCTGTACCGACATTAATGCGCTGCACGCAGGTACGTGAGCTCCCAATTTCAAAATTACCTCCGCCATCTAAGGTAAAAGGAGCTTATGTTTCCAGTCCCGTTAACTGGAAAATGTTATATGCTGCATACTCAGCTGGTATTAAGCTCTGCTGTGGATAGCTGTCGATGTAGAAACGTGACATGCAAAGTTGATCTACTCATATCAATATGTTGCACGCAGAATAAATATCTGTTGGCTGGCAAGAGAGGAGCGGTCTTCGCCTTATTACTCATTACACGCAACACAACGCTGAACTATAAGACCAGTTATACAAGTATATCAAATCGCGTCTCTCTTATAAAGAATGACATTAATAACATACTAAATTTGAAAAGTAATGTGTTTTTCGGTATGTTTCGGTATGTTTTATTGACATAAAAAAAAATTCAGGGGTCTCTATACCTCTCATCTCAGTATATCTGGACAAAATGGTTTTCTAGAGCCCTCTCTTAACATTTTGGTTATTTAGAACTTACAATTTGGGACTGTGTGAGGATGGATGGATTTTGGCTTGGAAGCCGTAGTAAAAGTAAATCAGTCTTTTTAAGCTTGGTGCTTGTACTGGTAACTGATACAGTTGTGAGGTTATCAAAATAAAATACATGTATGGACAATAGGCTATACTCTTTGCAACATTCAAAAGGCCGTCTACAGGCCAAAGACTGGACAGGACACCAGGGCAGGTGAAGAATGGTGTAGGTGGCTCAGTGGGAGCAAATACCAGTGCTTCCCACACATAGACCATCGTGTGGCGGGCCGCCACAGAATCTACTCGGACTGCCACAATTTGATTCCACCCCAACGGGATTTTCTGTTTCGCAATATCACCTCCGTGCATGCAAAAAAAAAAAAAAAAAAAAAAACCCCAGCTAAATGAATAGTAATGGAAGATGCAGAATTTGCGCAATGAGTGCCATGACCCCCGCTCAAGAAAAGGAATGGCATCCCCCCCCCAATAAAATAGAAAGCATCTACCCCACACCCCGGTCCTACAGTAACAAACAACAGCCCCCCCACCCCCCCAGGGTCATCACCATAGTGCCCGCCGGAGAACTGGCGGGAGTGATTAATGGTGCCCGCGCAGTTTTCCCCTGGCATGCACTGCCAGGCTGTTGCAGTGCGGTCGAAAAGGGTGAATCTTGTTGGCACACAGAAAAATAAAGTCTCCATTAAGAACTACATATATTCATAGGGCAAAAAGCACAGTAGTTACAAGTCCACGAGTACTTTGGGTTTTGGAGAATCATGGGGTCAGGCCCACGAACTGCACTGCATTATGGTGAAAATGCTGCTCTGTGGCAGCTGCCTCTTCACTAACGAGACCAACAGCCCGAATGGCCCCAGGTTCCTCCCATGTCCACTTCAGTGTCCAGGAGTCCACAGCACCTTGAGTGTGACATGTATGCCCAACACACCGGCTCCACCTGCTGGTGTACTCTGGCACTTCCCAAGTGTCTGTGTTCGCGAAGGAGGGCGAGAGAGAGTCCGAGCTCACTTCTTCCGCCGAACTTTGGGCTTCTTGACTGGCCGCAGGTAGGGGTTGTCAATCATGTTTTCCTCGCTGGCCTTCACTGAGGGCACCACTCCACCAGGGGGCAGCACAGAGTTCTCCTTGTCTGCTCCTGGGTCATCCTGCAATGGTGGAGGAGAAAGACTGTTAGTAACACAACCAGTTAAGAGCCGAAGCCCACCATTATTCACTCAAAACTCTTGAACAATAGAGCAATATGCATAAAACTGACAATGTAAGAAAACCCAATTTTTTTTTGTTCCATCGATAATCAGAAATGATGCAGACTGTAAATATAAATTTCCATCTTCACAAGAGTGGTCAATCATGCAAATGAACTGCAGTGCACCCTTCTCTCTGTCCTTCTATCCCAGCCTCACCTAAATGACTACGTCCATTTAGAAAACGAGCTGTTGGGAGGACAGCATAGCTCACCTATTGCAACTGTTTTTTAAAATCCCAAATAGATGTAACTAAAATTGCCTTCTTTTAGTTGTGCATTTTTTAAAAGCAGTTACAAAAATCGTTCCCCTTATGGATTGGTAGTTTATTCCAGAAGAAAAATTTAACCATCTCGTTTCACACGTAAAGCCCACAAAACAACAAATCAGAAGTACATTGAAGCCATCACTGCCACCATACCAGGAGAGCTGTATACTGCTACAACTGACATACGTGTGGTATTGTGACAGTGATTGCTTCAATTACATTATCATTTTATAGGTGGTGAATGTGCAGGTCACAACTTATCCACAAGAGCGTTTTGGAGCTGTTCGATTGTGTATTTGAAGAGTTTTGAAGGAGCGAGGGACCTGTACCGTTCACTTTCATTATGTTCGCTGAGCAGCTCGCGTGCCCCCCTCCCCCCAATCTCAAAAACAACAGGCACGGATAGCTTAAGGAATTGAACATCCTCATATGACTATAAGGATTATGGCAATATGCCAATTAGCCGAAATGTTGAAATATCCCTTAAAGGGAGCTTTGCGATTTGGTTTGTACGGCAGCCCAGGAGACAGAACAGAAGGAACTCACATTGATAATGTTCCCTGTGGCGTTCTCGTTGTCCGTCTGGTCGTCCTGTTCAGACGAGTCAGTCTCTTCCAGACTCTGCAGCTCCAGCTCTGAGGGAAGCAGTGCGTTCAGGTACGGGATAGAGCTGGGTCTCGCTGCAATCACTGACGACACAAGCCCAGACTAATGAGCACCCACAAAATCACCAGTCAAGGACAGCAAGATCACAAACAACACAATCTAAGATTAAAAGATGCAGTTTTGGCCCAGAGTTATTTGCAACCCAAGAGAGAAAAGCCTTACCTGTGCATTCAAAACCACAATTTTCAAACCATTAATTATAATAAAAAGAAAAACTAAAAGAAACTTCAATGCACAAGGATTTTAATTCTGCGTGAGAATCTTGTTAATGCGCGTTCATTGTGGACAACATTGAAAAAACCTAAAAAATGCATGAGACCTACAGCGAATGCGTGAGAGTTGGCATCTCTGGCGATGCTGTAGCTTGCACACCAGAAGCTATGACTATGGCTCCAGTGCCCTCCACAAGCACTGCCCTAAACCAGTTCCCCCTCTGCTGCCACAGCCCTACCTCACGCGGTTAACGACTTGAATGGCTATGCTCGATCCCAGCCAATACTGACTAGCTACCCAGAGCGTGCATTCGGTGCTTTATGGCCATCATTCAATCCAGCCTGGCATCTTACACAACCATGGCTGAGAGGGATGTTGTTTTTACCTCGCGTGGTTTTACCACTTGGAAAGCAGCACTCGAGCGTGACAGGGGGTTACAGAAACATGCATGCACAGTCATACACAGGCATATAGGCTATAGAAGTTTGTTGCTGCTGACATTTTGACAACAATCTTTGCAGGAGATTTATAAATTTGTTGAATAAACGCACAGAAGTTTGCTATAGACGATGTTTTCATATCAATCTACGCACTAGAACAAAGGATTTGAGCCAAATCATAATGTAATGCGTAGTTGCTGGCGCACTGAAATCTTCATTTAGCGCCAAGTCTGTCAAACTTGCGGGACCCTGCAAATTACGCATCCTGGAATCATCACTGACATTTGTTCTTTGTAAGTTTCCTTGATGCAAACAAAATTACTTCAGTTAAATTAATTCATTCGTTCTTTGTTAATTATCTACAGTACGATAAGCCATTTAATTTGTTTTTTTTTTTTTAACAAGAATAGAACACAGTTAAAAAACATACAATACGAGACTGAGTTGTGAAGGATTAAGAATATTTTAAATATTCATTTGACTCAATTAAAAGACTAAATACAAATCTGCTTTTGATGATGCATTATGCAAGGAGCTACAAGGAGTAGAGCTCCTGTTGGGAGCAGTGGTGACCGGAGGGCAGAATGGTGACGTGTCCAAACTTTGTGATTTTGAGATTTTTACCTCCTGTCACACATTTCTATCAGTTAATTCTTAGAGCACAATAATTATATTTCCATGCGCCTCAGTTTTAAACAGAATTCGCATTTTCATTTTGTGCTATGTCCAAGAAAATTGCTTATATGAATTATACATTGATATTTCGATGAATAAACATGAATAGTATTATAGAATCATCAGTCTTCCATTGCAAACAAACTTAACTTCAATCCATCACCATTGTGTTGTGTCACATCAAGTGCTAGAATTGTTGGAGCACGGAGGTGAAAAGTCCATTTTGGCCATGATGTCACAGTACCACACTTATGAGTACCACTTTCTTATACAGGTGGACGATGTATTATCTCGGAAATCTACTGTAGGACTTTGTGTATGGTTTGCCATCATGAGGAGGTCATGACTGGCATCGAAAGAGGAAGCTAGCTGGTTAACTATTGACTGCTCCTTCCACATTCTGTTGCTGTGAGCTAGCATGCATGTCATATGCTGAACTCTTATTTATCGAATAGTACAATCACATTACAACACTTCACTCAAACCTTGTGGGTATTTTTAGTTGGCTGCAATGTTCTGGTAATTATTTGAATTGATTGAAGCAGCAACCTTCCTTTTCTTCTTATCTTTTAGGCTAATTAAAATTAACCAAAATCACATTCACATCCCCGGACGAGTCAGTTTGCTGGAAATGAGCCGCACAAGCTAGTCTCGCCAGTACGAAAGCGTTTAGCATTATGACAGACATGTCCAGTTCTCGTATTTGTTGTTAATCATTTTGCGAGAGTGTTTCTCCCATTATAAAATGATTGCTTCAGCAAATCAGTATTACTCTATCGGGATTCAGCCCTGGTTTGCAAAAATTTGTTTCTGCTTTTAAAGGCACGATTCAGCCATAAAAATATGTGGTACTGGATTAGAATTTTTAAAATGGTATCATCAGCAAATAGTCCCTCCCCTTTTTTCTAGTTCCAATAATATAGGTTAAGATGATGCAAATGTTCCTGCTCTGTACTGGCAAGATGGGGACACCAAGGCTTTTGCTAAGGAGTCATGAATGTCTTGGATGGGATGCAAAGAGTTGGGCTGCGTCCCAACTCTCTGAGGATGCATTATCCTTTCCTATACTTATCTGTCCCCCATCTGGATGTTGAGCATGTATGCGAGACCATGGATTGTACATAATTTATATACAGTCCATATGTGAGACCAACGACTATATCACGCATGGGCAACAAATGTCAGCTCGATAGAGATGCCCATTTATCGTAAATAAGCCCTGTACTCGCCTGGGGGGGGGGGGGGGAGAAATTACATGCCTCGCTCTACCTCCATTGATTAGTAACATGCAATACTTATATGCTAATGGTTTAGAGCTACATCACTTTAAACACTGTTTAGAGGCTGATTAATGTGATTGGCTAAACAGTTACATATCAAAAACTGAGCTCACAAAAAAAAAAAAAAAAAAAAAACACACACTGATGCCCACGTACATAACATACACATGCTAACCATTAAAGGCCTATCACGAGTAAAAGGTTAAAGGTCCAGGTCACAAAGTCAACATTCATTTCCTCATCAGAAAGGCCTCATCCTAAGGAATACATATGCCAGGTATCAAATGCCTATTACCAGCTAATGAAAAGTTATGACCCATGTAAAAGTTTTTGTCACCAAACGTCATGCATATGCCAAGTATCAAAGTCCTATCAAGAGCCGATCAAAAGTTATAGCCATGGCAAAGTGCGGACAGACAGACATACGGACGGACGGACAGACGGACAAGTGAAAACTATATGCCCCCGTAAACAAGCCGATGGGCTCGTGCTGAAAAATCTCCTCACGCCGGAAAGCGCAGGGTATTGGCCCTGCTTACTCTGATGATGTAAGCACACCGAATGCATGTCCACTGAAAGGCTAATGCATTCTTCAAAGGGCCAGGACAGTGCAGTATACAGCAGGAGACTCACGAGGGAAGGCAGAGATGTCGTCCTTAAAAAGGCTCTGCGTCTCGCCCGTTTTGGCCATGAAGCGAGTGAGCGCCCTCTCCACATCTCTCCGCTGGGACGCCGCCTTCTCCCGCACCACCTGGTAATCCGACACTGGCTCACGGAACGTCTGAGGGGGGCACGGGACAACAGGTTACCCACCCAAGGCCCACGGATACGCCCAAGCTGGTGTGCAGGAAAACCCATAAACTCACTCATCTCACTTTCAACAAAGATTGCGGAAGGGAGTCACACATGGCATCATCTTTAAAAGAGGAATTTCAGAAGTCTTCTGGCTTATGTACTTTTTTTCAGAAATATTACCATCAATGCTATATGACTACCACCAACTCCTTTAGCCACTTGCTAATCCTATTCTTTTTTGTCATAACTGTGATTACTTAGATCTTTTGATACAAGGACATAAAATTCAGAATTTAAAAAAGACACGAAGAAATGAGAGTTTTATATCGGCAGGCACTGTGGTGAAGGTGACCGTGTGATTGACCATTTATGGGAGGACTTACTGGGGTTTTGATATAGGTGTGGGGGTCAGGGAAATCTGGGAAGTGGCTGGGGATGTACGAGGGGTGCGAACGTTTCTGTCCTGCTGTCAGAGCTTTGGGTGCCACAGGTGCGTTCGTCACCGGAGCTGTGGAGCGGGCAGAGAAACACACACCCACTGAACATCTTCACAGCAGCAATACACTTCCTGCAATACACTGACCGATGATGTCAAATGATTAGAATGCTTCCAACGCAACATTCTAATGCTGATGTCAGAATGACCAATGGTGGCTCCAAGCAGCAAGCATTTTGGAACATTAACTCGGAAACTAGGGATACCACAAGAACAAATACTTGCAATCCCATTCGATTCTTAAATGAAAAAACACAGACGGTGCCTATTTTTTTGAGGCACCGCAAGTACCTTGGTAAGGTAAGTTTCGTGCTGTGACTATTCCGGAACTAATGGGGGCATTATACGCTTCAGAGTGTTCCAGTTGATACTTGCATTGAGAAGGAGGTCACAAAAAAAAAATAGACCTTTTCTTTGGTGTTCAGGTCGGTCACTGCGAACTGTAGCAAGTAGTCGCATGACCATACGTGCTCACGGGCCAGAGCTGCGTCCGTTTTTGAATGTTCCTTCCCAAAAAATGATCCGGAAAACATTATGTGGTAACCATGATAAGTGCCTTCGAATTCTTTAAATGTTGAGGAAAGGAGTCTCAGTGCTTTCTAATTTACGTCCTCTCTCATAGGGTACACAAAGCATTCTTTTTGAAAAGAAAGGAGATCACACCATTCCACAATTCAGCGCAGCGGCAGTATTTGAAGCAGCGACCATTCCTCAGTCTAATCGCGTAAAGAAACAAATGCGATGGGCAGGGGACTTCATCACGTTGCCTACAATTAAAGGAGAGGTAGTAATGTTCACTGGCATGCACTCATTTGTTTAGATTAAATCGCAGCCCTTTTCACTGTTATGCAATTGCACAATTTGAAATTGCGATTGCAATTGCGATTAGATTAATCGTGCGGCACTAGTTCTAAGCCTAAAGAAATGTTAAAATGCTTAATACGGTCTGAGTTTCCCCGAGTTGTGCTTATTCACTGCACAGATAAGTCAGCCTACATGTATGTGATATGGTTGCAATTAGATGCTGTATATTATCTTCTTGCATATGTACACCAAAATTATGTTTCTTCCAAAAAAAAAAAAAAAAAAACTTGAACTGGTGAAGACAGGGTTAAAAGTAGCCATTACAAATGATGCCTCTGGAAGGTATGAATCTTAACTTCTCTAATAAAGATGTTCGTGTTTTAGTAAATGGGATCTTTGAAAATCCTTCCTTTCTTTTTTACCGTGGTATTGAATTGGCATCGAGAATTGTGTAATTTTACACAATTGGCACCGACAACTGAATTTTTGTTATCTTGACATCCCTAGACAAAACATTCCAAAAACGTGCTCTTCAAAGGGTTATGGGCCAACATGCCGACAGCAGAAACACTTTCAGTGCCGTTCCCAGCTAGGCAGGTACATTTCTGGGCTCAAGTGACTGAGCTCGATCCTTCAAGGTTTGGTATGGTTCATGCGGAATTCCATGTCTTCACACATATACAAATACACAAAGTTAGTTGAAGCTAGTCTCAAAAATACAGACAATATATACAGAGCACTCTTAGAAGAAAAATACAAATTTAAGAATATCTGAATGTTCACACATTGCTAACAATTGAGTGCGCAGAACTACAAAATCAACATATCGAGGGCTGACTGCAATAAACAGTTATGTCCAGATGTTATATCTTGGACATAACTGTTTATTGCAGACAGCTCTCGTTATTTCCCAACAGAAGAACGCAGTGCCTACAGCCAAAGCTAACATCACTGGTAATGCTTCCAAAAAACAATACACACAGGGTTTCGGCCAAGCTGTAAATGGGATATAAAAACTTAGTAAAATGCTGAAATTTCCCTTCAGGTCTTATGTGCAGGGCTGAAAAGTAATAGAACACACTCACGTGCAGTGATAACCATCCTCTGAGATCGTTTGGCATAAACTGGCAGGCTGTCCACATTGAATCCTGCAGATGAGAACCAACAGCATCGACAAGCAAGGTCACATCCCGCCTATTCATACCCATCAGGTTAAATGAGGTTATAAATTTGAGTTTATGAACATTTACTTAGTAAATTACAGCCCAACAAAACTATCAGATTCAAAATATTTATGGGCCTCACTGCAAATAAACTGACTCATGACAGGCCATTAACTGCCACTCTCTGAACCTTAAAATGAGTGGCAAGAACAGGCCATTCAGCCCTACTACGTTTGCCAGTTTCTTTTTAATATCGTGAATATATCACTTCAGATACGCAATAACTCTGTGGCATCTAGCTGCAAGTCTGCTCTTGAAAACTCCCAAGGTCTCTGCCTCAACAATATGGTCAGGCAAGCTATTCCACATTGAAATTACTCTCTGGGAAAAAAAATATTCCCTAATATCAGTGCTGAATTTATCCTTGGTCAACTTCCATTTGTGACCTTGAGTTCTACTAACAAACTTGACTGAGGGAATCCTACATAATTCACTTTGTTAATCCCTTGAACATATTTAAAGACCCCAATCAGATCACCCCTGTCTCCTTTTCCTAGGACTAAAGAGTTCAAGGATCTTCAGCCTCTTCTCATAGCTTTCATCTTTTATACCTGGAATCAGCTTAGTGGCTCTTCTATGAACTTTTTCTAGAGCCTCTATATCTCTCTTAATGTATGGTCCCCAGAACTGTACACAATACTCCAGATTTGGTCTGACAAATGTGTTGTACAAGAGAAGCATGACCACCATGGATTTGTACTCAATACTTTTGGTAATATATCCCAGCATCCAATTGGCTTTTTTAACTGCTACGGCTGTATGACTAGAACCTGTGAGGGTTTAGTCAACAATGAGATCTTTTTCATATGAAGCACATTCCAGTTTTACACTTCCCATGAAGTAACACTGTCACATGTTTCTATTACCTACATATATAACTTTACATTTCTCTACATTAAATTTCATTTGCCATATTTTTGCCCAATTCTGGATTCTATCCAAATCTTCCTGAATCACTTTAGTGGACTCCAAACACTTTGCTAAACCTCCCAATTTAGTATCATTTGCAAATTTAACCAATTTGAACTAAATATTCACATCAAGGTCATTAATGTAGATGAGGAACAGCAGGGGTCCCAACACCAATCCCTGAGGAACGCCACTCCCCACCATACCTAGCTCAGATGAGATTCCACAGACCACCACTCTTGGTGTTCTGTCCTGTAACCAGTTTTGAATACACTCCAGAATACCTCTTATTACTCCAGTAGATCTCAATTTAAAATTTTGTCTCTTATGCAGTACTGTATGAAATGCTTTCTGAAAATCCAAGTATATGATATCATAAGCCCTGCCCTGATCATAAGTCTTGGTGGCCTCTTCAAAGAATTCCAAGAGGTTTGTCAATCCCTTAAGGAAACCCTGTTGGCTATCCCTCAAGATAGCATTACGTTCAAGAAATAATTCCAGCTCGTCTTCTATGATGGATTCCAGTATTTTGCATGCAATGCAAGTTAAACTGACAGGCCTGTAATTTCCTGGCTCAGAACAGTCCCCTTTCTTACATATTGGTGCTATATTGCCCTGCTTCCAATCATTTGGCGTTTCTCAAGAAGGTCTGAAAATAGCAGAGAGCAGTTTAAAGAGGATCTCACCAACTTCCCAGAGCACTCTAACATACAAGCCATCAGGACCCGCCACCTTATCTGCCTTTAGTTTACGCAACTTGTCTAATACTTCCTTACCCATCTCTATGAGCGTGAGCACCACGTCGGACAGAGTGGGGGTGCTCCGGGCCGTGTGTTCACAGTACCCCTTGGCACTGCGCCCCACTTCAGAGATGTCTGGAGGGAGAAGAGCAAGGGGGTCAGTGCTGAGATTCAGGTAAATCCATCTAGTCAAATATCACAGTGACTCAATTCATTAACACCACTAGAAAAGCGCTCAGAGAGCGTAGACCTCCACCAGGGGGTGACTGGAACTCCGGCTCATTGGAAAGACTTTAAATCTTGAACTTTGGCATATATCTCAGCTATACTTTGGCCTAGATATGCCCAAACTTAATCACCTGTTCCTTGACTTTACAGCCACCTTTTCTGAAAATTTCATCAAAATCAGTGCTTTACTTTTTGAGTGATGTTGCAAACAAACAAACAAACGCGACCGAAAACATAACCTCCTGGCGGAGGAAATTATGCACATTTTTTGTAGAGCAACCTTTGCAGTGACCCTGAATTGGGACTGCATGCAAGGGTTTAGCAAGGCCCTGGGTTTAGATGGGAGTGAGTTTTTAAGTTAGATGGATAATTTGGTTCTGAATCGTCTCAACTTGTCAAGATTTCGAAATGCCTCTCTAAAAAGACAGGTTGACCACTGCCTGACTAAACCCTTGCCAGCATGTACAGAAAATGGATAAGATGTATTTCACTGAGCCCAAAAGGCAATGCATCATCTACATTCAATCTATCCAAGTTACTTTAGAGCAGTGGGCAGCCACAGTGCAGGGCCCAGGGACCAACTCCAGTTCTGAGGCAAGCAAAATCATAGCAGCCCAACTAACCCAATATGGGTAGATCTATGGGTAATATTACTGTCATTATCATCCCAGAAGATTCCACTAAAGTGACCCCTCTTCATGACCTCCAGATATACTAAACAGTATAAGGGGGGAATTTTTTAACAGAAAGACACACTTAACAGGAATAACAGTACAATTCACAAAAGGAAAAAGAACAGTCAGCTCATTTGTGTGCTTTGTTGGGGCTTGGCCACGTACAGCTCTGTATCATCTCAGTCAGCGATTCCACTGCAGACTTTTCCGCGCTATCGAAGCCACATTCTGTCAGCAAGGAGCTCACCACGACCTGCAGGGTGCGTCGGCGAGCCAGGTAATAATTCTCGGCAGGATTTGAGGTAGTCTTACCACTTCCTGATCGCTGATGAAAAAATTGCCAGTAAGAATCAGTCACAGCCATGCAGAATGAGGCAAGAAACAATGATTATCAAATCATGGTCCACCAGGGCCCACCCATTATCTAGGAGTCAGGAGCAAGGACAGAACACCCATTCACTGGCATGAGTCATCAAGGTAATTGCCCAAAAGAATTAATCACATGAACTGGATTTGTATTAGTGGTTCCAGATTTGGCAAACCGTCACATGAAACTCAGCATCCTGTATTACAAATCAAGTAAAACAAAGCCTGTTCCAGAAGACTAGCCATCCAGCAGTTACAGTAAAATTTGGCTTACCTGATTCAATCACCTGGCAGCTCAATAAGGTTTATCACTTTTAAGGGAGAATGGCTGTGTTATGGTGTAAAATTAAGCCTTGACACAGTAGATCTCCAAGAACAAGAACCTCAAGTATAATTCATCATTCTCTTTCTAACAAATTATCACATGCATGAAAATGAAAGGAAGATTACAAATGGTGCAAAGGGATAAATGAAGCAGAACGATTGCCAGTGAAATACGAACATTGCTTACTTTCTATATACTGCGGTTTACGCAATTAAAGCATTAGGACTGTAAAAACCAGTTTGTCAGATAAAACAGCATTTTTCCAGTACACCAGACAATTTAACACAAAGTAAGCATAGCACCCTGTTGCGCTGTATCAACACAGGATCATGATTTAGCAGTTGCGACACTCAGACAAATCAATACTAGAGATTTTCGGCACATAAAGCAAAACTGACGCAAGTATTCGGATTCCATTTTATTAGCCAAGGCTCAAAAATTTACAGACCTTGATAGAGCTAAAACCCTAGTTACACGAGAGGCCGAATGAGCCGGAATGCCGTCGGAATTAAAATTCTTTGTATATTCCTGCATATTCAAAGTACGTTCTAAAATTCTGACTGCATTCTGAGTGCATTCCAAATATTCAGGCCAATTCTTGTGGCCGGCCCCAATGTTTTGCTCATGCTCAACTTTCGAGGTGCATTCGAAATGGAGAAATATCGAACAGCATTGCAGAATGCGCCTCGAATGAGTCAGTATGCGCCTCGAATGCACCTCAATTGCTGCCGGAATCTATTTTGATTAATCAATACAATTCAGCCGGAAACTTAAAATCCCACCCGTTAAAAATAGGCTGAAACCCATCACGTTAAAATAATGATTGGTCATGACCCGTTTTAAATCATTAATTTAAATAACCATCACAGAAACTCCAAAAACTCAAAATTATAAGATGTGGCCAGTTTTCATTAATAACGCATACCTGCGAACTCACGCACTCGGAGTCAGTTTTAGTGGCATATTCACGTTCCCCTGCCGTAGTCAGCAATTACTCAATCAACGCATGTGTAAGAGATTCTCGCAAGGAGTACAAGTCCTTGTGCATGGAGGTTTATCAGTTTCACCAGCGTTATGGCTCCCGACTTCACGCTTTTCTTTACTGAGGGGTTGGAAGCAATGAATGTGTTTCATGATCATTTACATTGCATAAATGAAATAAAATCATTAGAAGAAAGAAAGATGTTTCAAATGATTTTATTTCATTTAAATGATAATGAAACGCATGCATTGCTTCCAACCCGAGTAAAGCGTGAGAGGTCAGGAGTCATGACGCAGGTGAAACTGATAAACCTCCATAAACAAGGACTTATATTCCACTCGAGAATCTTTCACATATACGTTCAGTAATTGCTGACTCCAGCAGCGGCACATAAATATGCCACTTAAACTCACAATGAATCCGTGAGAGTTGACAGGTATGCGTTATAAATGACAACACAGGACACTCATGTTACATTCCAAGTACATTCTGAGTATTCGAGCTGCGTTCTGTTTGAATTCTTGGACGTTCCAACCATATTCGGCGGCCATTCAGAGTGCGTTCTGACTGCATTCAAGGTGAATTCGTGCAGCATACGAGGCACCTTCCAACCAGATTTCGAGTGGTGTTCAGGCAGCAATTAAACCGCACTCGTACGGCATTTGAAGTGTATTCTAAATATTCTGACTGAATTCTAACAGCATTCTAAATATTCCTACTGTGTTCCAACTACATCCAAGAGCTAATACACCCAGAATGTGCCAGAATTATTTGAGGTGGGTTCGAAGCGTGTTCTAAAGCCCAGTTCAGACCAAAGATTCACAACGAGACCGTTTCAGAACGTCGCAGGAGTGTGAACTGGCCCGTCTCAGTTATAAGTATTCAAACGGCATTCTTTCAAAGCTTTAAGAATTTTGGTCAATTTGAAATTCCCGCCCGAATTTTGCGCGAATTTAGAAAATTCTTCATTCTGGCTGGTTCTGCTCGATTCCTGCCGATTTGATATAAGTGTGACGGGGCATAACTGGATATTCTAGCTAATCATCCTGTTAGCCATCAGAGGAATTTTGTTCAATGCAACAACGTGGTTAAAATAGGAAAACTTAATCGCCCTGCCTGTCTGTCCCAGTCAGTTCACATAAGCTAGCTACTGAGCAAGCAAACAAACTGACAACACTGCTGAGGCCGGAGAACTGGCAACCTGGAGTCCAAGTAGCTAGCTAGCTAGATATAGGGGAGAAAGAAAAAAATCAATAATCAGCAACACCTTGGTGAGTGTACAGGGCCCCGTTTCAGAAAGCAGGGTAAACAAACTCTGAGTTTGTTCAGTAACTCTCAGTAGACTTACTCAGAGTTGCAGACCGCGGAGTTTTTGGATTCTAGATAGATGATAGCACTTGGGCTCAATCAACTCTGAGTTCATTTGCCAGAGTCACGCATGTGCACAAATATATTAAAAGTCCTCATCAATGGAACACAGATAACACGATTCACCATGGCAACGGTGGAGGGGAAAAAAGGGGCGCATTTTACTTTTCTCCAGCAGAGTTGAAGATATTAATAAGGCAGTTGCTATGGGTACGGCAGTTTTCCAATGCATTTCAATGTGTAGAGGTACGGCGGTCCCATTTCAGACCCTGCCCTAAACTAACCCTGACCCTAACCCCAACCCCAACCCTTCCCCTAAACATAATCCCTAATCCTTATCCTAATCCCTTCAAATCGACTGCCGAACCAATTGAAAACTGGCTTATCTCTAGACACTGCGTATTAATAAAGGCGAACGATGAGTACTAACACATATTTAAAAATAATAATAATAATAATAATATTATCATTATTAATAATAATACAGTGGCAGCTGCAATAGAGCATGAGTTTGAGTAGCAGAAAATCGCTGACCGATGTCAATGCGAGAGAACTTAAAAACAATCCGATAAAGGTTAAATTACAAGCACTCTACTTATTGAACAACCACATACTGCATATGTGCTTGTGTGCATATGTGCGTGCGCATATTCATCATTTGCGCAGGTGCAGCCCAACAGGCACGAAACGTACATGGCAGCGCCTGAAAATGAAATACAAAAATATCGTTCAAACAGGTAAGGTGTAATTTCAACAAAAGCAACTTAGTCTACTCTAGCTATTTAAACAGCATTCAGTGGCTAACTTGTAATAGATTTGAAAAGTTAAACGTTCTAATCAACAAATTTAATATTTTGAGCAACTCCAACACTGTCCTTATTTAATATTGTCTATTTTAAAGCAGCACCCAATTACCTTCTCAAATGAAAGTCCCCAAATTTGTGCTCACTGTGTTCACATCATAGCCAAGAGAAAAAAGGCAGAGGCCAAATAGACAGGTAGGGATCCAGCACAATCACCAACAGAGGCAGAGTCGATGGCCCTCAGCCACACCAGTGCGACCCTCGTCAGAGGGCATTGCTGGAGGGACCTCCACAGATCCAGCCACCCCCCCATGATACAAGTGCCTACATAAGTTTATTTTTCAAATGAATGATTGTATCATTTTACCAGTGCAAATTCAGGGACTTACAAACATCCATACACAACTTGACGCATTGACTATCCTGTGCCAATACGATTCCTTGTAAAAGAAATACTTTTTCAGATTCTTAGTCGCCTGGCAAAATCTATTATCATGATGACTCAGGCTTACATAGGCATTTGAAAAATTGTGATATGTCCAGCTCACTACTTGAAAAACAGAATCTAAATTTTTAAATCAGTTAGTTATAATTTAACAACCTAATCTTTATCTCCTACCAGTAACTGATGGCATAATCTGTCTGGTGGAGCCCTCTGCTATTACAGACCTTCATACAATTGTAAGTGCTGTTAATAATTTACTTATTATTAAATAACTGGTTAGAGTAGAAAACAAAATCTTTTTAAATGTCACCACAGGAGGAAGATGAAGACTGTGTCAGCTGCCACAGAGAGTGACACAGAGACACCTACTGAGGTTTACACCTTAAAAATAAGACTGAACAGTTGACGATAGTGGAATATCTTCATGAAACTAGCACCTTATTATTTTTTTTAAACAGAGTACTGATGGAATTTAATTGGAGAAAGAGAGTCCATCCAACTCCACGGCACAGTTTACCTCTGTAAGATGTTCACCGCTGGCCTGTGACTTACACTGAAACAAATCAGACATGGTACTGAGATTCAGTGTCTGTTTTGTGTTCCTGTAGCTCCCTGTGAAACGGCTGTATAAGCTGTATCTAGAAAAACAGAGCAAGAAATCCAACCTAGAAATGGGCCACTAAAGGCTACAAATGCAGAAGAAAAAAAAATTAGCAATCCAAATGCTGGAGTATCAGTTGCAGATGGATGATTTTATTTGTTTGAACAACATACAAAATACACTGCCCGGCCAAAAAAAAAAAAAGTCACCGTTTAGAAATTGATTAACTAATTCTACAATTGGATCATTATTGCTGTTATTAATATGTTTCAGCTGGCAATAATCATCTTTACCCTGACTGATGAAGCGCGTTGCTACTCATTTCTTAAAAAAATGTCGGAAGACCCATCCCCTGATGGTGGAAAAATGTTACAGTATTTCAGAACGGGCAAGTTATTGGCCTGCATTTTGCCAAGAAAACCATGAATGATAAATAAAAGTCTGAGGAATCATTTTCGCAAACAAATTAGCCACCACAAAGTCCTGACCTAAAAGTTATTGGGATGTGCTCATGAAAGACCACCAGTGGTTCAACCATTATGTCGAGAAGACAAGAGCTCGGCCAAAAATTATGCCATTTCTGATCGAAAATAAATGTTCTGGCATTGCATATAGTTGTCAAAACAGTGACAAGATGAATATGGACTGTAATCAAAGCTACAGGGGTTCCAACTAAATATTTGAGTGTGTGACTTTTTTTTTGGCCGGGCAGTGTATTAACTACTGCATTTGTTTTTGCAGGAAGCAAAGAAATGTAAAAAAAATGCAAGTTTGTTGTCCTTATTTTATTTAAGATGATACAAGTGGAATTTTTTTCTCATTCCAAGCTGATGCAAATAACTTATTTCAGGATAATTCCACAGACTGTAATTTTCACATTTTAAAACATGAGTTGTTCTGTCTTAAGGTCTTTCGACTTGGTATGAACTGAACATATAAACTGCAAATCATTCATTATAGTAAAGTAGCTGACTTTCCGACACGTATTGTGAAGCGTTAAAACTCTCCAGAGTTATTCATTATTTTGTACTTCGAAGAGCCCACTCGTGACTGTGCCTTTAAAGAATGAGGTCGCATTTGTTTCTTTCCGTAATAAAAAAATAAAACGATAGTGAAAACTGCAGTTTGCAAGAGCTACGCAATTTGCTCTGAACTGAGAGCATATCACCGGTGCGTCACTCGAGCAATATGCGGAATGAGAATTTCGTTGCAATTATAGATTCCACGGAGAAACGGAACGATCAAGTGTTACGTAGCGCGATGAGGCAAGTTAATATTCGATATTCATGTTTGAATTATACTGACAGCGTGAATAAAGAGTTATTGAAGTGCTCTCTCGCCGAATGTCTCAATATCAGTCTAACATACCCTCGGTAGTATTCGTCAAGAAATTACAAAACATCCAAACGTGGTCGAATAACGCTCTCCTAACGGAGATTCCTTCTCAGTATTTTGCGCTTCATTGGCCACTGGCTCTTCAGGGAACGGACACCCCATGTCTAACATCTCCTCAGTCTTCAGTCTCGGGAGAAGAAACTCTGAGTTACTTGAAAACCTGCCGGTGAGCACTGAGCTGGTACGTTAAGCTTCACGGGGTATGTTGCTGCAACAACTGACTCAGTGTTGGTCTGAACTCAGAGTTTCCTGCAACTAACTTAACCCCGCTTTATGAAACGGGGCCTGGGTATCTAGCCAACTCAGTAGAATAAAGAGTGAAGGCGTTTTTGTACAACGTTAGGCTAACATTTGCGATTGAGAGGATGTCACCTAACCAGTCAACTGAAGTGCTTGGGTGTTGATGAGCACTGCAGGCGTTGACCTAACATAGATAGCTCGCTACAACACTGATTACGTTAGACATACAATTTTCAATCTTTCCGTTACCAAGCCAAAGGAGTTAAAGCACTGCTAGTTAACGGTTAACAAGATAACCTCACGTAACCTCAAACTAACTAGTTTCTGCACACTCGACACATGACAACGTTAGGTCAGACAAAGGCTAGCTTCTGGCAGTTGATAAATAGAGCGGGGCTGAATTGGGATTCTACTTGGGACAACCAGCTAGCTAGCAGCCATACCTAGAGATGAATTGGCTATCTGGTTAGCTAGCTAGCTACAGTTTAGCAAGGCAATCGATTCTTGAACGTCAGGCCTTGTCCTAAATGCCATAAAATACATAATTTTCATTGTGGAGGAAAATTATATAAATATATGTGTCGACAAGCTGTTCGGTCAAAAGGGTATATTTCATCAAGCATAGTTACCGTTCCCGTTACTAAAGAATTACTGCCCACCACCGCTGGGTCCGCCATCTTGATATACGTTCACCAATGGTCTCCGCTGGCATGTCATTTTCGTTATTTTTCTGTTAGGATTCGGACAAAATCAGATTTCTTGTGATTGGTCTCTAAACCCCACGTGATAAGTTTACACCAATCCATGACGCTGACATATGGAAAGCCAAATGGGTCAATTCCATTGACATCTTCAGCGCTGTCCTCAGTACCACAGCTGCCTCGGTCTGAATGTGTGAGTTAACCACGCCCCATTTATCTGAACGTGGAAATGAAATAAATTAATGCAGCGTTCGGAAATAAAAATGCCATTGAATAAATAAATAAATGAATAAATAAATAAATAATGTGAATTAAAAAATAAACATCTCCAGAAACAAATAAAAGTAGTCCCTCGGGAAATGCCATTTTTAAAATGAAAACATCTATATATATATATATATATATGTATATATTTATTTTTTTTTTTTTTTTTATTTACTGAATTATATGGACTATATATTCACATTTAAATTTATTTTATATTTTAATATACATGTATTTATTGCCCCATTTACTTATTTCAAGTTTTATTTCAGGGGCACATTTAATCGTTTATTTATGCATTTATTTACATGATTAATTTTGACCCAAATGGTGTTCCATACTAATATGCATTGCGAATCATATTAATCGCTTGTCTGAAGTTTTCTTCTAAGTGTGAAGTTCAGAAAAGCAAAATAACATCATATGGCATTGTAATAAAATATCATGCATCATATATCATGCACCACAACAGTTAGTTGTTGAAATTACTTATTGCAGTGAGTGTAGTGCAGGAAAGCCCAGACCAGGGATAACCTAAGATTTACATTATTACCAAGCCTCTGCCAAATTCCTGCAATATTTTTACTATTAATAAGTTGCCTACAATTGCAGTTATTGTATTGGCTTGATGAATTAGTTGACGCAATGATAAATGTAATAAATCGGCAAATCCATAGTGCACACATTTGAGTATCTTCTCAAATCGTTGGGAATTATGTACCATGAAGTATCAGATTCAGTAGCGACCATCACTAATGTTGCAGAAGGCCAGAGCTCTCTGCTTTGTGCCAAAATAGAGTTACACACCAAACACTTTTTATGCCACTGTCATGCTAGGCAACACGCCAAAATATGAGTGTTCCCCCTACCCTCTCCCCTCGTTGGTCAGCTTTTACAGTAGTAATGTCGCTTCAAACCCGAGTTCGCTTGCGCATGTCAAAATTTCAATAAAGTAGGTAGCAGGATGCACCTTGGTGGTTTTAAATAGGGAAATATATGCCAAGTAAACTCTTGCTTGATGGCGCTGTAAGTGGTGTGATGAGTTGTGATCCTGTCTATTTGGTGATTGCCAATTCCCAGCCAAGATGGAGGACTGAAGACTTCAGGTAAGAGTGGCTGCATTGTGAAGCTGTAGTACCACAACCTAGGCTGCACAAAAACACCATTTGATTCTCGCTGGAAAGAAATCAAGCCGAAATATTTCATATGCAGGTAGGGGATGAACTAGGGAACTAGACTGCCAGACTGTTAATTATGCCACAACTGATAATTATGCCATCTGGCAGCACACCAGTAGCATAGGATCGCCAAAATCTGACAATTGAAGATTGAAAAAAACATGGCCAGATAAATCTTGATTTAGCTGTGAAATGCAGATGAGAGGGTAAGACTTTGACATCAACATTATAAATCCATAAACCTGACCTGTATTGTGTTGACATGTGATGGTCGTGGTATAATGGTGTAGAGAATGTTTCCCTTGCCCGTTTTGGTCCCCTTAATACCACTGCCATGGCAAAGCATGACATTTACTTAAATAATCTGTTCAATACGGCAGACAAGTGCATTGTTAGGGTGCTGAGTGGACCTTCTAATTTACTGCCTTGTGTTTACGTAAAGGCAATTTAGTTCTGCTTCCCATATTTATGTGAAATAATACTGCAAGTTTTAACCCATTTGATTGATAGAAAGATTCTAATTCAGGCATTTAATTACCCACAACACAATCACTACTATTTCTTATTCACAAAATATCAAATCCTATCACTGCAATAGTCAATATGACTAATTTTGACATTGTGACTGAATTATGGCCCATTATTGATGATGTACCTCAGTACTAATGCTATGCTGCGGAAGCATTACATTTGTTTCCAATGGAAAACTTCCCTCCGTGGCCACTGTCATATAGTCTCTGAATGAAGGCACATTTAATTATTTCTTTTGTTTTAATGCAATATAAAGGTTTCAGTGCTTTTTACAAATCAGTGAAAAACATAATGTTTGGGAGCAAATTCACAGGCGCGTTGATAATTCACCAAAAATGAAAACTATATTTCTACCCAATAAATTCGAACACAGTCCCCACGAAATGCCAGAAATAATTTAGGTACAACTCAGGAAACAATTACAGGGAAAAAAATAGTCATGTCTTTTTTATCTATCAGTCTCAAAATATTCAGTCATAAATGTACCATCAGCAAAATAAATAAAAAAAATAAAATAAAAAAAAAACAGGAAATCTGCTTTGTGCCATGGATCAAACAAAAATGTGCCTGTTGTAAACAAATATTCTATAGTGCTCTCGGAGTCTTCAATGCAGGGGCGAAATTCACAGAAAGGTTTTCTGCGAGGAACTCACAGTGCTCCTGCTATTTGTTAAAAAAAAAAATCAAAAAAAAAAAAAATCGGGAAAATGAATCTTTTGTCCTTCTGCGTTTCTCTGTCAGATCGGACGGTAGCATCCAGAATGTTCCGGAGAGGCCATGTCACGGAGGTACTGCTCTATGCCCCTCTGTAGGGCTCTGTACAGATCCTGAAGGCCGACACTGATGGTTGGGTGGTAGAGATATATGAGCGCCACTGCCAGGACGACCAGCGCCAGGAGCAGCACCACTCCCAGCCAGCAGCTACATCTCCTCTGATGAGTGAAAGACAACAGGAAAAAACAATCAATTCTGAACTGCATTTTACTGTACCTCTGATTTTTATTTATTTTTTCAACACTAACCAGTCAGCCCTGTGCACAAATGTCAACGGTATCGCCTCTCCTGACTAATAAAACCTGCAAGATTCAAATGGATGTTCTTTACAGAAGTGAAAAGACCAGAGGAAGGGGAATTAAAAGTCCTGCTGTGTTTTTATTTCTGTGATCCTGAACTTTCAACCTTTTTGTCTATACTGTGACATAGGGTGTGGCAGGAATCATCTATAATGCTTCACCTTTTGAGGTGTAACATTATAAAATACATGATTAAAACTGACCATTAATGCTCATGTAAGAATCACTTCTGTTGATGCAAAGTAATGGACTCTAAAGGCATTGACTTTGGATTGAACAGTGCTGGAGTGGATGCAAGCATAAGTAGAGCGTTTACCTCCACCATGCCATGTGTCAGTATTATTAATTCTAGATCCATAAGAATATTATCCAGATCACCAACAACTATAATGAATGTACATTGGTGTAGACTCAATTTAACGCTGAAATTTTTACGAAATACTGTTGATTACATAAGAGACAATCATTCGATTCAGGTATATTTTAAGTTTTTGCAGATCTAGAATTCAGAATATATTCCAGATCACTCCCAAAACTGAATCAACTCATCCTTGAACTACGACCTACCATCATACCAAATTTCTTGCCAATCCTTTCATTGCTTTTTGAGTTGTGTTGTAGGTAAGGTAGTGAGCTGTAACAGCGGAACAGTAACAGGCCGTGTTGTAGGGAAGGTAGTGAGCTGTAACAGCGGAACAGTAACAGGTCGTGTTGTAGGGAAGGTAGTGAGCTGTAACAGAGGAACAGTAAAGGGCCGTGATGTGGAAGAGGCCGAGACCTTGCTCCTACGGCCACTGAGCTGCCTCAGCTCTTCTCGGCACTGTGCCAGGCGAGACTGGCAGGTGTGGCACTCATGTTCCATGGCTTCAAGCTCCGCCCTCAACTCCACACACTGCAGAGATAAGCCAATGCGACAGACAGTCAGTCAAAGACTTACATCCATTAGGAGCCAGCAGTACTTCAACCTAAAATAGTTGCCAAGTCAGCACTAATGAAAATCTCAAAACTAGAAATACAGTAAGTGAAGGCACATCTGACACTTTATCCAACACTTAATTCTTTCCCATATTTCTGATTCAGAATAAAGAGGTTCATGTAAGAGATATAATTTAATCAATACGACTCAATATAATGGGCCCTTATACTTGTTTGTCATTGGCTTACTCCCATGGAATTCTACTTCAGGAAATGGTGAGATTCATAAGCTTTCTGTCCCTCAAATGTTATGTCATACATCTGAGACTGAGAGGCATACTGTCAACTCCAAGGCTGTATAATATAAAGGTAGTTAACATTAGGTTTATATGATTGCAAAGTTTTTTTCAATATGAAAGTATTCTCCAGATTAAGGAAATCTAGGGGAGTTTGGCAGGGTGATATATTTTACAAGGCTTAATAATGGGTATATTATTATTTTAAAGACAATCATGAACGTTTCTGTCGTCAGCCATGACATTATCAGCAGAGGTGTCAGGTCCAGGAATTAGAAAGTCCTGTCTCTTCCTCCCATGAAGACTGCTGACTGATATCACAACCAGAACGGTAGTTCGAGTCTCAGTCTATCGTTTCATCCATCTGTCTGTCAGTCTGTCTATCGTCTATTTCTAGCATTGGACATGACCCAAAAGGGTTTAGGTGTCCCGTCATGAAAACGAGGTTATGTGCAAGGCCACAACCCATTTTCATCTAGGTCAAGGGCAGCCCGAATGCTCGCCTACTTGCCGTCTAATGTATTTTACCTTCAGGCTGAAGAATTGTAATTTTGCAAGTCCTTGTTATAAACATATTGGATGGTTAATTTACTGTCTGTGCCGGGCTTTAAACAGGTATGGAACCGTAGGATTGAAGGAATAATAATTATCATAATGATGCACTAAAAATGTTTCACGCTATAAAAAGGTGCGTTTGACAGCACATTTCACTCCCAGAAATCACAAGCCGTCCTTCCCAAAACTGTGGCCCTCACCTCCTTTTCTTTCATTCCCAACCTCTCAAGAGTCTCGTAAAGCTGGACTCCATTTTGTGATAGTGGAACAGTCCCAAGTCTTCCGTCAAGCAAGTGTGGCTGTGCAGTGATACCCAATGTTTCGTGGCTCAGGTCTGCATAAAAAAATATAT
The DNA here is from genome assembly GCA_029721435.1 of Gymnothorax reevesii. Classification (NCBI taxonomy): domain Eukaryota; kingdom Metazoa; phylum Chordata; class Actinopteri; order Anguilliformes; family Muraenidae; genus Gymnothorax; species Gymnothorax reevesii. Next base: position 74,618,548 of record CM056585.1, on the reverse strand, counting down.
ATATATATATATTTCTGTGTACGTGAAATTTCATTCATAAAAGCGCCACATTTCAAACGGAAATGTTCAGAAAATGAAGAGAGTGGTTTTCACTCTCTCTTACCACACATTTCCCAGTATTTTCTCTTAACCATCTCAAATGCATACATTTGTTTTCAATCTGCATAAGTGAAGACATAGAAGCTAACACAGTGCTTTTATCCAGAAAAATATAAAATTTGCTTGGAATCCTATTACTTACAATTGTGTTTCACATATTTTTTATAACTATCCACTTGAGAAAGGAGGATTGGCTGGGTGAATTCATGCAGCTAATATTTTTTTTGCGTGTGTACTGGTGGGAAGAATAGGATCTGTACCTCTCATTTGCAGTAGCTGTGCTGTCTTGACCCGGTTCTCTTCCTCCAGGAAGGCGATGCGAGCATGCAGCTCTACACTCTCATGCTGAAGAGCCGCCAGCTGCTTCGTCAACTCGGCCTCCTGCCCGGCAGCTGCCTAAAGCAGAAACATACAAGACTCTGTAATCCTGGCAAGTGCACAACATTCACACAACATTCACTCAACATTCACTCGACAATCCCATAGTGCTCTCACAGAGACGCCACTACCAGCAAACACAGGCGAAAAGCAGTGCAACAGCTGTCAAACAGTGAAAGTTAGAAATATAAAAGTCCTGTCATGCGTATCTCCCAGCTATAAATTCTCCAGCAGATGCCACTAATTTAGCTTGTAGCTGTGCTCCTTTACAGCTCTATTTAGCAAATTGTTGTGGGTGCACTGTAAACCCCAATATTAGGGATGAAATCAAATATTTTGTGGAAACCAATTACCTCAAAAAAAAAAAAAAAAAAAAAAAAAAACCTGTGTTAGTGGAACACTGATGCCCCTGGCGGCAGGTTAAAATATTGCAGGTTAAAGTTTTCTTCCCTCGCTGCAGACAAACAGACCAACGGACGGACAGACAGACGGACAGGTGAAAAACTATGCCCACTTAGTGATCTTGTGTTCACAGCACTCAAACACATGTAACTAAATAACTTTATTGTCCTTACGTTTCTTCCACACATTTGCAATTAAGTTTGCATACACAAGTTTTTTGAGGTTTCCGCAAAACATATGAGTTCACCATGCCATCAGGGTTTACAGTGGGGAACAAACTATGTGGGAGAAGTTTTTAATGTATGAAGCCAGATTTTCCCCTCTGCCAACAAACAACTCATGCATGTATTCCAGCAGATTCGCAGCTTTGTTCCGGTTGTGTAGTTATAATGTTGAGCTAATGTTGTTCTTACTTCCAGCTGATTGTGCTGTTGATGCAGCAGGTCAGAAGTTCGCTGCTGGTTGCTTCTCAGCTGGCCGCAGCTCTTCTTCAGGTCCTCATACAGGCTCTGCCACTGGGCAGCCTCTTCCTTCGCCGCCTGCATCGCCACCTATTGAAGAATATCAACAAATGCGCTGCTCAGTAGACGCCAGGGCTCGTGCGTCACGAATAAGGTGACTGAGCAAACTGCATTACAGCACTGACCTACACATGGAACCCTTGACAATCTGTAACACAGACTGAGGAAAAATTAGCTTTTTTAACAGGGATGCTTATTCAGCTGATTTTGCTATCCGGCTTCATGACACTGCGACCAGATGAGGCAACTTAAACAGCACCGTTTTCCGTGTTGCCGAAAAGTTATTTGAAAGTATCCCTCACAGATCAAGTGAAGAGTCCTGCAACAATATCCAGTGTCCAAAAGTACAATATATTTTGGCACTGGTCAGCTCTCAGTAGTGACAGCAGTGACTTACTTTTGTATGTGTGTAAGTGTTCAGTTAAAAACATCGTAGTGACGTATTTGTGTTGTCACACCTTAAAGTGTTGCTCTCAGTGTGAGTGAGTACGCATGTATACAGCTCTTCTTGCTCACCTGCAAGCTCTCTGCTCTCCCCTCGGCCTCAGCCTTCTCCTCCATGGCCTTCTGGAGCGCTGCCATGGCCTTCTGCTCATACCCTCGTCTTTGTTCCTCCATCTGCAGAACCAGCTTCTTCACTCCATCCCGCGAGAGCTTCTGTAAGGCCGTGTCCAAAACCTCTGACTTGAGTAACTCTTTCTTATCCAAATTATTAGATAAGCATACAAAAATAATCATTTCTCATCTGAGTACCACTCTTTTTTCTTCACTTTAAGCATACGCTCAAATGTCATACACATCTCCATGGTTTCAATGAGAGCAGACATGCGCCATTCCCACTGCTTCACTGTCCTGCTGTCTGGTAAGACAGATGTGTCACATGGTGTCAACCTCATTAAATGAAAAGAAACCGCCTTTTCAACTGTGATCTCTCTTTCTGTGATTGGGCGAGATGACTCCGCCTCCTGATCACTGAATATGGTTTACTTCTTGAAAAGTGCTCTCTCAAATTTACAAGCCAAACAAACGTACGTAATCCACATTTAAGCCCTTTAACAGGCACAGTAAGAAATAAATTTGCACAGTTTTTGTTATAGGCCTAGTTAATTGGTGGCACAAAAATGCCAATTGTGCTGTTACAAAACCTGTTAAGGGTTAAGTAAGAAATTTTGCATTCCTCACAACTTTCTCATCCAGTGCTCTCCAATTTGCTGTTGCTAGAGATGGTCTGTATCTAGGCATGCAGTAGGGAACTGGCAAGATGTTTTATAGACAGTAGGTTATATTTTTTGCAAGTTCAGCAGTAAGGAAGTGGCTAAAACATTGGGCTAAAAGCAGCTGCACCTCTGCTACATCTGTCTCATCAGACCTCCAAACCTCTCACCCCAAAAGTTAGCACCCACGTTTTGACATGAGTGGACACACACTCATAACTTCGGAACTTCAGCTGGATTTTCTTATAAAGTACCACAGCAGTTTGGTTCTTGAAATGCTGCAGAAATTTCACACTCACAAATAAAAAATAACCTTTTATTTCATGAAAATAGTAATGGTTGTAAATGGTCATTGTTTTCCTCCGGGCAACAACTAAATATCCTCACAAAGTAGTTCAGGTGTTTTGGCAATGTTATAAAAACAATACAAAGCCTTGCAGGAACATTTTTTGTTTGCATGTTTGCATTCTGGGGCTCACCTGTTTGCAGATATGCAGCTGTGACTCCAGCACGCCAATCTGGCTTTTCAATAAATCCTCATCGCAGCGTGACTGCAGTCAGAGGAGAGAGGGGCTAATGTCTGACAGCATGAAAACCACAGGTCCCAAAGCTAAAGAACACCAAGATCAGCCAATCACCATCACCACCACGACTGACTCAGACACGCACAACACATGACGTATTTTCTCACTCAACAACACAGTCAGACTATTTTTGGAAAATAGTAAAAAATACCTGTTTAAAGTACAATTTTAGTCTTATAATGAGTCTTAAAATCTCCCAGGAGGATAATGTCACTTTTTTTTTCAAAGTTAAGTAAAATATCCTCAACTCATCGGCAAATCTAGAAATAAGTCTAACAACAAGCTCACCTTGTTGGCAATTCATTTTATGTTGCGGCAGAGAATGTGACACCTGACAGCATTTCTGACTCAACCACAGCTTAAGGCTCCAACAATCAAAAACACTCAAACCACTTTGAGACGCCAAACTTTTTCATCTGCTGTGGCCCTGTGCATAATTATATAGGCTACATGCCAAATTCACCTGTCTGAGTGCAGTGACAATTTCTGAAATGAGCCACGATACATCGTTACGGTGTCTGTTTTGTAGATCAGGATAAATCATCATGTCCACAGGACATGGTTTCTGTCTATTGCTATAACGCAAAAAAAATGTAAAGTAAGTAAATTTTAACAATATCACTTTTGAAATATCACAGACTTAAGGCTTATATAAATTATAATTACAAAATAAGACCCGAAAAATTGCAAATGAGGCAAGAAATCTAAAATCAGATCAAGATTTAGTAATTGTTTACATGGTTTCACATCTCAGATGAAATTAACTTACGGCAGGCTAATGTTTTTACTTCAAAGGAAACAAATAAGACCGAAATCTCAAAACAAGACTAATGCAGGTTTTTTCAGTTGGCCACCAGTGTCGAATCCCCTCACACTCACCCACTGACTTGTATCCTCCAGGGAGGTTCGGGAGGATGCAGTTCAATCAACAACACTCAAAGCACCCAGCACACACGCATCTCACTTCCTGTGTGAGAGCTCTGCGCTCTTAACAGCGCTGATCAGTTGGCTCCAACAGGATGTTGAAACCGCGGGTCCACCCCTCTTTCTGAGCATCTTTTTTACGCTTTTATAGAATGCGGTTATCTTACTGCATGCTGCCCCAATTCAAATCTAAATTCTAAATAGAAAAATATCTCTTCAATGCCCCTATAGTCTCTCTTACTATTTAACTCGCAATCGGTCACTGAGAACTGTGAAACAGGTCACTCAGTTTGTGGAAAAATTTCAATGCCAGCTGCAAAGGACGTGTCAATACGAATCCAACGATAGTAAGATCTTCTTTCTGTATCAAATATTAAGCAAGTTATGGTCTGGTGAACATTCACAAGTTTGCCTAATTTTGCGCTGCAAAGCCCAAATAACTATGATTTCCATATAGCTACACTAGGTACCTTCAGTACATGAATAGAAAAACCATAAACTTTCTACAAGCACTTTAAAAAAAAATCGTCCCAACAGGGTAATTAGTTCAGTGTGAAGAAGTTTTAGAATACAAAAATACTGTCCAAAAGCTTTTAATAGCAGGCAAAATTAATAGTTCGAAATTTAATTCATTGGGATAACTCAATGACACACAAACTTAACAATCCAACATTCACTAATGAGATCAGGGAATAACTGTCACTTTTGTTGCCCACAGTCTTGTCTCAACATAGGCAGAAAACAGGAGACAGCAGAAAGGATACTGCAGCCCATGACTGGCTGCTTCAAGCATATAGTGTCTTTAAACGGCAGCCCACGCTGACAACTGCCGGTGCAGAACTACATCTCTATGACACAGCGTGGGTAATTTGGGGTTTAACGAGTTCCATTGTTCCTGTGGTGAGTCACTGATTATGATACTTTGTGGCTTCTGCTTAAAAACAGCTTGACGATGCAATTAGCTGTTGGAATGCAGCGGAAATGTACTGTATGTAGTGCAAGCTTGAAGAAATTCCAAAATAAACAGGAACTCCACCGCACCAAATGCAATGAATTTAGACCCAAGTAACTGCATTAAACAATCACAGCTATCAGTGTGGGTGGTTGGCTACTTAATGTTGAACTGCTCACTTGACATTGGACCCAATTATAACCTGACCAGACTGTCCATTGGAAAAAATATGCTGGTGCTACCATTTTTTCAAACTGTACATATATAACGCATATACAATGCAGCACTCTGTGAAAAAGTAATAACAATTTTGTTGATTTTTTTTTATATACAAATCCATGCTACAATATTGGAGAAATGTTGGATGATGGTCCAGATAATCTGCACACATTTTTGTCCTTAAAGGGAAACATCTAAAAATGCACTCACACCCATGCACCTCCCACTGTTTGAAGAAAGAAGTATCTTAAAGCTATATTTTCCTATGAAGGAAAATCAATCAGCAGTATTTCAAAAACACTAAAAAAAAAAAAACACTAGCAGTGAATGCAGTATGTGCTGGAAATGTCACATCCTGGATGCAGGATGGGAGGAACTAAGGCTGATGAGCTAACTGTCGACTTAGATACCATCAAACTTTACCCAGGGTGCAATTAGAAATATCAGATTAATCTCAGTTTCTGCCATGTCTATTGAAACATACACTGGTTCCATCGAAAAGTAGTAGAACAGGGATACGTTTTGACAGACATTCCAGGAACCAAGATACATTTCAATATATTGAATTATACCCTGGTCTCAGTTAGATGTTATCCAGTTTGAACATGACCTTAGTGGCGGTACTTACTATCCATAGCTTATCAGAGGACTGCAATAGGGAGGACGCATGGCACTGGAGGAGAGCCAGCTTCTTTTTCAGACATTCCTCCCTCCGAATCGACTCCTATTGGGAAGGTACAGCACACAAAGGACCAGAAATCCCAGGTTAGATGTAGTCCTGCCATAACCCTTGTCTAAGACACTTGCTTCAGTGGCTGCCACTAAAAGTAAGTTAGCATCGGTGAAATTCAAAGGATAAATTACCTTAAAGGTTCAATCAAGTATATCAAATATTATGACTTTTCCCAAAACCGCAACTCAGTGTTTCGAGTACCAAATCATTTGAAGTCACACATTGCATCATTTGGCACTAAGCCATTTTTGGATGATTTTAGCAACAATAAAAAAAAAAATGTGTCACCATTATTTAATGAGCACATTCAGCATTACATTGCAGATTAATTTTTTGATTTGAACTATACCTGTAAGTAATGAGCCAGCTGTTGGAGATCCTAAAAGTTGGGGAAAAGAGAGAGAGAGAGAGAGTTGCTCTGACTGTGATTCCACATATTAACAGATTTTTGTCTTCTTGTGTCCCTGCACAGCCTCACCACCGAGGGTAGTAACATGAAAAATTTGTCCAGTGACACTATGAAAGTAGCCTACTCAACCTTTAATGACAGAATGTCATACCAATTCTATGAAAAGTAAGAGACCACTTATTGTAGGCTATGTTCATTCATCATTGGTCAGTAACGTTAATTTCATGACAGAGATAAGTGGGTGCTTACCGATTCCTTAATAGATATAAGACCCGACCTGTAAGAAAGATATGGGAAAAGTTACTGTGATGTTTGAAATCAAGATATTTCTAAGTAGAGGCAGTAAGCTAACATAGTAAAAAAATAAAATAAAATAAATTTACAATCTCTTGACTCCTGATTCAGTTGCGTCTTTCACATTAGTCCCATTGTCTACACCTGGTATACAATAACATTAGGGCAATTTTGAGAGAAAAATTGATTTCAACCAGAACTTTTCCATACACTACATACCAGACAGAACAGGCGAGAATGCATATTCCACTATGTACTTCATAGGCTCATAAAGGCCATCTAATGCCAAATAAATGTCCAGTATTCCACACTTCTAAAGGCAAGATACAGTATGAACTGGACTCAACTGTTCTGACGGTGTCATAAAATTCATCACAATTCTGCAAGCATTTGGAATGTTCCTGCCAACATGCTGCTGACCATGTTTTCTCATGAGAACTCTCAAAGAAGGCTCACTGATTTTGTTTTGCCTGCTGTCCTTAACTTTTTCCCCCACTTTGGAAACTTTGCAAAATCAAATCCAATGAGTATGTCTCAAAGTCAGACCCGTATTACAATCCTCTACATCCCTGGTCCCAACAAGGAGGGTCTTTTATGAGCTTTCCATTTCTGCAGAAAGTTAACTGATGTGTTTAACAACTCAAACAAAGTTGTGTTTAACAACACAAAGGCAACAGACTAAATATTAATTTGAAATACACAATAAAGACACAAACTTCCAACAACAACTAATAATACGTAGTGCGACATTATGATGTAAAAAATAAGATCATCAAAGCAATCAAAAACACAAAAGCTGGAATTAAGCAACTCAAGATGAATATAAAGCAGCAAAAGAACTTGTGACTTGAGTTTAAGAAAATTAATACAATCCCCCATCTTCAGATCCGCAGATCCCAATTGCCCAATTTCAATCGACCGATTTGAATCCGCTGTAGATCAAAAGCTGCCAATTGTATTAGCAGATTAATTGGGAAGTCAGCAAATCTGAAGAGCTCGATTGTGTTTATACACAACTCACGTCTTTTACAAAAGCAGAAAACACAAAAAATAACTGCCAGGGTAAGTGGTTCATGTGGGGCGGTCACCAGGGGTCGAGAGGATAATAATCGGGACTGTAGAATAGGATAGAATAAGTAGCCATCAGTAATTACCACGGAACTAGACAGTTTAAGGTTAAGAACAATCACATATGTGACCTCAGAAAGGTTAATGAAGCAAACATACTCCCTTCTCTGATGATCTGGTCTGTCACAATACTGGTCTTCACAAACTTCTTAACACCCCCGCCCCTCTGAAAACTCAATCTGTCTCCTTTTCCCGCTCTGCTACCTGGTTCACACCTGCCTTACGCCAACTAAAGGCTAAAGGTCGCCGGCTGGAACATCTTTACAAGAAAACTGGACTTACAGTGCATAAAGAAATATTCAATAACCATATTCTCACGTACAAGGGTGCCCTCTCCTCTGCTAAATCCTCATATTATTCCGCTTTTATAACATCAGGCGATGGCAACACGTGATCACTTTTCTCACTAGTCAACAAGATCCTTCATCCACTTGACCCTCTGGCCTCTCACTTTTCCTCGACTGCACTCTGTAATTCCCTAATGTCCATGCCCGCTACCTGTCATCTTGACCCTCTCCCTTCCTTCCTTGTGAAGGACTGCCTTCCTTCCCACACTTCTGATCACCAATATCATTCACTCCTCCCTTTCCTCTTGGGTTGTTCCCTCTTCTTTTAAATCAGCTTCTATTACTACCATTCTCAAAAAACCTGGTGCTGACCCTAATAATTTCAATAACTTCCGCCCCATCTCTAATCTCCCTTTTTTCTGTCAAAAATTCTTGAAAAAAATAGTTGCCTCTCAGCTCCATTTTCACCAATCTGACAACAACCTGTACGAACAACTCAAATCTGGTTTCCACCCCCACCACAGCACAGAAACTGCTCTAGTTAAAGTCACCAATGGCCTCCTCTTGGCAGCAGATTCTGGACTGTTATCTATTCTCATCCTTCTTGATCTGAGCGCAGCATTTGACGCCATTTGCCACAATATTCTCCTTGACAGACTGTCTTTTACTGGTATTTCAGATACAATTTAAACCATTGGAAAGGTGTATCTCTCTAGCCGCTCTCATTTCTTTCAACTCCAATCCTTCAAATCACAACCTTTTCCAGTAACCTCCAGCGTTGCCCAGGGCTCTGTCCTGGTCCCCTTCTTTACCTCATCAATATTCTTGCACTTGGCCATATCTTCCAGAAATGCAACATTAACTGTCATTGCTACACGGATGATACCCAGCTCTACCTCTACCAAAGCAAATTCCGCCCTACCGCCCACTTCCCTCTACGATTGCTTCCACAAAATCAAACCCTAGTTCTCAATCAATTTTCTCAAACTCAACAGAGATCAAACTGAAATTTTACTCATTGGCATCAAATCCACCCTACCAAAATCTGACACTTTTACCCTCCCGATCGGTCAGTCCTTGATCTCCCCCTGCCCTCAGGTTAAGAGTCTGGGTGTCATCCTCGATTCCACGCTTTCTTTTCATGCTCACATCAGTCATGTTACCCGGACAGCATACTTCCATCTACGCAACATTAATCGCCTCCCTCACACTAACTACCGCCACTATTCTTGTCCATTCTCGTCACCTCCTGTCTTGATTATTGTAATTCACTTCTTTTTGGTCTTCCACATAAATCCCTCCATAAACTTCAATTAGTCCAGAATGCTGCTGCCTGTATCATCTCCAAAATTCTGTCCACTCATCACATCAGCCCTGTTCTACAACATCTCCATTGGCTCCCCGTCCGCTACCTTATTGATTTCAAAATTCTTCCTCTCACCTTCAAAGCTATTCACAACCTCGCTCCCTGATCTCCTTCACATCAACACTCCCTCCCGCACTCTCAGATCTTCTTCTTCGATCAATCTCACTGTTCCATCCGCCCATCTGTCCACCTTTGGTCCCATAGCCTTCGGCCGCTCTGCCCCTCGGCTCTGGAATTCCCTCCCCTCCGATCTTAGGATCAGCACCTCTATCCACATTTTCAAATCACGCTCAAAGACCCATCTGTTTAGACTTGCATTACTCTGTATAACTGTTTAATTGTGTGTTTATTTTATTGTTGTCTCTTTCTTTTCTTTTAATCTCGTTGTACAGCGTCCTTGAGTGTCCTGAAAAGCGCTATGTGAATAAAATGTATTATTATTATTATTTTTTTAACATACTCAGTCTGTGTACTCATGGTTTGCGTCTGAGGACAGCTGGTTGTCTGGACACCTGAAACGCAGAGAGGAACATCCAAAAGACATCCTTTATCACAAGGCATAAGTGGAATTTCAGTTTTTGTGCAGCATTTAAAAAGGTTCATCGTAAATGGAACTGGAGTCCACCAAAACCAAAAAAAAAACAACTAAAGAATAAACACTTCAATGCACATACTATTCTTTTGTCAAGTCAAGAATAATTAATTCGATAATTTTGACGTCTAATTTATTCCTCGAGACTTTTCATCATCATTTCAAAACTCTTCTTACCTCTGTCTGTCATCTGTCGGTTCGAGGTCGCCCGTGATAGAAGGTAGGTGGTTGGAGTGGGGTTAGACGGAGAGAAGGAGTTATCAGAGGAATGGACAAGGTTAGTATACAGTGGGGAAGGGTTAGTGGATAATGTGACAGGGTTAGTGGACAGTGGGACTCGATTAGTGGACAGTGGGGTGAAGATATAGGGAGATGGGAGTGGGTTAACACATAGTGGTGTGGTGTTAATCGAGGATGGGGCTTGGAAATCAAACAGGGAGGCTGAATCAGAAGAAGTGGAATTAGTGGACAGTAGGATGGGGTCATTGGCTTCATGACAGCCAGTCCTCTTCATACTTTCTTGTGAGGTAAGTGGAGTCATCCACTGAGTGAAGAAAGAAAGAAAGAGACAACTGAATGAAAAGCAATGCAAACTGGCTTTTTGTGTGACATGAGCTCCATGCGGGCAGATCAGGGAGACATTGGAGAAATGGTTGAATTAGTTGTTTAAAATATGCTAGAAATAGATACACTTTTAATCAATGGCAAACCTAAACGAACAACTCAAATAGGAGAGGTTCAACTAAGCATTCATGAGTGCAGACTGAAATTGAACACCATCATTAAAAGGCAATTGGGTATAAACAGCGTCATACATATTGTAAACCCTCTTCTGATGTCTGAAACTAATCTTTATGACAGGATGTGGTTTTGTACTGTGACATAGTTTTTATTTCAGAGTAGCATAGGTATTGGTGGAAAGTATAGGTAATTGATGTGAGAAATCAGGGCCCAGTGACTGCAGGCCTATATCAGTGAAGGAATCGAGGGATAGCAATTGCTTTACCTGATCAACAGAACTTGCTTCAGGCCAGATGATTCCCAAGTCTTCTGCCCTTACAATAGAGCGTCTGTTCAGCTGGGGTGGCCTGCGCAGGTTTGTCCGCAGCGTTACTTTGGCCTTTTCGCTGCCTTTTTCCTCCCTTTTCGCTACCTGGGGTACTAAGAGAGTTTCTGTGCCATCAATTTTTCGTCTTCTCAGAAACTCCAGCTGCCGTTTATTTTGCAATTCAGTCTTTTGTCTATCTGCCTCGTTCTGTCGCCCAGGGCTGCGGCAAGATGTCGAGTTGTTGCGATTTCGGAGGCACTCGTGTTTGACCACGCGCTGGTCTGCCTTCTCATCGTAATCAGCGGCTCTCTGTCGCCTTCTTATGGAGATGATGGTGGCCATTTGTGATCACAAACACAGTCTGGAAATTCTGCTTTCGTATGAAAGCGAACTTCAATCCTAAAATGGAGAAAATATGTATTTGATGCAATGACCTTCATACAAAGGCAGAGGTTTAATCATTTTAAAGGTCTTAAATTTCATTTGCATTTCATTGAGACTCATTAAGTTCAAAGCCCATTGTGGTATGATCTATGCCAGGGATCACCAAATTTGGCCAATTTAATTTTTTTTCAGCCCCCTTTTCCTTTTCTCTGGAGCAAATTAACAAATTCATTGAAGAATTAGTGCTTCTGACTGGCCAGACATTATAATTGACTCCCAAGGAAAAGGGAAGAGGAAAAGCTGCAATTTTTGGCTCGCAAGTGCTAAGAGTTTATGACCCCTGGCCTCGGTATTGAGCTACTTGGAAGAGAGTTGAGGTACTGTCCAGCAGGGGGAGCACTGGCTCCGCTAAAAGGTATGACAACAACTGAAGTACATTGTAATCACTTCAGCTGCTCCCCTCTTGGGCTTTATAAAAGGTCTATCAGGCTTACGAGGGTAGATTTGTATGTTTCGTTATAGTCATTCGTTCATACTTTCTATTGGAGTTTTCTTGGATTGACTTTTTTGCGCTTCTTGAAAGGATCTGTCAGTTTTCAGTTTATAGCAGAATCTAAAAGGCAGCAAGTTAAACCTATGAATGAGTCCCTCCTATGTCATGCATCTCAATATTTGGAATGCACTCCAACAGCAGTAAAGATGTCGAAGTAAGAATTTTGAAAAGTGAATGTCGACAAAAGAAGCGTGTCTTCATTAAGCTATCAAATGGTGAATATGAAAGTACATAAGGGACAACAAGTAGACTGTAAAATCTATTCCAAAAAGAAGAGTATAACCGAAACACAACACCATAGACAGCTCAGCCATCCTGATGTAATACACCTGACATGGTCAATTTAAGTTAAATATTTGGTTACTGGAAACCAGAAATGTGAAACATTTGTCAATACATTTTTTGCAAAATATGTGACCCAAAAATATCCAGAAGCAAGACCATCATAGTTTCTTGTACCTACTGTTGTAAACGTAAACTGTCGGCAACGAGGCAAAAAGTGTATGGCCAACAATATGAATTATGCAAGGCGTGAAAGCCAACAACAGAAAGACCATCCATCCATCCATTTTCTATACCCGCTTATTCCTCACTAGGGTCATGGGGCGAGCTGGAGCCTATCCCAGCTGACTACGGGCAAAGGCAGGGACCCACCCTGAACAGCTTGCCAATCCATCGCAGGGCGCACACACCATTCACCGACCATTCACTCTCACACTCATACCTATGGACAATTTAGTGTCTCCAATTAGCCTGATATGCATGTCTTTGGACTGTGGGGGGAAACTGGAGTACCTGGAGAAAACCCACGCGAACACGGGGAGAACATGCAAACTCCACACAGAAAGGCCCCAGGCCGGATTCGAACCCACGACCTTCTTGCTGTGAGGCAGCAATTGTGGATAATTATTAAGATCTACAGAGTCATTTTATTTTTTTATAATATATGTCGAATTCATCCCAGAACATCTATTCATTCTTCCATTATCTATACTGCTTCTTCCTCACAAGGGTCGCAGGGGAGCTGGAACCTATGTTTTACCGTGGGTAAAAGGCAGGGACCCACCCTAGACGGCTCACCAATCCATTGCAGGGCGCACACACCATTCACTCAAACACTCATGCCTATGGGCAATGTAGAGTCTCCAGTTGCCCTGATATAGAAGTCACTGGATGGTGAGTGGAAACTGGATTATCCAGAGGAAATCCACCTGAACGGAGGGAGAACATGCAGACTCCACACAGAAAGGCCCTAGGCCAGATTTGAACCCACAGACCTTCTTGCTGAAGCAGCAGTGCTACCCACTATGCGATGCCCTGCCCAGAACATTATTGAGGTAAATATTGTAACTATGTCAGAATAGTTCCTTGCATGGAAAACTGTCAGAAGCGGGATTTGAAGCCAAACCTCCAAGGACCCTAAATTAGACTGTGTATTATTACTCAAAAGCAGTTTCTGTATTGAATAACAGACACATTACTTGCATGTTGAAGCCAATGACAATTTTCCAAACAGGACAAAAAATTTGACATTGCCTTTCCCAGGATGATGAAAAGCAAAACATTCTTTCTGTCTGATAAAGAAATATCATAATTTTTCAATATTACTACAGTTATTTTCTGAGCTGAGCTATCTGGTCAATCATTACCCCTTGAGTTTATTTTAAAACAAATAACTGGCCCAGGATTGTTGCTTCTCTAGTTTTTTTCAAATAGCATCGTGAGCCACAAAACATTGAAATGAGATATTGCTGAAGTCGGTCGAGCCTCAACTAAGCCATCTCTGAATTGAACTTGAGACCACTGGAGCAAATCCACCACACAAGTACAGAGTAAAGTCTTTGTGCTCGCATTACTTTTGTGGTATATCCTGTCAAACGTTGCAAATAATCAGGCTCATATGCCTCTAAAGGAAACTGCCATTACCACAGAAGGGAATGGAGTGAAAAGTTGAGTGTCTAATGAAAATGCTGACCATAGGCAATCTGATATTCAATTAGAATTCAATAATCACCATCTTCAATATTTTTGTTGTGTTTAACATTTAATACATACATACCAGTCTTATGGTTACTTGTTTCTTACTCAAATCATGACATGCAACATAGGCCCAAAAGTGTGAAGCTTAAATGAACAAACATTAGCAGTTAAATTTGTTTTCATAGTTTTCACAATAGTGGAGTTGACAATGAAACTAATCCTTGAGACACGCAACAGACATGCTCTCACTAGGTTTTAAAACAGAAAATCTATTGTATCTCCTCCGCAAAATAAAAGTTACCTTCTCTGAGACTGGGTTCAGCGCCGTCCTTTGAGGATAAAAACAGACTGTGAAAATTAGTCGGTGGAAAAATATCCATGCATGCCCAGTGGGTTAGTTGTTAATTGGTGGGTTCTGTTAAAACTGGAGCTTCGACGGCAGCCTCTGCTCTTCTCATTGCGTTGACAGGAAGTGGAAGAAACCACACTATTTATGTGTGTGTGTGTATGTTCCTCTATCTCTGCTACCACCCTGCTAGCAAACCGTGTCATAGACAGATGGGCATTGAGATTAGAAGCTGCTTCTTCCCTGACACTTGTGTGGTAGTCTTAGGAGCAGTTAAAGAATTTGAAAATTCATTCCTGTGCCTTTAACGAGCTCATATCTTATACAAAAATGGTAAAGGGATAAGCGGTATCCGTACATGAACACGGTGCCTTCTCTCAAGCAGACATGATGGCACACACATTGAACTCCAGTGAAACTAAGTGAATAATGGAAACTTGAAATTCAAAATGCATTCAAACCAATCCTTTAAAACTTTCTTGCCAAAATTCCATCGGCAGTATATCTGATTCATTGAAACAAAACTGTATTCTAATATTTTCTAACATATGGTAAACCCAGCAATATTGCAAAGATGAAACATATCTAGTTATCCCTGTCTGTTTGGTGCTACTAGATGTGTCATATGTAGCATATTGGTGAACTTTGGTGTGACACTGACACCTGTGGTTACATTGTTAACAGTGACAGTCAAAGAACTGGTAATTGACTAAGCTGATCGGTCTTGATCTGCCTTCAACCATTTATTGAAATTGACATTAGGCAAACTCCAAAAATGCTCAGTCAGGACCATCAGATGTAGTCAATTCTTCTACATAAGGGAAGATGAGAACTGAGAAGTCTTCCAATTTTCCAGTTTTCCAATGACAAAAATAAGCCATTAACCGTTAAACAGCTTCGTTCAAAATACAATGTTGCAGCTATTAAATAGAAAATTCATTTCAGGAAAATGTTCCATTCATTTCACTAAAAATAAAGTAAATGTATATTACTCCTGTGTTTGCTTTTTGCACATTACGGACTATATGAGGGTTAATCTTAGCTTCATGTTTCATTAAAACAAACAAAAATAAAACTAGCAATAGATATTTGCAAATGAATGACCTGAATTGAAATACAATTTCACACCGCAACGACAGTTTCCTTTTCATGTTACCTGAGGAAAACTGGCCGCACCCGATAAAGCTGAGCATATGTTTTAGGGAGATCCGGTCAAGACCATTCATTAGTTTCAGGGGACTGTCTGTACTTTACCAATTATCAGCTCACCAGCTGCCACTGATTATTAATAGCATTAGTCCAATTATATGCTTTCCTCCAATTTAATACGTGTGAAATCCAGAATTACCACACAAACCTGTCTTCCCAAAACCTATAACTCAAGGCTGTCATTACGACCTGTGCAGGCCGTGGCAGGCAGCAAGTATACAAAAATAGTCAATTTAGCATAAATATTAGAGCATTTCCATTAATTCGAGAGCTATATCAGCACGTTTAATCTTCAGATCTACTACAAGATCGCCTTTGGTGAACTGCGCTAACCTCTCAGTGTATTCTTACTGGAGTAATGAACATCTCGTAGCCATGCCGATCTGAGGTTAAATCGAAGCTTATGAATAAACATGAGAAAACGAAACATCGCGATATCTCCTCCACGTACCTCTCTTCGGCGAAGGGCACGGACGACGGCCTTGCAGTACGGAGAGGGTGCGGGTATTCAACCATGTTGTCGAGACTGATGCTCGTTTCAGGTAAATAAAATATGCGTGATCTACGGTGGGTTGTTCTCTGAGTTGGATGAGCCTAGTGGCTTTAGCCTTTCAGTCGGCTAATATCGAGCTCTGGTTAATGTTAGCCAAATTGTCTAGCTAGCTGGCTGTAACCTTTGCTAGCAAGTTAGCCGCATACCCTGACGTTAGCTGCGGATCACCGGGTTAGCGCGGTAGCTATGCTTAAAGCCGGGGTTCTCAATGTCACGAAGGTGGCTCTCTTAACCGGCCACGGTGGTTAACGGTTCCTCTTATTGTGAGTTAAAGGTTTGTTTCGCCAGGTCACGTACCGAAAGCCTAGGTCATGCTGAACTTGCTCCCTCCGCCTGGAGCGAATTACCGTTAAAGTTAGCCTGTCGGAGCCGTGTGAAGTTGAAGAGTGAAGGACTTGTAACTGTTAGCTGACTCGTGGAGCTCAGTTGCCCGCTAGTTCGCCAGCTTAACGGTCAAAACAACTTGTTTTCAAAGTCCCCACTTGGGCCATATAACCAGGTAACTAGGAAATTTGCTCTCGCATGTTCTTGCTGATCTTGACCGTTCATTTGACTCGCTGGTTATCAGTCATCGCTTCGCTAAGTTGGCTAACGTTAGCCCGCTGTGATTTGAATGATTGATTCAAGGTAAGTTAGACCGCTGGTGTGGGTAGATTGCTAGCTGATTAGCTACGCCAGATTGGAGCCTGGGCTAAACGCTTGTTGTTTCATTTGGGAGCTAGCTAGCTGTTCCTTTTTTAAAATCCGGATTTGAATCCTGATTTCGCCGGCTAGCTAACTATCTGATTGCAGACCACTAGCATACCATACTAGCTAACAGATATACATTATGTAATGACACATTACCTGGCTCGGTAGCTAATTGGATATCTGTGACAGTTGCTAGCACTGTAAGGGCACTTTGGATAATTTGTACTGGCGAATTTGCTCTGATTATTTTGTGGATGAGTACAGGTGTCATCAGTGTCTACATTTGCATTGGTATAATCAGCCTAGTTGTAAATTGTAATGTCTGTGCCCCACCAATTCCAGATCTGTGTATTTTAATCATGTCGTAGCATTCTAATTTTTGCCAATAAGAATATTCATATTGATTTGCACTAGTTGATTTGGTGTCAACTCTCTTTTTCAGCATCTGCCCTAAAAAGCAGTGGGCCACTTGGAGCTGGGTACGTACGAATATCACCAGTTGCATGAATGAAGTGTTTGGCAAAACGGTTCTCGGACTCATCAGTTCTGAGCAGTGGTGGACTTTTACGGAATGACATACTGTCTCATTTGTAGTACTCTCCTCCAGCTGATAGACACTTAATAGATTGTTCCTTATTACGTTTGGAAGGGGTGCTGGGAGTCTTTTATAAGAGGACATAATCCTTCCCACTAATACAGGTCGTAGGATTGTCATAACGGTCCTTTTGACTGGCATAGTCTGCAATATTCTGGATGTGGATTTCCGCTGTACTGGCGGTTGTAAATGTTAAACGCCACTTTCACTGGCTTATTCTTTTTAGTTATATTTTTGGTAGTGTTTGCACTTTGGTTAATGTCTGTAGCTTGATTTTTGGAATGGCTGTAAGTCAAGCATCTGTGTGCAGTACTCTTTCCTCCTTCCTATTGGTGTGTATTTACCTCCTCGCCCCCGTCTGGTCACTGCAGGCTAGTACAGGCGTCTCGATCCCTCCACACATCCCCACAGGCTCTGGCTCCTGTGCCCCCTCTGCCTGAAAAGGGGGGTAAAACTCGCCATGGCATCATCCCAGAGGAGTTTTTCCAATTTTTGTACCCAAAGACTGGAGTCACAGGTCCGTGGCAGAAATGTTCCCACTTACATTGCTTATACAGTCCACCCTTTCATACTGCCTTTTCCCATCTCGCTATCTGTCTTGTGCCATCACTCTATAATGCTGATTTACATGGAACACCATTGACTCTTCTCAGCAAGAAAGGAAATTTGGTAAAGTAATTTAATGGACATGGCTGTTTTAAAAACAGTATTTTGCTATGATATTGGACCATAATTGTTTTATAATGCTGACCAGTTACAGAATGGATTGTATAAGTAGGACTGTGCTTGATATAGCTCTTGATCTGGCAAAAAAATAAACTTTAACATGTCCATGATTGTTTGCCAAATTTGCTTTGAAATTTTGTGTATTGTGGCAGTTAAGTTTAATTTGAACTTCAATGGTAAGTTGCCATTGCCAGTCTTGGTATTCTTTGCCTTTCCAACCTGTTAGCATTGTGCCTTAATCTTTCATAACGACTGCCGTTGGGCTGTTTCCCATCTCCTGTGATCCATGCAAATGCTGTATGAGGCACATTGTCTTTAATTCGGCATGCATTGTGGTGAGTGTTTTGATTAGTGCAGTCAAACAAATTCACCCATTTTCCGGTTTTGCAGCTTCCCAATTGATTTATTTTTTTAAATTGCATTCCTTGAAAGTAGCCAGCTGTTAAATTTGAACATTAAGATTATATATGAACTTGCTCTGAGAATGGCTGTCGCTCCAAACTTTCACTGAAACGCACTTCCCACAGTTGACTTCCCCGCCTGTCTTTCTCCCAGGCCCCTACATGCTGGGCACGGGGCTGTTATTGTACCTGCTGTCCAAGGAAATCTACGTCATCAACCATGAGACCTTTGCTGCCGCATGCATTGGAATCGTGGTCGTCTACGGTGTGAAGAAGTTTGGGCCCAGTGTGGCTGCCTTTGCTGACAAACTGAACGATGTGAGCCTGCCCATGTACCAAAGTGCTAATATGAAAAGTGAAATGAGAAGGGCAGTTTTCTGCTCTCGTGAATGAAGCTAGCAATGATCAGTGAAAAGTGTGACTGTCGGGAAATGGAATGCTTTAGCCTCCTAGTTTTGATCCCTTCTGTTAATGGTATACTGAGTAGGATTTGTCTTGCTGTTTGTCAACACAACCTTTTTAAAGCTGGCCCCTCCTCCGTCAGTCACCTCACCAGGAGTGCACGCCCCCTGACCGTTATTTGAGCTTGGAACTTGGGTCTTTCGTAGTCCCACTGTCACACCCTGCGCGCTGTTATTGGCTGGGACCTGGGATTTTCAGTCCGTACTTCCTTTTTTTTATTATGTCCCCGGAATCGAAGATTCAGGGGTGCATAGTTTTTCACCTGTCTGTCTGTCTGCAGCTGGAAAAAAACTTTAACCTGCAATACTTTAACCTGCCGCCGGGGGCATCAGTGTTCCATGAACACAGATTGTGTTTTTTTTATTTTTATTTTTTTTTAATAAATCCTACTCTGTATTCCATTAGTCAAATGTTCTTGGTTGCTGAAACCAGTGGACTTTCAGAACACAAAAATGGGAAGCTTGTGTTAGTGGGGCACTTGTTCATATTAACGTGAATTTACAAATACTTTTTTCATTCAGGAATATGTGTGCATTTGCTATGCAAAAGCTGGTCATAGTATGCAATGAGCACAAATCTATGTGAGGAGGTATGTTTATTGATTAGCGAATGCCTCAGAACTAATGTGGCCGCATGAGGCACACTCATTAATATGTGTGAATGGTTAGCATGCGTTTTGAGGAGTGTGTTTGGTATCTGTGCTCATCTGTACATTTACGGCCTCCTGTAGGAGAAAGTGGCCAAGGCTCAGGAGGTGAAGGATCTGGCTGTGGCCAACCTGACTAACGCCATCGAGGAGGAGAAGAAGGAACAGTGGAGAGCGGAAGGGCGTAACATGCTGTTTGATGCCAAGAGGGTAAGAATTGTGCGCACAGCAAACTAGGGGAGAGGATCTGCGGTGATCCTTCTGGAAGCTGCCACCACTCTCGTCCCATTCAGTAAACATGGTGCCAGGGTTCCATAACTTCTGCCACAATCACTTATTTTATTTAGAATGTTGAGCCCCCCTTTGTTTGCCCAGTTCGAATTACCCCGTTGTATTCGGTGGATTCTTATTTGTTTTGGGTTTTTTTGTTTTTTTTTTTTTTGTTCGCTCTGCCTTCTAGGAAGTTGCCAAATGGTACCAAAAAATGGCTATTGCTATTAGCATGCAGATTGATAAGTGTTAACCTCTGATAAGGAAATGTCCAGTTAAGGGGTTAGCCTGGTGCTGATCTTCACGTCTTTTAGAGGGGCTTTTTAACAATTAAACTAGGGAGATGGGTAAAAATCAAATTAGTCGTGCTACTTAAATTCGTACCCATCTAAGCCCGTCGGAATTGTAAAATGGCCTTGTAGAAGATGGATGGACTGGTGCTTGGCTGAACCCTGTGTTCCAACGATACTGTGCTCTATGGGTTGTTATGACCTCTAATCCATTGAGGAGAGCGCTGATGAACGTATTGTTTTCTAAACGACGCGACTTATTTTGAACAAGTCAGCATCCTGGGGCTCTTGCGATCAGGAGTTGGATGGACAGACTTCATTGCAAATATGTAGGCTGACTGCAGGTGCTAGTGGGATCAGCAGAGGTCGCTGCTGCACCGACACGCTGCAGATCCCAGCTGGAACTTGTACGTAATTTAACCCCATAAAGCTTGCGGACTCATGGGTGCTTTAGTTGTAGCTGCTGAAGTCAAATCTGTGGAACCTCAAGCTCATTTTTAAATTGTAGTCGAGATCCCAAGGTTTCCAAAAATCCCAAATGTATGCTGAATTCCAAGGAAATGTTTTAAAAATGATGTTTTTGATGTTGGTATTTTCTAAATGATGTAATGCTGTGGGCATGAAAACATGACATACTGGGTTTGAATATTTCTCTAAGTGTGATGCCGCTACAGTGAAGTGCTGCAACTGGCAGATAAAGAATATGTTAGTGACATTATTCTAAAATGAAGAAAATGCCTTTTCTGACTTTGAACTGACTTAGACTAATTTTTTGCATAAGTTTTACCTTAAGTGGTTAAAACCAATCATGGAATTTATCAAAATGCTTGATTGGAGACTCGAGAGGGTGAAAGTAGAGGAGCAAATGCACATCCTAGTATTCCCAATGCTGCCTGACATAAGACTTCCAATGTGAAATGAAGGAAATCCTTCATGCTATTCTTCAGTTCCCTCGCCTTGGCCTGCGTTCCCAAACCCATCGGACCCTTGGGACACCTGAGGGTCCAAACATACCCATCGTTCAATAAATGGAGTCACTGAAGTTAAAACGAGGCACATGCCACCCTGTATCTTTTGTTTCAGTCCTGGCTAAAAACACCTTTTCCCCGTTTAGTTTCAATGTTAGACCACTCGCACTGTCAGTTTAACTCGGGATGTTTTCTCTCGGCGAGATTGCTGAGTTTGCTGGCTGACTGTACTGAATGTACCCCATCCAGAACCCTTTGAAATCTGAAACATGGACACAAGTAAATACAACCATTCCAGGTTTCACTCCATTATCCAGATAATTTGTTAATCGTACGTTGTGAAATGTCGTACTGCTCGGGCTCATTTTATCCTAACTGTTAATTTGTGCTAACTCTGACCCCTCCCACAGAATAATGTACAGATGCTGCTGGAGACTAATCACAGGGAGCGGCTGCACATGGTGACCAATGAGGTGAAGAAGAGGCTGGACTACCAGATTGAGCTGCAGAATCTGCACCGCCGCCTGCAGCAGGAGCACCTGGTGAACTGGGTGGAGAAGAGTGTCATTGGCAGCATCACTCCTCAGCAGGTAACCTGGAGCGCGGGCCTCCGCTAGATCCATACGGCGGTGCCACTCATCAACTCGTGATGATGGTTTGGTTTTAGTTGTATTAAGATTCTTGGCCCTTAAAGCACTGAAATGGATTAATAAATACATAAATTTAATCATCTTGTGCTGTTGACCTGTCATGAGGCAACTTGTTTAAGAGCTCCCTTGCAGGAGCTCTTTTAAACAAGTTGCGACATGACTGGTTTTCAACAGCTTTGATTTCGATATCTTGCTTCACTGAGCAACAATAGCTGCATTTGGCGCTCTAAGGGTTAAAGAACTTTTACAGTAATCTGAATCTGCTTCTCTTGGTTCCCCATTCTTCGTGACCGATTAGTTTCCTGCATAAGTTGGAGCAAAAATGTCAGTCATTTCGGCCGAAATTCAGCCAGAATTTGATGTATATACTTAGCAAGATTTGGCACATTCTTCAGGTCTGGTGTATGTTCCATTTTGGCCTTGATTTCTCCTGTCATGAGGCTAAACCCCCACGTTTCATGATTGCCTTTAAAAATCTTCCTCCCCAAAACTGCGAGCTCAGAGAGCTGAAACTTGGCATGCACGTTCCTACCCATGAGTACATTAAAGCTAATTAGAAGAACTTATGATCAGAGTTCAAATGCCATTTTGACTCCTTTGATTATTTCTGCAGCAATTCAGCTGAAATATGATGTGTACATACTAAGTACAAAGACTGAACACACAAACGGTATTCTAAGTTCTGTTGCATGTTCCATTTTTGACCTTCAGTTCACCTCTGTTTAGGCCACACCATACACTTCTCCAAAACAACTTGACCAAGGAAGCTGAAATCTTGCATCCAAGCTCCTACCCATGAGTGCATCAGAGTTTGCCTGAGGCATTCTGATGAGCTGGATGCCATGGCTACCTTCTTATATTCTGACCCATATTTCAACCATTTCTGTAACGATGCAACTGATGTTCAGTATGTAGGCACTAAAAAGCAGGACTCATTTACAGTGCAGTGTATTTGGACCTTTATTTCACTTTATCAGGTTATGCCACTAAATATGAACATTTAAAAATCTTCTCAGACTTGCTGATCAATGAAGCAAAATTTAGACATCTTGGCAGCTAGGACACATGGATTTCTTCAGACGGTCAAAATTGGAATTGGGATATTTGCCGATGTTTGTTTACGCCAGTCTGATTCAAATATATGGTTTCCAGGATAACCATCTTGAAAATGCCATTTAGGGTCTTGTTGGCAGCAAAAAAAAAAAAAAATGAATATGGTGGCCATATTGAACAGGAGACTTAAGCTTATTTCACATTCTATTGGCCCAAATTGGATGAGTTGACAAGTATGTCCAAAAAAACAGGCTCAATGCTGACTTTTGCATATTTTGCTGTATTTTTATTAATTTTCCTTGATTGGTTTTAGTGGCCTGGTGAGCTACAGTGCTGTGGCTCTTTATAGCTTGTTAAAATATTTCCACTTGTGTGTAAAATTGAATCCAAGTTGAAATATAAATCCGCTTGAGCAAGTGGGAAACCACGGTAACCAAAGTTGTTCTTTGGAACTGTAGAGGGTCTCCTTAATCTTTAAATTGTAGCCCATTGTTCCCTATTGAGTCATTTGCAACTGTTAATCTCCCAGGCTCTGACTGTGCTCCTGTTTGTGTTCTAGGAGAAGGAGAGCATTGCCAAGTGCATCACAGACCTGAAACTGCTGGCCAAAAGTTCCCAGGCCAAGGCCACAGTCTGAACTGCAGTCTTCACTGATGACCCTCTCAAACCCATACTCCTACTGGGAGAAATAAACTGTTTCCCGTCTAACTTCAGTTGATATTGTCTTTAATATAAATGTTCTGACATCTGATGAAATGAAATAAAGTTTTGCTTTGGACTTTCCCACCATTCAAATTCTGTTGGCTGGTTATTGCTGATTCACGCCTGCTGCCATTTCAAGTGACTAATGGTGAGAATATTTCAGTTGTTGGATTTTGAGGAGTTTAAATATCGTATTGCTTTATAAAAACTGATCTGCTCTGACGAGCTGAGTTGCGGATTAGGAAAATAAATTTTTTATGTTCCACATTCATATTTTTAGGGCACAAGCATGTTTAGGGCATGGGAATACCTGAGTGGGCTTGTGTCAAGTTTGCCCAGAAGTGTGTCCAGGAGTATTTTCTTTGGGTGGGTCATTCAGCTTCAGAGCCTCCTGCTCATGTGATTCTGGGAATTTACGGTTGTCACAGTAATGTGAGGATGAATACTAATGTGCAATCCAGTTTACAACCCCGCTGAACTGCTTGGGTAGTCACTATTGGAGTGCTAGGTGGTGCTGCTGTGTTGGTCATAAACTGTGGCTCGGGAAATATTATTGGGCAATCTACTTTGACGCACACCTGATACAGCTGCAATTCCCGGACCTTTGGTCAACAGCCACACCTACAACCCAACCAGAGGCCTGCTGTTTGATTCGTTGGTCTGTTCATGCTGGGGAAAGAGATGCAATTTGATTTGTTCATGTACGATAAGGAAAGGTTTGCTGCGTGCAACATCCCTTGAGGGGCTGGTTCTTCTCCTTCGCTTGCCATTTTAGGATGTGGACTTTGCCTTTGGGTTATACAGTCAGAAACACGCAATTATCAATCCTTCTTTTTACCTAGAGCCGCCCTGGGAATATGAAAGCCTTCGAGGCCTAGACCATTTGAAACCAGGAGAGAGGAACTACTGAGAGGTAATGTCAAGAACATCATTACACACTGCAATTACTTTACTCAGACCGTTTCATTTCCATGTTATGGTTTCTTAAGGTCTATGTACTCAGTGGCAGAGAAGTCCTTGCTGTGTTTTAAGCTTTGCTCCTACTGCCTGTTAGCTGTGATTTCTTTACAGACTATTCCTAAGGAAAAAGGTTGTCTACTCTTATTTTCCGTATGTTTTACTGTGATCATATTGGTAAGCTAACATATAGTTGGTTCAAATGGCTGGGGAAATTAGGTGTGGAAAAAGCCTGTATACACACTAGCCATCCCGGAGCAGAACTGACCGGCCCTGTGTTGGTGAAACTGGTATGGGTGTGGGCTTGATCCATGAATAAATGAGTCATTTGAACTGCATAATGAGTCAAATGCATACATGTACATGTATACTGTATGCCTATTATACTGTTGGGTATATACTTCTCAGACTGCATTGATTATAGTGGTTTGTTTTCCAGTTTGCTAAATCAGATGGATGATGTTCTCAATCACCTGATGTGAACCTGAAAGTTTTGACTGGTGACATATTGAGTGTGGGTTTTGCCTGTTTGCGACATAAATTCCAGATTTCTGGACCCACCCTCTGTAAACATACCTCACTCACTGTTTTCAAGCCATTCAATCTCTTTTGAAATTGTGTTTGTAAGGCCTCCGACATGAGCTGGTAGCCTGGTAACCAGACGACTGCATCCATCTGTGGTTAAACACAATTAAGCATCTGCATGTAAAAAAAAAAGAAATGACATTGCTTGAAGTGATATTCATATTACAGGGCAGGGAGTCACGCCTAAAGGTGCCATTTCACATTAATTCACAAAGTACATGGTTGTCTCTGAATATTCTGAATGCAAACCGTATTGCTCTTTTGCTCTGTAGTCCAACACACTACATCTAAAAACTAGGAGAATTAGGGTGGAGAATGTAGGAAACTGAAACTTTATTTACATCCATTGCTTGAGAGCCATAACGGACTTGCAGCCCTTTACGCTGTAGAAGTCCTTAAAGACTGAATGAACATGACCATTTATGACTTAACTTTTTTCCCGTTTTTCATTTAAACACAAATACCTACTGCCAGAATACAAATACTAGTAAAATATTGCAGTATTCGCTGCTCTTTAGATAACACAGTATGCCCTAAAATTTTGTGGAATGTTTTGTTTCGGTTATCTACGGTGGCTGCATGAGCTGGGTCTTTGTATTTGTGTTAATTTTGCAAGAGATCGTAATCACAAGGTACTGAATAATTGGGGAAAGGTCAGTGTTTCCCTGGTCAGTTACACTAAAGCTTTTCCCAAGGGCGAGGTGAAATTAATATGAATGATAAAACAAATTATTTATAATAATAATAAATCACACTGAAGTTGATTGAGTGATTTGGCTTGTGATTGGAATTCTAAATTCTTTTTTTCCCCCACTTCTTTAAATCCACAGAACGCAATCGTTTACACATATTTAGTCTTATCTCCCTTACTTATGTTGCAGACACTAGCGCAAGGCTGTTTGATGACCAAAGCACATTGTACTTGACCTTTGTAAATATTTGAACAATGTGCGTGGTGTTTAACAATGCTTTCTTCATTTCAATGAAATGAAAGTTAAGGAAGTAGAACATTGTAACCCTGGAATGAATTCGACATCCACTTCAAATGCCGGTGTATATGATTAAAAATTACAAGTACAAATAGTTTGAGTGCCGTTAATTTCTGGCAATCTGATTCATAACTGACACATCAATTAAAGGCAAATGGGATGTTTGAATAAAATATAAGGGGCACCACTTCTCTTGAAATTTGAAGAAATGGCTTTTGCCATAATTTAGTGAATGAGAATTTTTGTACATTTATTATATTTTGTCTTGATTTCAAGTGCAGTTCTGAGAGACAATATTTATTTTTCATCACCATTACTTAATTCAAATACTTTTACAAGCCATGAATATTGCTCATTTTGAGTTGGAGACCTTGGTTTGCGATCAATTATTTCTGTACAGATATTTAAAGAATGCATTTGACTACTTGATCCATATACCAAACTCATCCATCTGTCTATTCAGTTTTAATATTAATGCAGTGCAGTTCTTATGTAGTTGGACAATAAATGATAAATGATATTGTTATCAATAATAAAGGTAGCACTTTGGGGATTTTTGTCATGGTGCAAATATCAGTGGATATGTCACAGAGCTGAGATGGAACACTGCATAAACAGAATTTTACTTTTATCTGTCTTAACCATCCTGTCGTTTTCGGGTCAAATCTGATTTACAACAAAACACTCGTAAATACTGTGTTTAACATCTGATTGCCTCAAAGCCTTATGATATCCTCCACTCTGGGTACTTGGACATATAAATGTGATGATCACCACTTTCTCTGAATTATATATATATATATATTTATTTATTTATTCAGCACTTATATATTAATTGCTTTTTCAGCCCTTTTTTGCCTGTGTCCTAACTTTTTTGAGACCTGTTGCAGCCAGAATATTTGAAATGAGCTCATTTTGTGGATTAAAATGTAAAATGTTTCAGTTTCAACATTTGAAATGTTATCTTTGTCCTATTGTAAATAAATGATTGGCTCATGTGATCTTAAAGTCACTGCATTTTGATTTTATTCACAATTTACACTTCGTCCCAACTATTTCAGAATTCAGGTTGTATTTTCACTGCAATTACACGTTAATCACTACCCTGAGACATTGCTCAAAGCTAAAAAGAGTGTTAAATAAAAAATTGGTGGTGATTAATGTTTTTTTGTGTAAATTTAAAAGCAGTTGATACAGACCGCTCAAATTTGACTGGGAACACTAAAGTAGGGGGAGGGGGTGAACACGACAGGAGGGTTAACATTATTCATTTGCAGTCTAAAACCCCTAAAATATTACAGTACAGAATCTTGCCATAATCTATGCCAAAGTTTAATCCAACCAAGTAAATCAGAGCAAACTTAGAGCGGTTTTAGTTCAGGAATGTCTTGGTGGCCTCTCCAAGCTGACACTGTGCCATTTCATATTTTCAGATACCAAATTGTAAAACTCATTTAATTTCACTTATATGTCACTACAGGCATACATGCATTTCATCCAAATACAACCACTTTTTAATTTTTAGAATTTATCTTTTTTTAAATGATTATTTCTGCCAGTCCTGAAGCCCAGACAATTTCCCATTCAAAGATAATACAACGCCGGTGGCGTTTCTGGGTGCTGTTGATAAATGGCTTTCGCTTTGCATTGTAGAGTTTTAACTTGCACTCACAGATGTAGCGACGAACTGTAGTTACTGACAGTGGTTTTCTGAAGTGTTCCTGAGCCCATGTGGTGATGTCCTTTACACACTGATGTCAGTTTTTGATGCAGTACCGCCTGAGGGATCGAAAGTCACGGGCATTCAATGTTGGTTTTCGGCCTTGTCGCTTACGTGCAGTGATTTATCCAGATTCTCTGAACCTTTTGACAATATTACGGACCGTAGATGATGTATTCCTAAATTTCTTGCAATAGCTCGTTGAGGAATGTTGTTTTTAAACTGTCAGCTCACGCATTTGTTCACTAAGTGGTGACCCTCGCCCCATCCTTGTTTGTGAATGACTGAGCTTTTCAAAGAAGCTGCTTTTATACCCAATCATGGCACCCACCTGTTCCCAATTAGCCCGTTCACCTGTGGGATGTTCCAAATAAGTGTTTGATGAGCATTCCTCAACTCTCTCAGTCTTTTTTGCCACTTGTGCCAGCTTTTTTGAAACATGTTGCAGGCATCAAATCCTAAATGAGCTAATATTTGCAAAA
The DNA here is from genome assembly GCA_029721435.1 of Gymnothorax reevesii. Lineage (NCBI taxonomy): Eukaryota > Metazoa > Chordata > Actinopteri > Anguilliformes > Muraenidae > Gymnothorax > Gymnothorax reevesii. The sequence continues at coordinate 74,590,187 of CM056585.1, read as the reverse complement.
AATTACAAAGTTTACCTGTTCAAACATTAAGTAACTTGCCTTTGCAGTGTATTCAATTGAATATAGGTTGAAAAGGATTTGCAAATCATTGTATTCTGTTTTTATTTACGATTTACACAACGTGCCAACTTCACTGGTTTTGGTTTTGTACACAGGATTTAACCCTGGTTGCTTCGGTTGCAGCACTTCAATCAAGCCACAGGGCTTCACCAACTGACTTGTTAACAGTTGTCCAATTGCCAGTATGAAGAATGAGTCAAGAAAATACGTCACTCACCCCTCTTGTACTGTTGTGCTTGCAGTATTCTTGCAGAATGGCCCTAAGATTCTGTCAGAAAACAACTGTTGAATATTTAGCGGATAATTATATTGAAAATACCACAAACAAACCAGTTAAGCATTTATATTGTCTTGCTATTTAAGTACATGCAAATGGCCCATGGCCTCAGTTTGATGAACTGGGAACGCAAGGCTCTAGCTCAGGCTAGGTTTCTGCGATTAAGGTGGTTTAGTGCTCATTTGAAACATCAGAACGCATAGAATCAAATGGCCTCCAGCAAAGTCTTACTAACAGCATCACAAGCCAATCACAGAGAGGAAAATATCTTGCAAGCAAGCTGAATGCTGAGGAGCTGAGATCTCAATGCCCTGGGAAAAAAACATGCTTGGAAACTGGAGGTTCTAGTTTCATTATAAGAGGACACATTTAGCTAACAATAGCAGGCGCATATTTACCCTCAAACAGGGGTTTTATTACAAAATATCAAAGGCAAGAATTTTTTTTGCTCATCTCTGTAGGCTGTATGTCTGCTGTACTTTGATTGTGGTGTCGGTTTAAAATGGCAAGGCATACATTGTTGGATTCTGTGGACTCCTCTTTCATTTGAGGTATTGTTTGTATGCATATGCACAAATTCAGGAGAAATGCTAGTGACTCAGGGCTGATATGATTTTGTCCTCTGTTTTGCTCCATGCTTATTTACTTGCTCGGGGCTTGAATTGTGTAGGTTGAGGTAAAAATGGTCAACATGAGCCTTTTGCCGAGTTTCTTCGCGTAAAGTGGATAAGCTGCATGACGATGTTTCCATTAGGAAACATGCTGTATTTATTATGCGTAAGGACTGCCCCCCGCACTGGGGGTTTGCGGGTTTGAGAGTTTACAGGGTTGTAACATGGGTCACATGCTATGGATGTCAGTACCTTTAAATTAAAGCAGAACAGTGTATAATTTGACTTCAAAAATATTTTCCCCCCAGATTCACTCTGTGTAGATGCTGAGGCTAAGAGCAAAAATTTTGTCACTGTCCAAGTACTAATGGACTGTGATTTATTCGTTCAGGCCTGAATGTCAAAAATATGCTTGAGCCTTTTGTGATTTGTACATTGTAAACATCATTTTCCGATCATTTTCAGCTTAGTAGTAATTGCATTGTAATAAACAGTAAAAGTCTCAAAGCAGTTCCGTGTAAAATTTTCAAATGTTTAACTAGAACCCACCAATGCAATACATACAAAAAGTAGAAACTTAGAAAGAATTTGAATTATCGTAAATTTGACATAATGCTACAAGATTCAAGTTTAATGCTTGTGATTCCGGATGTATCTATCCAGCAATAAATTTGCAAGTTTCCCATCAGAACAATTCTGATTAAAGCACGGTATTGCCAAGACACTGTCTCCATCATTAAATTAAAAAGTCCATTTTAAAGCATTATATCATATTAGGCTGTTACTTGTATGAAAACATTGAGGGTTTGTTTTCCCTCTCGTAGTGATTCACATAAGGAGCGTTACAACTACATCCACAATTCGTCACTTTCTTTGAGCATTTGTTTCATTCAAAGAAAAATCCTGCGGGGTGTTTGCTAGAGTAACTATGGCAGTGTTCAAAATCTTTTACTTGCTTTGGGATGGATATGCTGTGCCTGTCTATGCTGGATACCTCACACTATACTCGCTGTAGTAATGCCAATGACGGCATATGACGAAAAATATGTCCTTTACTATACAGCCTCATGTCAACCAAGTAATGATCACTTGGGTGTCGATGGGACGTTACCACTGGTTGTGTTAATTTGTAGAATACAGTTGGTTACATAGAGAAGCTGTGGCTGCATACTTGGAAATTTGTTCATTGTAATATGACATTTCAGAATCTTTGACATATTGGTAAATTTCAAATCTTGTTGCATGGCCTTTTGGTTTACAAAAAAAAATCACTTTGGATAATACAATGAATTAAAATGGACATTTAAGACCATGGCAGTTATTATTTTGACCACAAAGAAGAGGTCATTTTGATTGCTTGGATGACAGATCTCAACACCCTTCACTGAAACTTGTCTCAGCACTCCTCCTCTGTTAAATTCACAACACTGACCAAAGTCTATGTGTCTCCACCTCCAGGTAAATATGTATTCTACATTGTCAAATGTTTTGTCAAATATAGGCTACACTACACATTACCACAACAAAAATTACTCTTCCAACCTCAGTGGGTGGAAAAAATAAAATCAAGGAAACAAAATAATTGAGTTTCACGTGTTGCAAATGACGTGTCGTTCTGAATGTTTTTCGACCGTGCCCTTATATAAACCTAAAGTCATGCAAAGCTGCCTATGAGAAACAGCACCCAGCCTCCACAGTTCAGTCTCATCATTGCCAAAGGTCACCCGCCTGCAAGTAATAGATGGTAAAATTAAACATGACAACATTTTGATTTATTCTTACCATTAAATACAGACAGGTTATGTTTTTTTCTGTTTGTTGGCACCTTTCAGTAAAATTCAAAATGAGTTGTGCTTCATTTTAGACTTATTTTGAGCAAGTCATATGTGGTCTGCGATCAGCATCAGAAAGATACCAAAAATCACCTAGCGCAACCTCACGTAAATGACACTCCCACAGTGTCCACTAATTTACATAGTAAACACCCCCTGAAATATAACTACGCCCCTCATATTCCCCTCTCCGCCTGGTTGCGTGTGCCCCTTGGCAGAAAAATATCAATTAAGTTCTTACAGCTGTAGGGAAATGGAAGTAGTGATTGGTCTGCGTGTGCGTCATCAAATATAGCTCACGCAGAAAAATCAAGCCCTGAAAGTGTGAAAACTGAGATGAAATGGTTAAACAGGGCCGAACGCCCCCTCTGTGGTGTCACGGTAACTAAGGAGTCATGTCGTGATAACTATAGTATTTGTTTGTGATTGGCTGTGCGCACTGTTACAGATTTGGGAACAGGATGTATGGGAACAGCAGACCTTTCAGCTATGACTCGTCCGACTATGGCGGCTCTCTCCAATCATAGTAAGTTGGGTCAGAACAAGCACTGGGAAAACTATTGTTTTAGTCGCTGAATTTTTTTCCCCATCTACTTTTCTGTTGTTATCTGCCATGTTACAAGCTGTAATTATATCCCCGAACGCCAAACGGCGTTTCGGGGATATTATGTTTTTGGTCTGACCGCCGCTGCCGGCCCCAGGTTTTACATGTGTATGGATGCATGCTGTGTGTGTTTGTACGTGCGTGTGTGTGTGCGTGTGTGGGACTGTTTTGTTTTTTTTAGTGGCCTCCATCGAGACTCTCCCTCCTCACCGCAGTCCAGCATGTCCAGGCCGAGCAGCAAGTCCATATACAGTAAGAAAAGCACAATTTTCAAATAAAACCTACGATTACAGGCTTTTTCAAACGGATACTGACAGTGACAAATTTATGAGCTTATGATTGATTGGTGGGTTAGTAAGCTGTGTGAGTGCTTGATTAACCCCAAAAAACCTACAGACGCATATATGGGTCCGTCAATGTCAGCTGCTGTGTTCAAACCTCCTGAATTTCAGTCCTATTTTAAATTATAGTGGAGAATTCAAGGTTTCCAACTATCCTAAAAATTTCCTTCTGAATAACAGGGATGTATAATTCCCGGGTTTGAATATTTCTTTAAATATAAGTGTGATGTTGCTTCAGTGAAGTGTTGCAACCAGCAAATACAGAATATGTATGCGACAATATCCTACAATATGGGAAAAAAAACCTTTGAACTGACTTAAGGTAAAACTTTTGCAAAAAACTAGAGTTTAAGAGGTTAATTCAGTCATTGATATAATTATGAATTCATTTTCTGCTATCTGTTTTATTTATCCATTTAGCGCCACAGAAGAAAAATATTGAAACATGCAACAAGCATCAATTTGTTGATTAGTGATTGGTTGACTGTGTGATTGATTGAGATTTAGCGGATGATTGAAATATTCACTGGTCGACTGATTTCATTTTTCCATGTAGTGCAGAGAAAGGAGTATTTAGAGTCTATGAACCGGCAGCCAGATAACTTCCAGTATAGAGTGGAGGTAAGGCTTTATGATTACTGTATGTATGTGCCTGACACTCCCATAATCCCTTCCCATAATGATGCAATTTCCTGTTAACCAAGGAAGTACTTAAGTTGATTCTACTTCTCCACTGTAGTAATAAACTGATTGTATGTTTTTAATTCAGCCCTATAAAGCATACCTCTTTCAAAACCTGGATATTGACTGATTTGCAGAATCGGTTATGCCAGATTAAATTTAATACATGAACAAACAAAATGGTGGATCTCTTGAAATAGGCTGTTTAACAGTGGTCTATTGATTCCATCTAGGTCTCAGAATTTTCATAAAAATTCACTTGGCAATCTGACATGACCAAAGTCCATGAAGTTTATGTGTTCCCAACACAAATGTGATTCACATGCAAGTTCAAAGGTCAATAGTGACTGATTTCAGTAACTCTTTTGGGAAATCATTCTTATTTACTCATTATTGATATTGAGGCTGCCTTGTCACCATTGGCTGTATGCATTGTCATAGCAAGGAATTCCTCTCCAACTAGTATTTGTGTTGACCCTCTTTGGCATTGTGCCTCCTCGAACTGTGGGTCCCTAGCTGTCATCACTTCTCACCACACCAGCAACAGCCCTACTACTATGTCATCGGGCTTTGCTATTGTTTGCACCAAATGTTACAAGTGCTACATGATGTACGTGTCTGATATCCTGGGTCCTCCAGCACCTGTTCACCTGTGAGATGGATGGGCGGGAGATACGCACTCTGGATGACTGCATCGCCAGGCTCAAGATGCTCGACTCAAAGGGCCGAGTGTGGGGGCAGGAGATGATCCTGGAGATGAAAGGGGGAAACCTGCAGCTGACCGATATCGAGACCAAGGTGTGCACATGCGTGGGGAGGTCTGTGGGGGAGCTCAAGGATGCTCTCATTCCAAGTGGAGAGGCTATTGTTCCACTCGAATGAATATGGGATAGAGGCATTATTAGATTACTGTGAGCAGTTATAGGACTGTATCAGATGGTGAGTGTGAGGATATGTGATTATTATGTCTTTGTACATAAGGAGACAACCTGACTAAGCTCAAGTCGCTGAGGAAAATCTTTTTATCAACATTAAAAACATTTTTAAAATAGATAATATGATGATCATTCTTTTCACATATATGAGTAGGTAATTTTCAATTTCTCAAATTAGATCTCCGCAAATATTTCAACATAACTCAGGTGCCATTTGTTTGAGATTTAGTTGGAAGTGAACTAGTCATGAAAAGAAAGGGAGCTGCAGAGCTCTTGTTTGCCTCGAATGCTCGAATATGTCATAATTGTTCATTTTTAATCAGGTCTAAAGCATCAGGCTGTTTTTTTATCGCTGTTTTTCTTTGTGTACCACCATTTTTCCCTTATTTCCAATCTCCCCTCTGTTTTCTCACCCTTTCTTGTCCCCCTGTCATTTCTCCGACCTCCCATCTTTCGCTCTAATGCCACCCCTGCCCCTGCCAGGGAGAGCTGGAATCCTTGACTTTGGGAAGCATCTCCCAGATCAAGGCTGTCCTGGACAGCTGTGCGTACAACTCCCTCCTGACAATCACAGTGAATGAGTGGAGGGGGCCTGGGAGCAAAGTTTACATGTTCCAGTGTGAGGAAGTCGGGGTGAGAAAGCGTTTCACTATTTCAAAGTCCATCTGTCTACACCACTGCCAACATTATCACCTGCTACAAAGGCCTTACACTGATCCATCTTGAGTTAGACTGCAAAATCAGGGGCAGAAAGGATTTTTGGATAATCACTGAGGCAGTACTGTATAAAATGAATGTGCATGATCAGAATTGGGAATTTTTTTTTGGGACATCTCTTTTGAAATTAAAAAGATAACAAAACAGGCAAATTATATATTAAGTAGCACACTAAATGTGGCTTTTTAGTATTTGCAAATGATAATCATTTGTTCTTTGAACATGATTTACAGGCAGAGGACATCAGAGATAACCTGGAGAAAGCAGCACAACAGAGAAAAGAGGATCCGAGTGATCCGTACCGGAGAGAGCAGAACAATATCAGGTAAGGTTTTCCATTGGAGAGGCCAGGACAGCATCAGGTTGAGTTAATTGGAGGAAAAACTAGAATATCATGTTGCGGTTCAACCAAGGAGAAACAAGAACAACTTGAGAAGAAGTTCAATATCATGGGTCCCAGAATAAAATAAGCAAGAGTTAAATGTAGGAGAAACCAGGACAACATAAGCAGGAGTTCATTACTGAACAGTGGCAGCAAAATAGAGGTGGCGCAAAAATTCTGTCAAACTGATTGTAGTTTTGCCCTGTTTTCAATCATTTTCCTTTATTTACAGGTTTTCCAATTATTAGAATAATACATTCAAAGGTAAACATATAGCTTCTTTCTGAATGCAATCCAAGGGTGATTCAAAAATGAATGTGATTTGAAAAGAGGCTTTTATATTCATGAAAACAAAGACGAACAATTCTCTTATCTTCTGTGTTTGCTTGTGGCATACATAGCAATATAGGCTACCAAACCAGTTAAAAAATCAAAACAATTTTGAACAATGGTACGTACGTGGCACCCAGTTTCGCATGCAATAATGAGTTCTATTTCCCTTCCATAACATGGAGAACTCGCTACAGGCAACGCTGATGAGTGTTTTCAGAGTTAATGTATTGCTAATAAGGAAAATGACTGAAAACAGGTGAAGGCCAACCATCGTTTAAAAGGGATTTTTTGCGCTTCCTCTATTTTCATCTCAGCAGCTGTCACTGATACCATAGAAACAAGAGCAATAACAATAGAGCTCAATGTAAGAGAAACTAGAACAACATAAGGCAGAGTTAAGTACTGAGAAACTACAATGATATAAGGTAGAGGTCAATGTGGGACAAAACTAAACCATAACATCAGAGAAACTAACTATATAAGACAGTTGTCAATGTTGGATAAATCAGAGCAACATGTGATAGAGTTCTAAAGCAAAGAACCAAGAACAACAAAGCAGAGTTTAATATTTGAGAGACAAAACCAATATACAGTAAATTTAAATATTGTGGAAGACAGAAAAAAAAATCAGTTTTATAGCTGAGAAACCAGGGCCAGATCTCATTCCAAAATTATGGCCATTAATAAGGAGTAAATCCCACAAATCTCCCCGATGCCAGCCATATTTCTACAGGAAAAGTCTTTCCAATTGGTTTCTGGTGTGAAAATTTGCATCCACTGTAGCCTGGAAAGCATTAGTGAGGTTGGGTCGTGATTCTTCATTTTTTGGCTTGTCTTGAAGTCAGATTTTTGGTAGCTATTGGCAATGTTCTGCTGGTGGGGCCATTGTCATGCTGAAACAGGATAAGGTCTTCCTCAAACAGTAGAAAGTGCAGAATTATCTGGAAAAGCATTGCATTCTATAACATAATGATTTTTCCTCAGTTACGAGGCTCTCGGCGGAAAGCATCCGCAGATGTGGGTATGTCCACACAATTTAAAAAAGCCTTGCATAATGTCCAGATAGCGATAAGCGCTGATCCTCCACACCCATATATTGAGAACATTTGTGCGCAGAAGATTATTTGCTAGATATTGATGATGTCACATTTTGACTTTAGATAATCAAACTGTAGTTGCTCTTGTGACTCAGGAGGATGCAAATTGAAACAAAGGTCAAGAACCTTCACTGCCAAGTAACCTCACCCAGAAATGTTTCTGTGACGTATATTGCTTCAAGTGTCAGCCGGAGTGCCAAGAGTAAGCCAGCCTGGCTCTGGACTTTGCCCCTGTTTCTGGTTTTTGTTGAAAACAGAAAGGTTGTCCCAATAAATTTAATGAATAACATGATGCGTTAGCCTGGATATTCAGAATGTTGAAAAGCTAAAGTTCTTCCAGTGCGTTGTAACATTGCCTTCGTATGATCAATTTACGGTATGTAGTTATTGGAGCGTGAAGGGAGTGAAACCAGAAACGTCTCTCAGGCTCCAGGTCAGGGTTGCCCACCTCTAGTCTTGGAATTTTACTTACTTACCTTGGATTTGCTCTCAGAGACTTTGACAGTGATTCTGCCCCATAGAGATAATCTGGAAAACATCATCGCCCAGCAAGTGCCTGGAGGTTTCCGGAAACCTAGGCCTCCTCCTGACGTCTTGCCCGACAGCATTGGACCCCCTCCGAATTTTCCCCCACCACAGTGGAACAACCTGGACAATAGTAAGCCAATGCATGCGACACGTATTATGGAGCAATATAGTACAGGCGAGTACAGCCCAGCTAGGTCTTTGCTCAACTTCCGTGCCTCAAAAATGGGTGTTAAAGGACCATCTGGAGAAATAGTCCAGTTGGCCTTTTGAAGTAGAATTTTCTAGCATGCCTGCTCTAGTATGGATTTTACATCTGGAATGGAAAATAGGACACAGCAGTGACATTTTGCAGCTGTCAGCTAATGAGGTTGGACTATTGCAATCCCTAGTGAGCTCATCATTGGTGAAAATATACATTTACCTGAACACACTGTTACAGATTAGAAAATCTAAAAATTGAATCACTGTTCTACAGTACCTACGTAAAAATGTTAATCAAGATAAATGTTTTTATGGAAATGGCCAAAACTGTTTGACTAAATGAACAATATTGTCAGATAGGTCAACTTGCGGGTAGGGATTTCTGGCACTGACTTGTAGTGCAACATATAATAATTAACTTTTTTCTGAACTAAAAACAGTGTCTGATGCAGCAAATTTCAATAGTTAACCAGACAGCCAGATGTTCGGTATAAAGCAGAAACTCCAAGTGGTGGTTGGTTACCTGCCAAGGTCCACAAACTCACCAAGCACAGATATAATTCACCAGTAATCAATCAATCAATCAATCAATCAATCACCTTTATTGCAGGGAGGTCCCACTGAGATAGAGGTCTCTTTTGCAGGGCAGCCCTGATTACAAAAAAATTACATTGGAAGGTTAAAGACAAATAGCACACATAAAATACAAAAAAGTCACAACAATTTCAGATTAAAGGAATAACAAGTTTTGAACTGGAATAAAACAAAATAAAAATTATAAAAAAAAAATAAAAAAAAAATACATATCTATATACATACATACACACACACACACACACACACACACATATATATATATATATATATATATATATATATATATATATATACACATACACACATACATACATACACATATATAATTATACGCACACATACACATACATACACACATATACATATAAATAAACATGCAAGAACATATATGAGCAAATTCTACCATCAATTAAAAGTAAATACATCTGGCCTCCAATAGCAATATATCCAACACTAATTTCTTAAAAGACACGAAGGGGATAATGGGCTGGTGGCTGGTGTAAATTACATTCCCTAATTTAATTCCTCTCTCTGGCTTTCTCTCTCCGTTCCGCAGATCAGCGTGCTTCCCCTCCTCCTGTGTACATTCCCAGAGAGGAGCCCCAGTATCCCGCAGTGATGCCTCCACCTTGGCGAGATGAGCCTCCTAGGCAGCCGGACCCACCCAGACCCCAGTACACCAACACCCAGAGGAACGTGGTCAGTATCCAGCGCAGAATGTCCTTAGGCTTTTTATACCTTGTCCCAAATACCGTATCCCTCATTACAACGCTGTCTAAAACCTAATCTAAAAACCCCAGGGCATCTCCTCCGAGAAGATTACAGTTAGCGTCCAGGACCAAGTGGACCAAAGCTTCTCAAAGTCCATCCCAAAACAACATAATCCACCTGTCTAGCCTCATTACAGCACTGCTCATACCCCGTCCTTCATAGCCAGTACACGTCGAGCCCGCAAAACCGCTGCAGAGAAACCCCCTGCCACAGGAGCCTCCTTCATCATCTAGACCACCGTTCAGGAGGAATTTCCTTGTTTCTTTGTGTTTGTATCATACAGGTTATGAAGGCGTGATGTGGTCATGGCACTAGCCAATCACAAGGAAAAAACTATTGCAAAAGATCGATAGAATGTCCCCAGCCTTACACAGCCGCAAAGTAACTGATCTTCTGATCTTGATCTTCTTCATTTATCAGCACAACGCAAAATTTGATAGGTCTTGTTTGGGGGAATAATGGTCATCACTACAGTTTAATACACTGAGAAATGAGTGAACGAGTGAATGTACAAGGACTGTAAATTACAGCAATTACACCTACTGCACTCTTTAATCTGGATTAATGCCACTTTTTTGCTCATTAAGATATTCAGAAGGTTTTGTCTATATTCCTTTAAGCATAGTTACGCCAGCTATTCACACTCAATCCGGTGTTTCACCCAACAGGAAATCCTGAACCATGTACTGGCTGATGTAGAGAACTTCATGGGCAAAGTTTCAGCAGCGCTTCCCAAAGAAAACTCAAAGAAGAAGAAAAAGAAGAAAAACAAGAGTAAAAATAGTATTTTACAGTTTGAAATATTTGTTAATCCAGAAAAACCAAAGTCTGGTTCTGTTAATAGATCGTGCTCTTGCCTCTCACTAATTTTTTTTTTTCATTTATCTGTTAATTTGGCAATTAGATTGTAAATGTATCCTTTTCCAAATCCATTCTAATTACGCCGCTAAACATTACCGGGCATACCTGTACGAATTCAACAAACAGCAAGTGCCTTTCTTGGGTCTGCATGAACCTGTCATGCTAAATGTGACATGAGTAATAGCAACTGATTTGATAAGCTTAGAGGTTGCAGTGAACTTACAGTGAGCAAGACTGAGCAATCTTAACTGACTGAGTAAGAAAGGGGGGGGGGGGGCACTTTGAAATGTGGAAACTGAATTTAATGTCTTTCTCTTTGAAGATAATGACAATATGCCACCTCCGGGAGGATTTTTTGATTGCCTGCAGAAAATTAAGTATGGACTCAATCTTTTGGTATGTTCCATTGACATTATGGCATTTTATAAGTTTTGAAAATAGGTTTGCGGGGACTTGAATTGCAGAGATGTACACCAAACCCTTTGAATGTTTTCAAAATAATTCCGTGGTACTGAGACTAGAAAATCTAAACTTCACCAGGTTTTAAGATGTAATTTATTGATCACATTTAGCAATGGGAAATTGGCGACCCTGGCTGGCCTGAATGGCCTGTTCTCGCCATTCACGTCGTGTTCCGTTGTGTTGTGTTATGTTCCCATAATTCTACATCCACAGTCCAAGTCCTCTCCTCCCCTCTTTCTACCTATTGTCATTTTCTCAATGTTGCAACTCCATAAAATGAGTTTCAGACAATATGAGGGTGTTGGCCCATTATCAACTATCTATTATCTATTTGCCAATGTAACACAATAGCTGGATTTGTTATTTCAAATGTGCCAACTGATCCTAGCAGAACAACATAGGCCTAAAGTATATTCATTTTTATGCTTCTACAACAGTCCATTGTCAGACAAATAGAAAGTAGAGATGTCCAAGAAGCATATGCACTGCACACTCTGTTGGCGATTCAAAATCCTACGTCATCACTATTTTGCTCTTGCCAGGCTAAACTGAATGGCATCCTCAATAACCCCAGTGCCCCAGACTTTGTTCACATCCTCTTCTCTACCCTGGCATTTGTAAGTATGCAACCCCTTTGCATCTTGGCATTCAATTACATGCCAGTCATAATCATTTAACCACAAAAACTGTTCTGCAATTTATTTTATTCATAAATGCTTCTTAAATTTCATCATAAGACAAAGTTTCATGGACACTATGCATATTGGAAAGTATGAAAGAATATCTGCACTTCCTGTCCTTCATTTGTAATATTGATGCAATATGCACCTTAGTTGCTTGTACAGTAAGGATTCAATTTAAAAAAAAAGGTGCTCTAGAAGTGCAAAATGGGAGAGGTATGCAGGTAGGGGTAAAACTGAAGGCTGGCGCTGCGGTTGTCAGATAATCACGAATCAGGTATCGAAGTAAACATACCGTACGCCAAATGAACATACAGTGAACCTTAGCCAAATGGTGCGTTTGGAAAGACAAGAAAATAGAAAACAGGTTGATAGTCATGACAGAATGCTTCTGCCTCAATGAGTGGACAATGTTGAAAGGGCAAGGATTAATAGGTGAATGATTCAGCAACACCAGGGAGTGTACTCCTTCAGCACCAGTAGGCTTTCTCATAGTCAAATATTCCGCTGTGTAAAACACAATAGGCATGTATACAGGGAAATCTCTCAGTATGAAACAGGCAAAGCACAAGCAACAGAGACAGTTCAGCTGAGCAAAAGGGGGTGAAATGAGCACCTCTCATCCATTCCCCTCCCACAGCTGGTTCCGCACTGCCCCCGAGACTTGCCGCCCTCCGTTGTTGTACCCCTGTTTTTGGAGCAAACTCTGCAGTTCCTGAGTAAGGAGGTCACTCCGGAGGAAGACACACTCTGGATCTCCCTGGGAGACGCGTGGAACATGCCCAGGTGGGGCACCTGACCCTGAAACCTCTCCTCTGACCTCTCTTATGGCAAGAGCCATGTCTGGCCCGAAGTCAGCTGGACACCAGCGCAAAGCTGGAATAGCTCTGTGAATCTAAATATATCTTTCCCTTTCCCTTGACTGTCAATCTCTTTAGGCATTCCAGTTAGGTACAGACCTTGAAACAGGTCGGTGTTCCAACATCAGGTGACGCAACCCGCTAATTCAAAATTATGTGGTCACCCTTGTATTGAGGTGATCACTCCTTTAGCCGTAATAGCAGAATTTTTAGTGAAATCTTTGTTGGAATGAGAGGCCAAAGTTCACAGCCCCAAGCAAACTCAGATAAAACTCTTTCTCATTGAACCCTGGGTCCATGCAGTCCAGATTTTTATGTATGACCATATTGCTCCCTGTTCCAAACTACATGCTTGTATTCTCTGATATGGGACAGGACATTCACCCAAAAATGGTTAAACACAACTGCTTTTAGCTCTCTACCCTTCCATTATCACAGATCGAAATGGCCCAATGGGGACCTGCTCCCAGCCTATACAGCCTCCTTCTCTGATGGCTGGCAACCTCCACCCCCAATTGTGGCTCCACCTGAAAATCCCCCCATTTCGAGGATCAACAGTCAGCGTTCCAACCTGGACCAACGAGCCCAGAACACACCTGAGCAGGTTAACATAAGGAAACCCACAGTCAACCGCAATCTTTAACCCTGGTTTTAGATAAGCACTTGGTACTGATGATGCTTGTGTGTATTCAGTGATGGATATAAAAATAGGGAATCTTGAAATACAAAAGCAGAGCTTGTGGTTCTTCTGCACTAGGACTGCAGACCCCTGCATTGGCCTTGAATCAACATGTTAAATTCTGTATATGAGGTGCAGAAACATTCACACCATATGTGAAAACAACTAAGGGCAAAGGCGAAGGAAAGGTGACTCTAGTATGATCTTGTATAAAGCTTGTGAAGTGAAATTTGACCGTGGAATTACGGTAGTTTGGAGCAAAGCCTTTTTTTAATCTCTCACCAATCCTGTGCGAGAAGAAGAAATTTAATTATATTTCACTAATTCTGCTGAGTTTAAAAAAGGTCTGATTTGCTTAAACACAAGCATGTACAAACCAAATCTTGACCAATGAATTAGGTGCCATTACTGGTGCGTCCAAAGCAAAGATATTTACCTGCAAGAGAAAGGGGCTGCAAATATTGTTTATAGTTACAACAAAACATTTTGATATTTAGTGTAATAGATTGTGGGATGGAACCCTCTGGTGTTTTCATTTTCAGGTAAATATATAAAATTTTACCCTTTCTTTTTTAGAATTCCAGTCCATGGAGTTCTCCTCCACCACGGTAAGAGAATATGACATCCTTGAACATGTCCTTGAACATATATTCCAGCAACAGGCATGGTGGCAAGATATGGGTTGTTTCTCATTATAGCTGAATAGGCACTATATAGCTGTTATATGCATTAAGAAACATGCAAACTTGCAATGATAAATATGCAGCAGTGGCCTATCCTGACAGTATTGACCCTGTCAGCACTTTGTGTAGCGTTTATCTGTAAATTAAGTCTTTGTTAAATAAACAAAGATTGGTTGCATGTGGGAATCTGCATTTTTGTGTTGCATTTCCAGGGAGTTACCTCAGATGCAAGTAATTTATGACTTCATGGCAAGGAACCATCAGGAACTGAGCGTCAATAAGGGAGATGTGGTGGAGGTGAGCAAAGATGAACCAGATGAGCATCGTAATTATATTTAAAATGTTGTCATGCTACTGACACTCACTAAAGTATGCATAAAAAAAGTTGGAGCTGCGACAGTACAGCTATTTGTGTCAAGGTTGAGTATGCCAATTTAAAGATGTTGTATTCACAGCACTTAAAAACATTTAAAAAATAAATAGCTTTACCTTATTTTCTTTAAGTTACTCCCACACAATACAATTAAGTTGGCCTACATTATTTTTTTGAGGCAATTGGTTTCCACAAAACAGTTGAGTTCACCACACTATCAGGTTTTACAGAGTAGTATGAGTTCAATTTTTTTGTGCAAGTTGTGGTGTTCATATGTGGAAGACAATTATGACTGCTTGTGTGTGTTGGTAGGTTGTGGACCAGTCCAGGCAGTGGTGGAAGGTCCGTAACCGGAGGGGGGAGGAGGGGTATGTGCCTCCGAACGTGCTGGAGCCCCTGGATGGAGGGCGGGCCCTTGGGGGGCCCCAGGTGAGATGCCACACACTTAGAATAACAGGCACATGAATGATCAAATGATTGGTCCTCTTTAGCACATGTGCAGACAGGTGACAGCACAGAGTCCTGTCTAAACACTGAGTACAGCAGCTATATTAAATGCTCAACCTCTAGCAGTCCCATATGACAAGTCCTATTGATATAAACTCAGTCCTTCTGCATAATTATCAGAAGCTAAATTCATAGAGACGTGAAATGTTTACCAATACGTTCTGATGCCGAGAGGATCTCAGATGCTCGGTGGACCATCTTTGATTGTGGACTGGTCGATAAAATGAAAATTACCAAATAACCTTTTATGATTTAAAAAGCCTATCGACATTCAGTGAGAATTCCCCCCAACAGCCACTAATATGCACCTTATACAAACAGACAGGAGAGAGTAAAGTGCCAAAGATTGTTCCACTCTCCTCTTCTCACCCCCCCCAGCAGGACCGGAGATCCCCACCAATGCTCAACAAAATGTCGCGACCCGAGGAGGTGAAGGCCTGGCTGGAGTATAAAGGCTTCTCCAAAATGTAAGGCACTGGACATTTTCCACACAAGTGCTTTTGCTATTGACTGCGCCCTAGTTTTCCATGTCCATCCCCTTTTTCCACTTTCTCAATATCATCAACATATTTTCTTGGTAGAGCTTCCATATTTTTAGAATATAGTGCATTTTGAAATACCCATAACCTCTAAAAGATGCGAGTTATTGCTACGTCTTCAGTCACTTCTGCTTTCTCTTCACACTAATTATCCTCACAAAGGCTGTAGCACCATCACTGCGCTCACTGAAATACCACTCTTCATCATTTCCCCTGATGTAGTTGTCTTTGAGCATATCTCAGCTTGATTACATCACACCTCTTGCTCGCTTGTAGGCCATCACCTGAACATCCATTTCAACATAAAAGGTTTGGGCTGGTTCAAGGCATACGCAACATGGGTGCATGGAGACACCTGTGGGGAGAAGTAACTGGCCGTAGGGAATAAAATAGGGTGCTTTGTGTTCAACAGTCATCGAATCATCTGAGTCCAAACCTGATTAAGTCCCTCTAGGTACAGCGGTCTACCTCATGCCTAAACTGGATGTAAAATGTCTGTTTTTGCAGCACAGTCCGGACGATCGGTGCATTGAACGGCACGCTGCTTCTGGGGATGTCTCGAGATGAGCTAAGGGCCGTGTGTCCCGAGGAGGGGGGCAGGGTGTTCTTCCAACTGCAGGCAGTCAAATCTGCCCTCGCGGTGAGTTCCCAACACCTACACAAGACAACAGGTATTCTAATAAGGGCCAAATCAACAACCGACAATCAATAACTTTAGTAGTTCAGTGACTAATACACAAATCACTGACGCTCCAATATCAGTCGTTGCATTAGATACGCATCTGAACACCTGGCAGTGACTGACTCATACCTTCAAGGAACATCAATCAATATTCAGTCAAGGACATACTGACCATTGTGAAAACAATCATTGTTTAAGTGGTTCACTCCCTCGGTCTTAAAATCACCCGTCTGCTGTTTTTTGTTCCAGCCATAATGACAACCAGACTTTAACATGCAATTATTTTTTCTTAAAAACTTGCTTTTGGTCATGGAGATATATAGAAGTACTAAATCTATTAGAAGTGGTTGAAAATGCCATGAACATTGCTGTGGGCATACAGTGCTTATTGCGCTGTATTGCAATCTGTTTCAAGTTTAGACACCTGGCTACCAAGCCGATCTATCAGGAAGATGATGAAGGATTCAAATGTAAAGCGAACGATGAAGCAAACCTTCGTGGTATTTAATTTAAGGAAAATAGACAAAGTTTCATACAAGAATATTCACCTACCCAATTACGAGGCCATTGACCACAATTTTATTTCTTACCTCTTTATAAGTAATTGCCAGCCACATAATGCAAGAAACACAGTATGCTTTTATTCTTTGTGGCATTGCTACATTATTTCTGGCATGCAGATACTTGAGACTGTAAACAATCCCTCGAAACATCAAAAAACACAAACTTTAGAACAATGAGCAGCTTGTTAAATTCTGTGCAAGCAATTAAGGTTGGAACAAAAACCAGCATACTCTGTCCAAAGTTTGAGGATGACTGGTTAAACAGATCACTGACAGGCACAATACTGATAACCAATCCCTGTGCTGACTGCTCATATCAATACCTGTTCCCTGCAGCTCGCCAGCGAGAGTGGGCACAGCCAGTATAATGGCCATTAAATATGAGACGTGCAGGAGGAAGGATGAGGATGAAGTCACTTCTCTCCGGACCGAAGGAACCAATGAAGGAAGAGAAAGTGCCACAGGCTGCTCGCTCTCCACCAATCATAAGCCTTCCTTGCTGCATGTCACAGCTTACGGATCTCTGCCTTTGTAATTGCCTTCGCCTCATTTATGTAGACAAAATGGAAAAATGTTTCCATTATTAACCAGAAACCTAAGTTAAAAAGCTTAATGATGCCATGGAAAATATGCTGAGTTCGAAGAGCAGAGAATAAATTGGGAGATAATCATCCTCAAATCGACGACAGTGATCATAACAAATGTGATCAATAAAGTTTTGTATATTATCAAACCCATTTCCAGATGTTGAATGCGGAATGAAATAAAATGGTGTTACTATTAAATATAACCAAGTATGTTCCCAGATTTATTTTTTTTTTCAGATTCCAGCTGTTTTATTGGTTTCAGTTCTACAACCTCAGTTCCACAAAAATTGGGACAATGTTTAAAATGCAAATAAAAACAGAATACATTTTTTCTTTCTTTAAATGTTTTATCCACATTTACGTGAGACCTGGGGCCTCATGAATAAAGAGAGCGTATGAACAGGAAAGATGCATATGCCACTTTTTTTTTGCGATTTTAGATTTATGAAAACAAATGTGACTTGTTTGCAAAAAAATGCATAACAGTACTAGAATTTTGCTTTTTTGCTAAATTAAAAGTCTATCAGATTTTTTCATTCAAAATTGCAAGCAGATTTCTTAGCCCGCTATATTATTAATGGAATACTTTCTACAAAATACTACTTATCTTTTTATGAATGCACACAATATTTCAGTATAAAATCCACGCAAATTTTGATTCATAAGGCCCCTGGACAGAGAGAAAAGACTTCAAGTTTCCCCTTTCACCAGCATTTATTTTAGTAAATATGTACGACTTCCAAATGAGATGCCTGCAACATGTTCAAAAACATTTAGGATGGGAGAATGGAAAGAATGAAAAAGTTGTTGAATCCTCAGAAAAGCACCTTCCAGAGATGAACAGTCGAAAAGGTAACAGGAGATTCAGTTATTAGTGATTGGGTATGAATTGAGCAGTTAGAAAAGGCACAACTATTTACTAGCATGATAGATTGCCTATGCCAAAAAGCTGCATGAGGGTCAATGACGTGACATGCAGATTTCTGTGTCCCAGCGCACTACTTTGGTTGAAAACAGTTTTAAATGATTCATAATAGGCATCATTTTATTCTATAAAGCCTGTTTAATTTGAACATATTTCCAGTTTATCAAAAAAAAAGATATATACTTTATGACCTGCCATCTCAAACCCTCAAAATGTCAGGTGGTCTGAGCAAGTTAACCCTGTGAAATGTATTAAATATGTCATTTAAAATATTAATTAATATAATACTAATATGGGGGCATAATTTTATATTGAAAACCTTCCAAATAAACAAGGTTGAATAGTTTAGTTGCCTGTTCTTGGCAAAAGAAAACCCCCCCCCCCTTTCCGCAAAACCTTTGAAGATCTTAAAAAAAAAAAATCCATTCTCTTAAATAGAAAAAAATTATATTTAGTTAGTAAGCATGGCTTACAGGATACCCCCCGCAACAAGTAGTCGGGCAGTACCACAGTCAATAGACCTTCCAGCAAGAAGAAAAATTTTCAAAATCGGATGAGACCTAGGTCCGGACGCACAGACGCGCGCACACACACACACACACACACACACACACACACACACACGCACAGACACACGCACGCACGCACACACGGACAGACAAAGCAAATCCAGTATACCCCCCTAAACTTCGTTGCGGGGGGTATAATAAATAGGTGGTGGTACAGGAAAGGTCATTGGGTCACACAAAACAGGGTCCATCCTCGTGTGCACCAGGGATTCCCATGGAAACAGTTATAGGTATCGCACAAACACAAAATGACAGGCCACGTCCCATATGAATCCATAGTAACCCTGAAAACTCTTCTTAGGGGATAAAATGAATACATTTTCACATCTGTTTGGTTGGTCAAAAATTACAAAATTTTATCTCGGTGCGGTGTCAGCAGCCATAAATATCCTTGACCAAAACAGTTTACTTTGTGTTGGAAGAAGCGTGAAGACATAAAAAATACACACAAAAAACAGCTTTTAATTAGACAAAAGAAAATAAATGACCTTTGACCAAGAATTCAGAAGTGCCAAACTTTATTAGAAAAATAACTTTGAAAATCTAACAAATTAAGTGCTTGATTAGGCAGAAATTGCAAATAGTGCCCAAAAAAAACTTTGCAACAAACCAACCAACCAAAAAGCAGTCAGTCTTTGATACGGTTTACATAAAGTCTGAAACAGGGAGTTTGGTAGACTAGTGACCATAATGTGACACGATATTTGGCACTTAACATTGGTTCCACAACAATTTTCCCAATGATTACAAGTCATGGTCATGCCAGTTAAATCTTTTTGCATTTAAAAGGAACAAATCAGGCAAGATCAGTCAAAGGACTAACTAGATAGATGCAGAGTAGCACAAGTTTTCCCTGCTTATCAAAGGCTGTTACTACTTGCAGTTTCCCCACTTGGCCATCTTGTTGTTCACAGGGCCCTTCATGAATCTCTCGGACTTCATATACGCCGCAATCTTCTCCAGGCCCTGATATTCCAACAAAACACAAATAAAGGGTCAGCAAAAGTGATAAAGTTTGACTTCTCACTGAAAACTTTTCACCGTACAAGTGCAACATATTCCATGGAAACAAACAAATCTTTGGGCCAGAATCAAAAAGCAGGATTATGGAGTCAGCTGGACAAAAAGCTCGACCACGCTTTTCCTTTTTTTAACTTCATTCCATTGCTCCAAATAAGGTGGGTTTCCAGGTTTTACCCATGGCATTTATCAGGTCAACTCCTGATTCACAAAATTGCGCCCAAGTATGAAAAGAATTTCATCTTGAACCAAGTCCTGAGCACCCACTCCAGGGGGAAGGACAGGGAGTGACTTGCCTCAAAACGATCCAGTAGATCTTTCAGGTTTTTAAATTTGTCCAGGCAAGTGGGCTCGAACATTCGGTGCTGGTCCAACAGTTCATAGATGATGAAATCCACAAAGGTGATCTGCGTAAATGAGAAAATGAGCCGATACAGTAGGCCTAATACAAAAGCCATCAGTGGCTGCGTTAACATGGATTGTTTTCCTCAATCTGATTGAAATCAAACGGATTAAATGAATCTGATTCGATCAGTATACATTAACGCTAAGCGCCACTTTCAATCCGCGTGCGTACACATGGCCCCAGCTGAGACCAATTACAGTTACTTTGACATGCGCAAAAGGTCCCACTACCTGAACGCGAACGTCATTACGTGACTCCTACGTACTACGGAGCGCATGCGCAGAACAAATAATCAAATCCATTAACCGAATCCACTCTGTTCAGCCGTTTATATGCGGCATCAAGCTGATTATCAAATCGGCGTAGACCACCTCTTTCAATCCGATCGAAAATTTAAACCGATCCGGGTGAATCGGATCGGCTAAGGTGGTTACATGAGGCATTTTGAATCTGACTAACCTGTCAATCCGATTATAAGTGGGATTTTTGGACCCATGTAAACGCAGCCAGTCTCAAGAGTCAAATCCTCATCACAGAGCAACGTTAATGTGCATAAACACGGCAAAATCAAATAAGCTGAACGGCCAAAAATATAGGGATATCTGCCCATTGCATACCTAATTCACAGCCATTAAAATGATTTTTGTCTCTCTTCTGCTACTTCAGCTACTCCACTCATCTGAGAGGGTTTTCCATGAGAAGTTAAATCAGCTACTTCCAGTACAGTGCAGTAGTGCAGTGATGCAGGGCGATTCGGCCAGGTTCAAAGACGGGTTTCCAATTCACCCAGCAGTATGTATGAAATTTGAGGTCAGGGCTCTGTGCATGCCAACAAGTTTCCTTGAAACAGTTCTCGACAAACCACATGCGGACCTTGCTCAGCGCACAAGGGAATTATCATGCTGAAACAAGAAAGGGCCTCCGAACTGCTGGAAGCACAAAATCCTTTAGAACGCTATTGTAAGATGAAGCATCAATTATGATCTCAGTGGAACTCAAGGGCTGATCATGAAAAACAGCCCCAAACCAAGGAGCATCCATATATTTTTGGCTATATAGCTCATCTCTTGTACTGCAAGGGTATTTTTCCTATACCAAAGCATAACCTTTCTCCTTTAAAAAAAAAAAAACCTGCTCCCTTTGTCCAATAGACTGTATAAAAAGATGGACGCAGCACCTGGGTCTGAAAAGAGAGGACGATGCGAAATCTCAGAAGTTGGCATTATATTCAATAGACAGCAGATGGCGACGTCAGTGGTTGCAGAGAGAATGCGATTGAAGCTTATGAGAAAATGACCCTACTTTGCCACCTGATTTATTATTTCAATAATGATTTTCCACATCATTTTATGGCATCTATCACAAGTTTCAAGCCTCCTTCAATATATTGTGATGTTCATTTTTTGTAAATTATGGTCCCAAGTAGATTAGAATAAAGGATAAAGACAGAATATGCTTTAGGGGCGTGGCTATCCTCTAGTCCTTGTCCGATATGGTCAGATCCAGATGCACGGACCTCCCCGGATCTTCAATTCATGCTCTCGTCCAATAGGAATCACATCCAGTTTCAAAATGACAAAATGGTGCTGTTCAAATTGTCAAAATCGAGGCTTCCTCAATGGTATGCTGAAACCAACAGGTGACGTCACAGTTGCTTCGTCCATCTTTTTAAACAGTCCTTGCTTTGTCCTCATCGGGAAATCATAACTTTCCCAGAGTCAAATTGCACCTTTCTCAGATATAAAACCCTAGTTTTAGGGCACCTGTATAAGCGTGAACTCACATGTTTGCCCTGGAATCAAATAGTTTGCTTCTGGCTGTTTAAGTCCGGTGTATTTGTAACCCATGTACCTCAAAAAGTGTAAACCCAGCCTTTTGGTCACATGACCTTAATTCAACAAGGTAGGTCCACAGCAGAGTATTTGAATGTAGAAAAATATACATATATGACCTACATTGTCAAACATGTAAGCCCACTTAAAAGGAAAACAGCCCTCTATAGTACCTTTTCTCCAGCAAACCATTTCCTGTCTCCCAAGAAGGTGGAGAACTGCTGCAGCATTTCTGGAAGCTTCTCCAGATAACCAGGCTTTAATTTGTCCTAAAGCATAAAACACAGGAAAAAGCTCCAGATCATGCATTACATGTGTGTACAATTTTGAATGGAATGCACTGACAGAATACTGACAGCTGTTCCGCCATTAGACCTACATTAGGATTTCACTGCACTGTATCAATTGCTCCAAAAGTCATCTTCCAAAGTCCGATGGCATACCCTATGTTTTCAATTTTATGAAAACATAACCATTTTGAAAGAAGAATTCAGAACTTAAAAATTCAAACCTACAGGCAAACATTGCCAGCAGCCAGACCACAATTAAATCTGCTTCAGCTGTGTATCTGAAGCTAAGCAGGTATGGGCTTGGTCAGTACTTGGATGGGAGACTACTGAGGAAAACCAGGTTGCTGCTGGAAGAGGTGTTGGTGGGCCACTACGTGGTGAACTTCCCTCTGGTGGGATAATCCCCAATGCCCCAGTGCGGTGACGAGGACACTGTTCTGAAGGCGACGCCATCTTTCGGATGCGACGTTAAAACCGAAATCCTGACTACTCTTCGATAAAGTCATGGCTAAAGTCCCAACCTGGCTCTTTCAATCTGCCGCATAATCATTTCCTGATCTAATTGGCTGTGCAATTCCTCTGTCCCTCCCCACCTCTTCCCCCAGGGCTCCCTTGAAAAAGAGATTTCAATCTCAATGGGACTTCCCTGGTTAAATAAGGGTTAAATAAATAAATAAAATAAAATAAACAATATATAAATAGACTGACAAATGATAACTACATATCATTTGCATCGGACATTGCAAAAATATTATAAATTGAATAAAACTGAATGTGCATGAGGTAAACCACATATCCCATGCAGCAGGCAGATCCATCAATAATGCTGCATTTCTGGAAAATAATGACTCTCAAAGTCAACTGTTATTCGTTTACCTATAGACCAATTTTCCAAGTCTGAACTTACATAGTTGGTGTAACAGAGCATTACAAAGCCGTTACGGAAGTCCATGGCCTGATTCTCCATGATATCAACTCGAATCCGCTCATCTTCGCTCTCGCCACCTACAGGAGGGATATGACCACTGTGGTTAAGCTTCAAAAACCACATTCCCATCAGCTTAGACCTCATCGCAAACAGGGCACTTGCCAACTATTGAGTGCACAATTCTCATGCAACGAGCCTTTGCCAAACCGCTCCATTGCCACTAGCACACCACTATTGAGCGTCAATGAATTCTTCCTGGCAGCCGCGGAGGCCTCTCCTCATTAAGTCGAAAAACGCTGCTCAGGCAGTCTTTTACGTTCATTATATGTTAGATTGTGTCAATGGGAAATGGGTATGATCTTGATCAATAGCCACGTCATACCTTGCGAGTTGAAGCATGACACTGTATCCTAGGACGCCCTACGCCTACCAAACACGCCCTCTTTGAATTCATCATATTACGTTCCGCGTCACAGCTGGCATGCAAGCATGCCGTCATTTCATATTGCGCCCCTATTGGTTGCTCTCCAGGATAGAGTAGTGGCTCGAGCCACCCTACGAAACTGTGACCCAAAATTTCCAAGTGCCGAAGCCGAGGACAGAATGGATCAGCACTTACTTAAACTCGCCAAACTGAACAACCCAAAACAGCAGACCTTTGTTCACGATGAAAGATTTTGTTCGGTACAAAAAAAAAAAAAATTGTCTGAGACTGCCATAAGACTGGTAAAATTGCACAGTATGTTGAGACTTTTAAGGAGCTGTGTCATGTCCACTCTGCGTGCTCGCAACTTTGAATGAAGTAAATCCGTTCGACTGCAAGTCAAAATCTAGAGGGTTGTTTTCTTCCTCAACGATTGAGGACAAACCAGCCTATATTCTTCGCATCCCTTGATGTGACGTTATATCTTTGAATTTCCATAGAAAGCTCCTTAATATAAAACGCATAATGCTGGAGTAACTATAATATAAAAATACAAAGCAAAACGAAGACGGATCGGCAAGGATGGAATCAGCAGTCAAACAGATTGCCTTTATTGGGATGCACATTCTGAGCATGCGCAGTAATCGTGACAACTCCTTTAAGGGGGAGGGTATAATGACCATGCAAACTTAGCACAACCCTTGCCTCTACCCTAGACATGACACAAAGCGAAGTCATTTCAAATGGCAACTTTCTGACTTTAAGAAACACTAAAAGAAATCAAGAAAAAAAAAAAAAACTGTTACTGACTACCACATTTTACTTTTTCAAGATGATAATGCATCTTGCCATAGAGCAAAAACTATGAAAACATTCCTTGAAGAAAGACATATAAGGTCAAAGTCATGGCCTACAAATAGTCCAGATCTCAAACCAACTGAAAATCTGTGGCGGACGTTTTAGAAAATGGTCCATGACCTGCAAAGCTGATCTGGCAAAAGCAATCAGAGAAAGTTGGAGCCAGATAGATGAAGAGTACTGTTTATCACTCAATAAGTCCATGCCTCAGACTATAAAAGCCAGAGGCGGTGCAACAAAGTACTAATGGTGCGTTGAAGTGTTCTTTCGTTGTCGTTTTATTTTCCATAATTTTTTTCCTCTGCTTGGTCTAAAAAAGTAACTGTTACTGACTACAACATTTTTTTCTCCTTGATTTCTTTTATTATTTCTCAAAGCCAGAAAGTTGCCATTTGAAATGACTTAAATTTTGTGTCATGTCTGTGATCTGCTTTTTTTCTACAAAATTAAACAACTGAATGAACATCCTCCGAGACTGGGGATTCCATAAATTTTGCCAAGTCGTTGACATATTTACATCCCGTCTGATCTATATTAAGGCTACTTCTAACTTACGAAGCACTTAGAGAGCTCTGTGGCTAAAGATATAGCGTATGCGTTATTTAAACAATTTTAACATATTCATCATTAATAACACAACATGAAACTAATAATCTAGTGCTCAATATTACCATTACTCCGAAAAATAAGATTTGTGATAATGCAGTGTTCTTGGTCAAAAATAAGCCAATCAGCTCAGCGCTCAGGGGACAGCCTGATGATTCCTGTGCCCTGACCCTGGCAGTTGGTGGAGAGCAGCTGTGGTGCCAGGGTCAGGGCACTGCCTTGATCGAATGAGGTCATTGTTGCCCACTTGTGCATGACACTTCAGCAAGTTGAAATGAAGCTGGACACAAATCTAGCCCGCATGCATAGAAGGCCCTGTATCATGAATAATGCACATGCTCAGAAGTTTGAAAACTGCTCAGCCTCAGAAGAAATCAAAGTGAATCCATTAGACTGCAAGTGAAAATCTTATCCGACTGTCGCCAATACGTCTTCGCTTTGAATTGTATTTATTTAGTCAGGCATTATTCTTCTTCTATCAAGGAGTTTTCAATAAAAATTTGAGGATCCAAAGCACTTTTTTAGCCCTTTGGCCAAGGGATATGAAGATAAAATGCAAAATAAATGTGTAAATACAATACAAAAAGATAACGAATCAGCTGGAATTTGATCAGATGGAATCAAATGTGGACTTGCAGCCAGTCGGATTCACCTTGTTTGATTTCTTGTTAGGCTGAACGGGTTTCAAAGTTCTGAGCATGCGCAGTAATCGTGACACAACTCCGTTAAGCAGCGGTCACTGCTGTGTAGACCTGGCTCATCTCAAACGAGCCTCTAGTATGTGACAACTCTTCCATCGTTCTATCTCCGGTAAAGGAATGTGAGATGGGCAAGTCAGCATCAATGCGTACTCGCTAATGGCCTTTTTAATACTCCACTCTCATCTAATGCAAATTGGGTTTGAACAGACTTCAACATGGCGGTCCCTGTGCATGAGGGGCAGTGGGCAGGATGAGGGTGCAGTAAACCATCTGGAACTGAGCCAGCTAGTCCATTCAATATTAGGCATGTAAGCAGATTAGGACATGACTTCAGGCTGTACAGCAGGCCTTTGCTCGTCTCAATGCTGAGACAATATGAACACAACCAGAAAAACGGGCAAAGCAAGAGAGGGACGTTACAAGAAAACATGTTAATGGGAAAAGCTGCAAATATGCAAATTATGCTTTACAGTGAAAGCATGATCATTGGAAAAGCATTTTTTAAATATATTTTATATCCAATGAAAAGTGTTCATACTTTCTCTGCAACTGTTTGCATTATTCAGTCAGATGCATCAAAGTTCAAGTCACTAAATCTCATACCCTAATCAATTAGACGGAGTGAGAACATTTTATCAGAACAGCACGATTCAGACGCAAACTGCACTTCATTGGCCTGCACAAAATGAACCAAAGACATACACACTATTATTGGATACACTTTCCCTTTGCGCAGATACAATTCCAAAATTTAATTCCTCAACAATCTAAAATTTAATCTGCAAATGTCTTGCTTCACTGGAATAATTTTCCGTGACACCAATACTGAGTTATAAAGCCTTAAATAAGCTTGTGTATAACAGGAAAAAAAATTGGCAGTATTTGTATTCTGCGCAAAGGGGTTAACATAATAGGCATAATGCTGGTGTAACTAAAATATATAAATACAATGCAAAAGGAAGCAAGGATGCAGTCATATTATGACTTGCAGTCAGGCAGATTCACTTTCTTGGGATGCAAGTTCTGAGTTCCCGCAGTAATCATGACACAGCTCCTTTAACTTATAATGAATTCAAGATCCTATGCTCATCACATGCAAAGCTCCAGGGTCAATGGGGGAAACCCTTACACATATTGTGCTTGCGAGCGATGTATCGCATGATGGCATTGCTCTGGACAATCTTCCGGTCTCCATCTTCCAGGTAGGGAAGCTGCGGATGAAACATACAGAGTTTTACACACTACAGCACAAAATTTCTGCTCCTAGAATGAAACTTGACTTACGTTTGGGAAATCCATTCCAAGCTTGAACTTCTCGTCAAACCAGCAGCTCTTGTCATAATTAGGAGCTACAAGACACAAGTGAAGACTTCTCTTTTCAATGAGTTCTTAGAGCGGTCAGAGTTCTATCTACCGTTGGGTAACTTTCAAATTAAATTGATAAACCTTACGAATTTATTGTCATTTCGACTAACTGCTGGGTCCTAAACAAGGTTTCTCTACAATATGACCATTTTCAGAAACGCAGTGTCTAGAGACACTGCAGTTTTTATTGGTACGGCAGTCGATTTCAAGGGATTAGAATAAGGATTCGGGATTATGGTTAGGGGTAGGGCTGGGCTTGAAATTGGGACTGCCCTACCTCTCCACATTGAAAAACTCCGTACCCGTAGCAACTGCCTTTCAGAAAACGTATTGGACGTGTGTAGAGTAGCCGCTTTACGTTATGTACTAAGAGACAAATCAATCAGAGTACAAAATGCGTTTCGGTTTCTTAAATAATTGCCGTCTTGTTGATAGTTGTAAAATGGCAACAAGTCATTTTGACCGAACAACACAGGTGGGCGTCAACACTACGCTTCATTATAAAGGATTGTCACTTGCACTTTCATTTGACATTTAATCTACTGTATTGTCCTCTTTACCTTCGCCGCAGGAGTAAAACTTATCCTCGTATTTCGTTCCAGTGTACTCCAGGAGCAGGCGAATGGGTTGGGCAAGCTGCAAAAATCCACACAGTGTTAGCAAAGAGAAATCAGTTTATTACGGAAAAACCATTCATTTTCTGAGAGGCACAAATCTGAATGTAGGCCTGCTCAATAATCGTTAGACGAAGGCAAGCCAAGTTATGCGTTATTCATTTACGCGACTGATGGCTCCGGGAGGTAAGCCGACTGCATGTATTGTGTTCTTTGTTCTAGCAATAACAGAAACACGCAATAAGAGCTGGCAAGTAGAAGCAGCTTCTGACCCTCGAGTTGATCATCATAGCTAGTAATGAATACAGAAGAACGCGCACTTTAAACATTCAACCAGTGCTTTCCCAATTATCAGCTTCTCGTGGCGCTTAAAATGCCGGAGCATTTACACCAGTTTCAGTGTAAGATGCACGCACACGGCATAAACATGTTACACTGCTTTGCAGGCAACCCTGCGGATTTGGAGTAAAGTTACTATGTCCTAGACAAACGACTTATGTTTATAATACGAACAAGTAAAATATTTGTTCTTGGCCCTGGGAAAGGATCCTGAAGCATTTGCAACCATTTACGGCGTGATCTGCAAGAAGCCATTGCCCTGCCAGTGTCAGCGCTATTAAAATATTCCCTCCAGAATTTGAACGCAGCAAAAAAGCGAGGTAGCCAACTCATAACCTGTCGTTTCAATCGAATCAGGTAAACGTCATTTATGCGTTAAGAAAAGAATCATTCTACAAATGCATATGTGAACTTACCCCTCTGATGTCCCAGTATGCCAGTTTCATCGTCATGTTTAAGATAATCCAAACTAGCAACACCTAGCTAAATTGCTCGCTAACGCCAAGGTCAGATGATCACTGCCTGCAAATGATGCAAGGAAATAAAGTCTACGATGTTCGTCCACTGTTAGTAGTTAGTATTGGCCAATCA
Source organism: Gymnothorax reevesii (assembly GCA_029721435.1). NCBI lineage: Eukaryota > Metazoa > Chordata > Actinopteri > Anguilliformes > Muraenidae > Gymnothorax > Gymnothorax reevesii. The sequence continues at coordinate 74,561,276 of CM056585.1, read as the reverse complement.
TAAATATGACATGAGGGCGTGAGCGTCATTAGATTACCCTCATTGGTGAATTGAAATAAAATGCTGCTCTTCGATTGGTTCGTTTTTTCAGACTGCCGATATTCAGAGTATGCACCGCCCCTTCGTGAAATTAGGTGTTGGAAATAGATTCAGTTGCCATTGAAAATTGTTTTCAATAATTGATTCCACAATTCGCACCCCAAGCTTTGTTCTGTGCGAAGACCAAACCTGTCCTTGACTCTATTCCGCATATTTAGTGAGGCCGCTTGTATTACTCGACAAACTTTCGCACTAGGAAGACGGGTTTTTTGATATATTTAATGATCATGACCTTCTGTTGCTTGGATGTTGCGCTGATTCACATTTTGCCCCGAACAAGTGCAAAATGTTGCTATGACACAAGTACTTTGATAATACAGAACATTTTGTGCGAAGACAAATTGAATCTATTTTATTACATGTGCGAGTGTAGTTCAACTCTTTTTTCGAAAGCCATTTTTGCGGCACGTTCATTCTCTGAAAGTATAAATTCCGGTGTTTTGTCATGCACATTCATGAAATTAAGGAAATTTAGTCTGTAATTTGCCTGGTATGCATGTATTTGGATTGTGGAACGAAACCAGAGCGCTCAGAAAAAGCCTAAAGTGTACGCGGGGGAAACTGACAAACTCCATTCAGACATTTTTAAAGATGCTGATAAAGAGAGGCACCGATCCATTAGACGATCATTGGAGGAGCAGCATCATTTATGAGAGTGAAGGTGCAATGCAAATATTAATTTGCAAACACCATAGAGAAAGGATTGATAACGCGCTTAAAATGTATCGCCAAACAATTAAATCAAAATATATGCATTTACTTAGAAGTATAGCAGACAAAATTAAAAAAAAACAATTCGTACCACATCTGAACTGGAAAATTAGATGTTTGTGCAACTTGCAAGAGACATTAGAACATACATGTGCGCAACTTGTTGAAGCAGGGCAAATATCACCAGTTAGAGGTATACCATCATCCTCCATCAGTTTCAAACGGGAGGCTGAGAGAACATTCATCACCACTCGAAAATTCTGCTCGCAGCTCAGGAAAAAAAAAGGCTCAACCGGTGAATGCGGAAAGTTATCTAATTCACTCGTATTAGAGGTTTCACAGCAAATTAGTTAATATCAGTGATTCTTGCGCGAGGGGCATTGGTCTGTAAAAGCGTTGCAAATATGACCGAACATCACCTTCTAGGCCTGCAGAAAACAGCTAGTGACCGCCACAGTAAATCTCTGAATTCAGCTCATTTATTTACGCACTACAGAAAATCAGACGCCCAAACCAATATCCTTTTGTGTTTATAAAACCCACTGTAATGCAAATGTTTTGTTTAATTGTGAATTTATCCAAAAAAAAATTCAGGAAACTACAACATTGTTGCTCTTTAATTTGCATTGGGGCAAATTCCTGCTATTTTGTTGCAGACAAAAGTTGATATCTGTGATGCTAATGTTACCGGAGTGGTAAGGGGTTAAGTTACTAGCCTGCACGTATTTCTTAAATTAAAAACTGTCATTGTAATAAATGTTTGGCCGCCGATTTTATTCATAACCTTCGATGTGGCTCTCAGTATGTTTGAATTTGACACCCCTTCTATAGAGTATGAATGAGATCCTGCTTCACTCATTCCGAAGTGAAATGAAACAATTTCCCCTCTCCTCGCAGCAACAGAAGTACGAGTTTCAGCTCACGTGCTTGCCAGTCCCATGGTCACAGTGGTATTAGTTGTTCTGCTGGATTCTTGCCTTGTGATCGGCGAAACGGGAGCATAAAATTGCAGCCGTTGGCGTCATTTAAGCACCAGGCATGGCTCGCCTGCCAAGTTTTCATTGTCTGGAGCTCTACTTTCAACTGTTCATGCCTCACAGTCTCTTCATGAACGATGTAGTTTAAAGAAAAGTCATACACAGTCCTGTCCTCAAAATTTATCACCAGAATGTTCATATACATTAGTATTTTGTACAAAACCCAAAACCAGTGAAGTTAGCACGTTATGTAAATCGTAGATAAAAACAGAATACAATGATTTGCAAATCCTTTTCAACTTATATTCAATTGAATACACTGCAAAGACAAGATGTTTAATGTTCAAACTGAGAAACTTTTTTTTTTTTTTTTTTTTTTTGCAAATAATCATTAACTTAGAATTTAAAGGCAGCAATACATTGCAAAAAAGTTGGCACAGGGGCCTTTTTACCTCTGTGTTACATCGCCTTTCCTTTTAACGACACTCAGTAAACGTTTGGGAACTGAGGAGACCAATTTTTGAAGCTTTTCAGGTGGAACTCTTTGCCATTCTTGCTTGATGTACAGCTTAAGTTGTTCAACAGTCTGGGGTCTCCGTTGCTGTATTTTACGCTTCATAATGCGCCACACATTTTCAATGGGAGACAGATCTGGACTACAGGCAGGCCAGTCTAGTACCCACAGTCTTTTACTACGGAGCCATGCTGTTGTAACACGTGCAGAATGTGGCTTGGCATTGTCTTGCTGAAATAAGCAGGAGCGTCCATGAAAAAGACGTTGCTTGGATGGCAACATATGTTGCTCCGAAACCTGTATGTACCTTTCAGCATTAATGGTGCTTTCACATGTGTGTAAGTTGCCCATGCCTTGGGCACTAATACACTCCCATACTATCACAGATGCTGGCTTTTGAACTTTGCGCCTATAACAGTCCGGATGCTTCTTTTCCTCTTTGGTTCGGAGGACAGGACGTCCACAGTTTCCAAAAACAATTTGAAATGTGGACTCATCAGACCACAGAACACTTTTCCACTTTGCATCAGTCCATCTTAGATGAGCTTGGGCCCAGTGAAGCCGGCGGCGTTTCTGGGTGCTGTTGATAAATGGCTTTCGCTTTGCATTGTAGAGTTTTAACTTGCACTTGCAGATGTAGCGACGAACTGTAGTTACTGACAGTGGTTTTCTGAAGTGTTCCTGAGCCCATGTGGTGATGTCCTTTACACACTGATGTCGGTTTTTGATGCAGTACCGCCTGAGGGATCGAAGGTCACGGGCATTCAATGCTGGTTTTTGGCATTGTCACTTACGTGCAGTGATTTCTCCAGATTCTCTGAACCTTTTGATGATATTACAGACCGTAGATGATGAAATCCCTAAATTTCTTGCAATAGCTTGTTGAGGAATGTTTTTTTTAAACTGTTCGACAATCAGCTCACGCATTTGTTCACTAAGTGGTGACCCTCGCCCCATCCTTGTTTGTGAATGACTGAGCATTTCAGGGAAGCTGCTTTTATACCCAATCATGGCACCCACCTGTTCCCAATTAGCCCGTTCACCTGTGGGATGTTCCAAATAAGTGTTTGATGAGCATTCCTCAACTCTCTCAGTCTTTTTTGCCACTTGTGCCAGCTTTTTTGAAACATGTTGCAGGCGTCAAATTCCAAATGAGCTAATATTTGCAAAAAATTACAAAGTTTACCTGTTCGAACATTAAGTAACTTGTCTTTGCAGTGTATTCAATTGAATATAGGTTGAAAAGGATTTGCAAATCATTGTATTCATTTTTTATTTACGATTTACACAATGTGCCAACTTCACTGGTTTTGGGTTTTGTATTTCAATATATTCCTAAAGTACATTTGACGAATACACCAAATTATGGATAAAACTAACGACAACCCCAACTCAGAAAAAGTCGAGATAGAATGAAATATGCACATAAAAACAGAAGAGATACCTAAGTTTATTTTGAATCGTATTTCATTGCTGACAAGATGCTAAATGTTTCGTCTGAAAAAAAAAATACTTTAAATAGAGAGAGAGAGAGAGAGAGAGAGAGAGAGAGAGAAAAGACAGTGGAACAGGGGCAATTTAGGACTACTAATTCAGGAATATGCACATAAAAACAGAAGAGATACCTAAGTTTATTTTGAATCGTATTTCATTGCTGACAAGATGCTAAATGTTTCGTCTGAAAAAAAAAATACTTTAAATAGAGAGAGAGAGAGAGAGAGAGAGAGAGAGAGAAAAGACAGTGGAACAGGGGCAATTTAGGACTACTAATTCAGGAAAAATGAATAATGGTGTGATTTGGAACAGCTGATGTCAGAGGTTGTTTGCAATTACGATTTGTTATAAACGTTGTATCCAGGAAAGGTATAGTCCTTCAGGAGCAAAGATGGGCGAGGATCACCAATTTGCTCACATATAATAATAATAATAATAATAATAATAATAAGTTACATTTATATCGCCTTTCTGGAACTCAAGGTCGCTTTACAAAGTGAACAGGAGAACACAACAACAATCAAACAAAAACAAGACAAACAAGAAAAACAAAAAAAGAATAGGAGGAAAGATAGAGCTATTGGTTGGGAATGGGAGAAAATCATTGTTAGGTTTAAAAACAATGGTCCTCAAAGAGAGATGAGAAGCAATTTGGGTACTTCACTCCCTAAGGCTCCATAAAATAATCATAAGACTCCGTGAATCTGGAGGATTTCTGTGCGAAAAGGGCAAGGGCACAAGCTCTAATCAATCAAACGGCACTGCGTCAAGAACAGTCAATCGTGTCTATGTGATATAGTCACATGGGCTCAGGATTACTTTGGCAAACCTCTGTCAGGTACTGCAAAATGTAGTTGCACCCATAAATGCCATTTAAAACATAACAGTGCAAAAAGAGAGTCTTATATTGTGTCCAGAAGTGCCATCAACTCCTCCAGGATTGGGGGCATCTGTGATGGACCAGACGTGTGTACTGAGGTCAGACGAATCAATATTTCAGGCCTATTATTTGGAGTGAATGGTTACCGTGTGCTCTGAACCAAAGATGAGAAAGACCATGCAGACCAGAAGTAAGTCCAAAAGCCATACTCTGTCATGGTATGGGGTTGTGTTAGTGCTCTTCGCAATGGTAACCTGGTGCTATGTGAAGGCACCATTAATGCTGAGAAGTACACAAATTTTAGAGAAACACTATGCTTCCTTCAAGACGGCATCTTGTCCAGGGACACCCATGCATATTTCAGCAAGACACATTACACATTGCTCCCATTACACAGCATTTCTGCATAACACAAGGGCTGGACTGGCCCCCCTGCAGTCTTCACTCGTCCCCAATAGAGAGCGGGTAGTACATTTTGAAATGCAATATGTGATTGCTAGGGCTCTATACTGCTGCACACCTCAAGACTAGTTTGCAGGAATAATGGGACAAAATTACACTTGAATCACTTAATCAATTGGTGTCTTCAGTCACTATGTCAGATGTTGCAAAATGGAATGGCAATATTACAAAGTGGTAAATACTTTATTGTCCCAACTTTTTTGAAATATGCAGCAAGAAATAAATCGAAATTGCACTATTTATTTCGCAAAACCAATAAAATTCATGTGGTGAAACCTAAAGTAAAGTAAAGTAACGGTGAAACGTGATGAGTGTGGGAGGAGTGAGGAACAGAGGGGGGTGTGGGCAGAACGAGACATGAAGGCATCTGATTGGTTCTTTCCACTCGGGCCAAAAGGCAGGGATTAGTCAGTGTTTTCACAGCCCTGCAGCTGCCACAGAGGTCTGATTTTTTTCGTTCCTTTTTCTGAATACATAATGTATTGACTACTCTCAGGATGGAAGGACCATTTCACCCAGTATAACAAAAAGTGTTCCTGAACAGGATTACCAACTATAGCTTTAATTCAGGTCAAAGATAAATTACAAATCACTCCTTTAGTTTAAAATTTTGCATTTACCGTCTCAAATATTTCTGAGTTGGGGTTATCAAATTTACACATCCCTAGAAGACAGCTGAAAGACATCCATATGCACCATTTCCCGGACAGCAATTATGATTGCATACAATGTCAATATATTTGCACAAGATATGCATAGTTTTAGAGCTTATAACATGCTGTAAAACTGCTCCCGCTCCTCCTGCCTTTGCAATACATGAAAAGCACAAGTTCATCTCTGCTGAGGGAAGTGCTGCACTGAGGTAGAATTTAAATAGTATTCGGGCACTGAGTTGGTTATTTTGGTAACAAACAGCACTCTCTGTCATGCCAGGGGTATCTGTGAACACACCTTATTATGTGCCGTCATGATGGAGAATGGACAGGCAAACAGAGAGTACTGACAGGGTCCAATAAAATGCAAGGATGACTTAATTGGGGGATGGCCCTGAATGAAGGGGAAAAGGTAAATGCAGGGGGGAGTTCCTCACGCAAAACACAGAATAATATCAGTACAATTGTTGGTCCCTTGAGCGAGACCCTTGACCCCATACTGCTCCATAGGCATTGGCCGTTGCTTATTTTAATGAACCGTTAGTTGCCCTGGATAAAAAGTGTCAGTGGCAATGTAAGAACAAAGTATCACGGTATTGAGAGTCATTTCTATGCCTTGTCGCATCATAAAAAGTGTCAGGTGAAATTAGTCACGCAACATAAATATGAGCAGCTGCGTCAGGCTTTGCTGCGAGAGACAAAATGGCAGCCAAGTCTGGCTCAAAGCCATCTTCATCAGCTTGTGCTTTTTTCTGCTCGATCTTTCACTATCACTCTGAATTCAGCCCCTCGGGAACCTGGATTTATTTCCTTCAAAGAGATATAAAAGTGCACGTTTAGCACTGACAGTACAGCTGACTGTGGAATTTCAGGGTGTCATTCCGGCATCTTTATTTGTACTGGCAAACACTGTTGCATACCGACGTATTCTCTGTTTTGATAGAGAATAAAGAATTACAGATCAATAGAAGAAGTAAGGATTATTGTTATTGGTCAACAGAGCAGGAGGCTGCCACGGGACATTTTGGGAGAAAGAGAGAAGGTTAATAATAGGAGAACAAGAGGATTGCAGCTAATCCCAAAACATTCTTTCAATATGTCTGCCATATAGTTCTAATTTTACAACACTGATAAAAGCACATTTTGCATTGGCTGGGATTGCATCAGCATGAAATTGTCTTTCGTTTGCCCAGTTTCATCACGAAGCATGTGAGCTGCTGTCTGGCATCCGAGAATAATTATGTAAACAGTGAGATCACAGTGAGAGAGAGGGGAAGAAAGAACACAAAAAATCAGTGGAAGGAGTAGAAAAAATATTTTAAAAAAATAGTAATAATAAAAAATAAAAAAAAAACTAAATAATAAACTCCAAATCCTGGCAACATTAAAACATTGTGCAGAAATAAAGAATTTAATCAAATGGAAAAAGGTCTCAAAAGAAATAAAAATAAAATACAAGATCGAAGGGTTTAGACCGCGCGAGTTTAGACCCTTGTTGAATGGCTGCTGTATAATACACCCAGCCACTCTGGAAGCAGAGCAGTACAAAAAAAAAACCATTGGCAGGTGTTTCAGTTTTGTAAATAGACTTTAAAATCTTAAATTTTCCCCTTTTGTCAAAAATATTTGCGTGTGGTAAGTTGCTGTTTCTTTGAAACAAAGTTGTCTTTCTCTATTGGCCAGTCTCGAAATGCATCCGATTGGCTTACCTCACGGCCATATTCCTGCTTTATTCAGTAGAAAAGTAATAAAAGATTACAGACCTAAAATGTATGACTAAATACTTGTTGAGCTTCATTCATATCTTGTTGTTCTTGAAGTGATGTGGCCAGTCTGTGCTGTCGGTGGTGGTGGGGGGGTGGGTGTTTGGAGGAAGCCACGACCCTGTGGGGGACCAGTCATTGGTTCCATTGATCGTGGTTTTCAGGGCAAGTGGGGTGAAAGGAGGTGATGATTCTGGGGGCCCCCAGCTTCTGAAAGGGGCCAAAACAGAAAAGGGCCCACATATTTTATTAAATAAGAGGCCCAGTGCGGTATTCTTTTCAAGGAAAATACCGTCCAATGGCTGGTATCAGTGCTGGGAGGTTAAGGGTTCTCATTGCCCACTTGAGATTGGAGCCATGGATAGGGAGTCCTCCTCTCCGTTCTCCAGCGAATCGGATCGCACGGCGTGGGTGATGAGGTTGAGCTCCTCACACATGGTCTCATAGCGGTACGCCACACGGATGTCTGGAACGTTAGTGCGCCGAATGTCGTTGCCCTGTGGTCCCTCCAATACGTAGTTGGGCCCCAACCAGTGGCACTTTGTCTGTGCGGGGAGGGGGATACAGAAGGACAGCACTGAACACACCCTTCACCCTCGTACACCACAGCATCTTCAGAGGAACCCACTACAGCAGGGCCGTTGGCCCTTTAAACTGTGACATCAGAACTATGGGCATTAAAACTGTGTAACGGTGGGAACACACTTGTAGCAGCATGGTGCAAAACTTCAAAGGGACGAGTTACTTTACTCTTCGCTCGCCCTTGAAGCCCTGCACGGAGTACAATGGTACTGATAGCAATTTGAAGCGACAAGAAGCGATGCAAAGCAAGCAAGGCAAGTGGACAAAAGTTGAAGAAAGCTGAACGTTATTCAAATGAGGATTGGTGATCGCCAAGTGTGGGCCAATCACGTTGTTTTGATATTAAGGTTGAAAAACCAGGCATCATTCATCACAAAATTCACATCTCAAAATTGAAGAGAGGCTAATCGCAGCTATATCAAGTTTCCTAACACTTTTTGATTGTTCCACGTATGACTTGCGGAACACAAAATGATGCTTGAATAGGAGTCACAGAGATCATGGGGGGTAAGGATAACTACAAATTATTACGTCTAAAAAAAAAATCAATCATCAATATAAACGCAAGTATGCTTGTAAACGCAAGTATGCAAGTATGCTTTTGAACAAAACTAACCAGTAAGCTAGTCGTCTGACAAGGTCTTTTAAATGAAGTAAATAGCCAAATGCTTAACAAAATTTGCCTGTAAAAATATAAGGTAATCGTAGATATAGTATTTGCGTATATATCTGATACATTAACTGAATGTTTGGTTGCAGCTACCAAATCAGCAAATAAGCTGCTTGCTTTCTGTCAGCTAGACTTGCCAGACATTTTGCGTAAAAGGCCCACACACAGCCAGTGAAAACCAGTGACAGCAGATTTTTTTTTCCACCACACAGCTACAGTATTTCTTCCATCAGTCAAACATTCAAATGCCGACACAATAATCACAACTGAAAGCAACAGGAACAGAGCAGAATGGGCCCTGTATATCCCTTAAGGTGAGTCAGCTCAAATTCTGTTGTGTTTAAAACATTTTTGATTTAAGAATCTGATGCTGCCGAATGCGCTGTTGGTGACAGTATGCAATGTTCTGGCAGGAATGTAAGGTCTGGCTGGAATATTACACACACAAGTCAAAATTTTTCACGCATGACAAAATAAACACAAAGAAGTAAGAATGAGTCGGATTGTGGGTACATGAGCTTTACCTTGTGGGAAAAGCCACTCATGAGTACACTGTTCCGGGCCAGCTCACACATGTCACAGGAGCTGAGCTTCCACACCTGAGCAGCAATACTGTACTCCTCCATCAGTGGCTCCTGAGTATGTACAGAGACACACACACTTTGCTCAAACACACACACGCGAGCACACACCTGTGAGCAATAATATTAAACTCATAATTCAGTAGTTCCTGAGGATATACAAAGATAAGCACACCTATCTGAACTTATCTCTCTCAGAACAGGGCTGCTAATCTCTCTCTCACAGACACACATTTTCACAAACGGCAGTAAACCACCAACACAGTTTATTTGTAATTTTTGTGATATTATCTGTCATTTTTGAGTAGATGTCGTTGTGAAATTGGGGAGACTGTTGGGTGCAATTTTGGGCTTGCCCGCAATATTTTAGGGCTTGCCCACAATAATATTAATTTTTTTCCAAACGTTTATTTTCCTCCTCCCTTTACAAAAAAATACTGTCTACACAATCTTGTTTTACAAAATACCTCTATACACACGCGAATGCAAAAGTAACGACGAGCTACAAATGCTCGAATGAAGCATGCCAAGCCAGTAGGTGGCAATAAAGTCAACATAAATGTTATTCCAAATGCCAAAGAAGAACACTAACACAAAGCAACTGTGGGCAAGCGTTAACTGAGTTGTGGTGTCATCGTTTTGCAAATGCTCCCATTAAATGGCTTTTTTTTTTTTAAATCTTAGTTTTAGTAACTTAAAACACCACTTGCATGCAGACGAGAGGCCAAAACACAGAGAAGGCTACGTTTTAAAAAATATCAGAGTACTTATGGAGAAGGCCTTACTGCAGTGGTCATCAAACCAGTTCCTGCAGATCTACCTTCCTGGAGGTTTTCACTCCAAGCCAACTTTGTTGCACCAATTAGCAGCTCAATGCAGTTCTGTTGAAAGTGATCAGCTTTCTAAGGCTGGAGTGAAAACCTACAGGACGGTAGATCCCCAGGACCAGGGATACGGATCAGCGAAACATCAGAACAAGTTGTTTGTTTTTTTTTGGCAGATGGCATTAAGATTCAATAAGAGAAGGGAAAGTCCAATCCCTGTTTTATAGATAGAATCTCCGAGCGTGTGCTCTGACCTTGGTGAAGTGGAACTGTAGCGGGTCATCTGTGGACAAGGAGATCATCAGTCCACGAGACAGGTACTCCAGGAGCGGGTTACGGTGGTAGCTCAGAAACAGGCTGTTGTTGCTGAGAGGTGACATGGCTATGCCAATCTGTGCCAGGTAGTACAAGTACTGCAGAACTGGAGCCTTAGAGAGAAAAATCATAAAACAAGTCTGGTGAAATGACTCGCTGGCAGCACGTAGATTGTGACTGAAATAGGAAAGAATTTTCCCAAAGATCAAGCACAAAAGTTGCCAAAGCCTAAAATACACTATTGCATAGAAGTATATGATTTCTAACAGGGAATAATTCAAAAGCACTGAGATATTCAAAACTCAAAAATGGTACTAGTGCCCTGTTCCTACCCTGGCCTTATGTACAAGCAAGTTAGTGTATGAAGGTTAAGAGCTTACCTTCCTCAGGAGAAGCCCATGGGAGATGTTCTCTGACAGCATGAAACCTGACACCAGGTGGTGGATTGGCCCCGCCTCCCCACAGTGAGGGCGAAGCACAAATTTGTGGAAGCCCCGCCTCCTGGAACACCACATTACATAGAAATTATGATGTGCAGCTATCTTGTGTTGGTGTAACCAAATGTTACTTAAAAATACATCAGCAGGCATTGTTTAAACCCAGATGTGAAAAGCCCAGAAAAGAGAGTAAGTAAGTAAGTAAGTAAGAGAGTATGTGAACTCCAAAATTCTAGATGAATGAACTCCAGAATTTTACTCCAAAATCCTGCCAACAAACAAATCAAAGTGATAGGAACAAAATATACTTGAGAGGACTTTGACGACCCAAATTCTGATGTTTCAGACTATGAGGAGTCTCACCTCCGCAAGTGATTGAGCACAGTCATGTTGGCGTACATATAGTACAGGTAGTAAGAATAGGGCGGGTTCTCTTCCATGGTCCAGTTGCCTGGAAGTGGACTGTCCATGTTGAAGATGTGATGTTCTGGTTTGGATTCATCATCCACACTATCAAAGCCCACCACCTAAAAACACAGCACAGAACACACAGCTGGCGAAGGTTCTGATTATACTGATAGTTCACAACAGGGATTAGGGATATTGCTGGATAACGACTGAGTAAAACCTGGAACAGCTCTTGTATCTTCATTCCATGTTCCTCGTGTGAAAGGGTTCCAGGTTACACTCGGTACAGCTAACTCAGTAACTCTGCATTGTGAAACTGGGCCCTGACACAAAATGCCTCATTCTAGAACTGGCAGTGCAGAGCACGGAAAACATGAGAGCTGTTTTAGTGATGAGTCTCCATTGAAATGGTGTTTCCTAATAGCAGATCAATACACTGAATTTCACCATGCACTAATTCCTCCTCTTACTCGCAGAGGTGGCTGACAAGCATTTCTCTTCAGAACAAATATAGGTGCTACATTAGTTTTATAATTATCACATTAGCTCTGAGGCCCCTGGTGTTAATTTTGGACTTCATCGCTAAACATTAAAACACCTTTGCGCAGACATAGAAGCTGGCGTCTGTAAATTCCAAAATTTAATTCCTAAACAATTCTGTAATAGAATTTCCAAATGTCTAGCTTCACTGGAATCATTTTCAAAAATCTCCGTGACACAAATTCTGAGTTATAAAGCTTAAAAAGGTTCATGCAAAACGGAAAAAATGGCAAAATTCTATATTCTGCGCAAAGGGGTTAAGAGATAAGAGCACTTAATCTGCTTGTTTATGCTCAAGCCCTCTGCCTCCAGCAGTAAGATGTCCTGCAAAAGATTTGTAATTCAAACACTACATGCTTTTATGTATCCTGTTTCAATTTCTCCCAATTGTTATGATGGTATTTCATTGTGTACAGTCAAGTACTTTATTTTGTATTGTTTTGTTGTTTGTTGTTGTTGCAGTGTGTCTGTCATCATATCTTTGAATGATTTGTATGTGATTTTTATTGCTGGGCTCCTTGGAAAAGCAGTACAAGAGACTATCAAGACCACCCTATTTAAATAAAACTTGAAATAATTTTTTTTTAAAAAGTGACATATTAACTGAACATTGAAATCCCATATTTTTGACATAAACCAAAAATTATAATACTGATATCACAACCACTACTGGTTATTGAAACTAACAGAGTTGTATATCGCTGAATTATTAATAAATCTGAAAGTAGATAAATAAATGATCAGGCCAGTGTTATTTACTCACATGCTGCAGGAAGAGGTGGAGCTCAGGATGGCTCTGTGGGTCGATGCTGACCTCGAACAGTGGCATGAAAACGTTCTCCAGCATCTCCTGAAAGTTGGCCAGCTGGTTTTTTGAGCGATACACATCGCTGAGGAAAGAATAAACCCAGATTTTGGCAACATACCTGTACAATAGATCTGCAATTTGCCCAAGTTTTCCCACTGCAATCAACTAAAGCACATGGATGCACAGAGCACACCATCTACTGACAACATTATTCTCCACAAAATGCTTCTTAGAAAATAACTGTACTTGCAGGGGTTTCACAATGAATTTCACAAAGGTGCATCTACTGGAAGTGATTCAGTTTCAATGGCAGGTGGGCACATCCTCTTGCATTACACATATGGAGCCTTACGTACAGAATATCCGGTTAGTCTACAATATAAGCAGTTTCATGTTTCTCTGCTGATTGACAATCAGTGGTATAGCTCCCAGCGAACTGGTTATTGGGAGCACCCAGGTGATTGGTATTCTTCTTGGTAAAGCTCCTTGGGAATTGGTGATTGGTGGTCTGTGCTGTAGCTCCCTGTTGATTTGTGGTTTGTTGATTGGTAGATATCAGTGACCTGAAGCCTTGCTCCCTGGTTGGTGATCAGAGTGTAGCTCATTGTTAATTGGTTGACTCTGAATAAGTTCCCTGGTAATTGGTTACGCTCATGTTGCTGATAGGGATATGGTGACACTCACAAGAGCCGAGGCACCTGTATGAGCCAGCAGACATTTTGCGAGTAGACGTTGTGCTGGATGGCCCACTGTGCCAGCTTGTCCCACTCGTCCCGGGACCGGCCGTAGATGGACAGCCGAAGCTCCACATTCTGGTACTTACTCTCCTCCAGGTCTGACATCACTTCCTGTCAAGCAGACAGACAGAAACTGGAAACAGTGGAAAGCTGGGCTTGTATTAAATATCACTGAAAGGGAATGGGCTTAAGAAACAAATGAAGCATACTTCAATATGAGCAATGGACCAGCTATCGTTTGAGAACAGAATTAGCTAGTTGGACGGCTGTAAAAGTTGAGCTGATGTGATAGTTGTTCAAGGATAAAATGAGCTGGTTGGTCCTTTAGGTGCACAGGTTGGTGTAGGGCTGGGCATGAGCTAAGTGTTGGCTTTTCTGGTTTTAAAAGCTGCATTTCAGTAAAGGGTTGCATTTTTCTGTTCTTACAAGACTGTTGTAGCTGTTGCCTGCACCTGCTTGGTCAACATTACTAATAAATGGTTTTCAAAAGTATCATTGTGTAAATATTTTGTGACAGCACCAACATTTGTCCGGATAATATCGGCAAAATATTGATATCGAGGTATTCAGTAACAAATATCGAGATATTAGATTTTGTCCATATCGCCCAGCCCTAGGTTGGTGTGACAAGCAGCAGGCGAGTAATTTGGAAGCTCACCTTGATAATGCGTCCAAAATACTTCCCCCCGATGTGGTTGTCAGTCTTGATGAAGATCTCCCGGAGTATGGACTCACCGATGGGGTTGTACTTGGCGTTGAACTTGTCGAAACGGTGGAAAGTGTTACGATCCTGCGGGGAGGAGGGGGGAGAGGCTGTGATGGTCACCCAGTTATCTGCTGAGATAATGCTCTCACCCCCCATCTGCCGCTCCCCTCCTACCTTCACTCAGTTTACTCTCACAGGTTATGTGAACTGACAGTAAACAAATAATTCAAGTCATAATAATTCAAGTTTCTATATTTAAATGTGCTTCAAATCTCAAAAGCTACTCAACACAGCTGGGGTTCATGTTGAGCTCAACAAAAATGTAAAATGTTGTGGTCATACACCAATATTTTTGCTAAATTCAAGAAGAAGCTGTTACACATGAAGCAAATAAATATGGCCAAAATATCAAGATTACAATGTGAAATATTATCATAACATGTTTTTTATCAATAACAATAATAAAAACACAGCATATCGTAATGAGAGGCCACTATATTGACCCAGATGAGTCAATGGCAGTAATAGTGCAGCTAGCAAATGGCTAATTTAGCAAAAATTGCTGTCAGCTACGTTTCTGATAACATGCATATGATGTATGAATTGCCCCCTCAATGGAAAATGCATGAAAACATGCAAATCAAATCTTGCAAGACTGAGAATCACCAAGAATTACTGAAGCAAAATATTGCGAAGGGAGGTTCTTCATCTGTTACCTAGTAAGCAGACAGAATGGTTTATTTGACTGAATGACGTTTGATGCTTTTTGTTTTTATTTGTAATGTAACACAGTGTCTCTCAAAAAGCATGCGATTCCGTGGACTCAGTGTGCATGATGGTTTCTTTTATTCTGGACATAATTTAAAAAATGGGGCTCATTCAGATGTTGCATTGTTAAAGCATGTTCTGTTGACCCTATTATTATATCTTCACATATTTTTAAATCATAGCGACCATATTTCAGTACTTTCAGATTTTAAAAATTCAGGTGATTCTACTCGTTAGTGACCAGCTACATGAAAGCCTAACAGAGTAACCCAAGTTTGAGAAAAATTATGCTATTTAAATAATGAGGAAAAAGAACAGTTGTGTAAAGCTATACAGTACAGACAGTTCTGAACTGTATAGTGAGCAATGTAAACATTTGGCAGGACTGTTTCTTCAGGGGTATATCAGACAGTTACTTGTCTTGTGAGATCTGTCATCCATATTTGCAATGTACCTGGGGGCAAATCCTGGATTAGTTATCACAGGCTACATGCCAAATACACCTATCAATAAATAAAGCCACAAAGTCCAGGTTCATTGATGCTCGTACCAGACTCGTAAGATTGCGTGCAAGACTGGCATTGTAAAACTAGTGAACTTCGTCTGACTATGTCTACAGCACCAAGTGCTGTTGACTTTGTGCTTAGACTGTGAAGATGGGGCTCAGTTATGTGGGACAAGTCAACATAACATTTGTAAGTCAAATGTAACTTTTTATATTTGAAGTGTCCCCTCTCTTCTCTCCACATCCTCTCATTCCTTTCCTTTCCCTCCCTCTCCCCCATTTCTCTCTCTCTCCCCTCCCCCCAGCAGCCAGTACTCACAGCGTGCATATCCAGAGTGTCCACGCTCAGGTCATAGGCGGTCAGGTTCATGTTCTCAAACACCTCGGTGAGCTTTTGGCCTTTCCCTTCCTCTACATGCACGATCTCGCTGGGGTATTTCTTCAGAGAGCTCTTAATGAACCGCAGCAAGTGCTTCTGATTCATACAGGAAGAGGCGTGAATGTGTGTGTCCACCTGCAGAGGGCGCCAAAGACATAGGCCTCTAAGAGGAACCGAAATCACTCAATCCAGCGGAAGCCATGGACTGTATAGAAAGATGGACGCAGTACCCGAGTCTGAAAAGTGAAGCCGATGCGGAAATCTCTTAAAATTGCATTCTATTTAATAGCTAGCAGATGGTGACGTCGGTGGTTGCAGAAAGAAAATCAATGCTATGCAAATCTATGGGAAAATGACCTTACGTTCCCACCTGGATTATTATTTCAATAATGATTTTTCATATTATTTTATGGTATCTATTGCAATTTTCAAGTCTCCTTTGATATATCATAATATTCATTTATGTAAATTAAGGTCCCAATTGACTAGAATAAAGGATAAAGCCAGACATGCTTTCAGGGTGTGGGTATCATCTGGTCCCCGTCTGATATGGTCAGATCCACCCATAGATCCACCCCTTGCTCCTCCCTGGACCTTCAATTCACTTTCTCGTCCAATAGGAATCCCATCCGGTTTCAAATTAGCGCTTTTCGAATTGCCAAAATCTAGGCTTCCTCGATGGTATGCTGAAATCAATGGATGACGTAACAATTGCTTCGTCCATTTTTTATGCAGTCTATAGTGGAAACCAAACCTTGTTCCTATCATCTTACATTTTCATTTCAACCTTTTAGCATACTTTTTTTCTACAAAGCGGCACAAGATCAAGGGCCGTGTCTCAAACCACATGTTTGCTTACCATTGCTTGCGCAAATTGAACACACAGGATGAGACACCTAATAAGCATACATGTACGCTTAAACACACAAGTTATATGCGCAATTCCATGGTTTTGCAGAGTGTAGCCATTTTCCAAAGCTCTTAGGTCCTCAATACAAATTTAAGCATACTATCTAGTAGTTCTTCTACCAAACTACTTTCCAGCAGTAGGTCTAGGGTGTCAAGACTGTTGCCACAGTAATTAAAAGCAACCACCTCTATGGTGTTTTCGACTGTCATTGGTCATAAACAGAGATCCTCCTTTGTATGAAGTGTGATTTTCATCTAGAAGAATGTTTTTCTGAGTGCACGAGCCAAACCATGGAAATATGCACATAATCCAGCGATTTGAAGTTAATCAAATTTAAAAGAAATTTTTGAATGCAAAACTATCTTTTCATCCAGTCAACTCCTGCTACTCCATGATACATACAACAATGTTTTCGCACAAGTCCAAAAAAATTTGAAAACAAGGTGCATGAGGAAAAAAGACATCTCAATAATTTTCAAAATATCACTGAATAAATGCCAATTATCAAGTCACAGAACAGAGCCAAAATTGCGCAAAGCAGATGAGGCTGCGCAGACACTACTGTTCAAATGATCAGGAAAGAGGGAAAGAGTTCGCGAACAAAACAAATGAAATCGGTTATTGATGTCACCACTGGGTGGCGACAGAGTACCGTTTCTGCACATCTTGTCAGGTTTGCACAGACGGTCAGGTTGCAGAGACAGGGCCCAGGAGGAGGAAGCAGGTCAGTAGAGGGAGAAGGTGCGTACTTTTCGAATATTGTAAAAGTCTCTGTGCGGGACTTTCTTCTGTGCGGCCAGCTCCTTCATCTCATTCAGCAGGATGTGCATGTGAAACTTGGAGCTCAGGTACTGAAGCCGCCGATAACAGAACGACTTCCTGCAGCAACCAAGAGCAGACAGGAGATGATCATCATACTCTACGTGATGCTGCAGATGTTTAACCTCCCAAAGTCGAACATAGTAAAACATAAAGAAATACAGCACGTCAAGCATCACTTTGCATCAATGTCGACAGCTTACGCGGGCTAGTCCTCCTACCTTTAAAATTGGCGATATAAGTATCTCATAAAATTACATCCTCTATCTAACCATGATCAAGCGTGTGTAATCCATGTAGGGACTGTCAAACTGCTCAGGATGTGTTCCAGCCTTTAGCCCATTGGATGCTGGGATATGCTTCAGTGCCTCTGTCATCCTGACCAGCCGTACACAGGTTACATAATGAATGGATAGATTACTATTGACAGCCACACTCACACAGGGCCATTGATGATCAGGGCCATCATGACATTCGTGTCAGCGATGTACTTCTGAAGGTCAGGATAGGGTAGGTCCAGCTCTGTACTCCTGTGGGAAACGTGTCAGCACGTCAAACTCCGCCCATACCCCAAAATCCACCAATCGGGGCTCCTTCATTGCAGAGTTATCAATGCCCCCCCCCACCCTCCACAACCCCACACACACACACACACACCAAATCTGCTTTCCAGCCACATTGGTTAAATGAGTACTCGATGCAGCGAGTTGACCTTATTTACCACAGAATCATGGACACCAGGAAGCTGGCCATTTTGTAAACAAACTTCTATTTCAGCATGTGACTCAGTTCTCAGCAGAGTAGTGACGGTAAACAGAACAGGCCGAGATGTATATTTTTCACATCCACCTTGGTAGTTTTAACACAAGTTCCTAAAAACAAAACATTACGGGGACTATATCGAGCAGTGGAAGAGGTTGTCTAAACATTTTGCTTCCCGTTAATTTTCCTTGGCGAGCGAGCCACTTACAACAATGTCTCTGCCTTGCCCTGAGCCGGATTTTTGCCTAACTGGAAATTAAGTAACAAAATAATGACATGGTAGTGGCTTAAGTGGACGAGGTTGCATATGGCTAATAGCCCACAACCTTCACATCTGACTGGGATACAGAGGGTTGCTAGTTCTAGTCCCATTGTAGCCCCAGTGAGATCAGTGAATCTCACTGGGGTTACAGCAAAGCCCTTAACCACACACTTGTGCAGCACGGATTAGCCTCCCAACATGTTTATTCTACTGTAGAGTGCAACTCCCTTTTCATAAAGCAAAGTTACTGTGATGCAAAGTGAAGCCAGCACTGGCATCATACAACAACGGTTCTTCAGCATAGTCAGGAGAACAGGACAAAGTGAGAGAGATGTTGCTGATTTGTGAAAAACACTCAGAATCGGCAGAACCACGATAAAAGCGGGAGACGTGTATTCAGCCATGAGGTCAAGGTGGGGTTTAAGTCTCACTTTTCCATGCAGTTTCTCTCGCTATAAACGTGTATGACTCCGCCCACCATCTTGCAGCTGAAGCCAATGTCGCCGGGCATGTTTGTGGGGTCCAGATTTTCGTAGGGATGCGTGTCCGAAACAGGGGGGTGCACAGGGGCATCTGGGAGGCAGTCAGAGAGACGAGAACAGGGTCAACCATTTGCGTGTTCGAAAAGTGAGGTACTTTGATGCCATTAGCCACCTTGAAACTGCTGTGCTATCTCACCCCAATTGCAACATTTTGTCTTGAACAAATACAAGTGATAGAACGTCTTGTATCTAAATATAAGACTGCAGTACTTGCTGAGAAATGTTTGGAATCTGTTAGCTCATAAGCTACGTCCCATTGCCTCTAAAAGGGGTAAAAAAAAAAACACAAAAGATACCGGAAGAAGCAGGAATAGCTGTAGCATTATTTGTGGAAGAGGGGGAACGATCAGCAGGCTTTTTGGATTTGATTGTGCGCATTTCTGGTACCTGCAGGCACAGGGGTTTCTGGGATATCCTCGTAGACGTGCAGCTCCAGCGGCTTCTGACCCAGCTGCTGCAGGTACTCGGCGGTGGTTTTGCTGAAGCTCTGCATGGACAAGGCCATGTATTTCTCCCGAATGAACAGAGCTCGAACCACACACTGCGCTGCGTCCTGCAGGTCAGTGAAGGGCACCTGGAGAGGGCGACCGGAAAAGCAGTAATATTATTAATGACTCTAATTCATTAATTCAGAGGGCGGGTGAGGGTACCAAGATTTCATTTCATGTATTAGTTTCTTTTACTGAGACAATGCCCTTCGATAACATTATCTTTAAAGATGCCAGTTTGCTTGAATGGTTTTTCATCTGTTGCCCCTGGGTTACATTACTTAGATAAATGCTAATTATCTTCATAAGCCATTGAGCAGCTCCCAGAGGTCTCCACGAACACAATAAGAGAAAGCTGCGTCACAAATCTGGTTATTCTCACCCCACACTTCTCCTCTCCTGAGATGGCGACCCGCTGGTACTCCAGAATGCGCTCTCTGTCTTTAGGAAAGTGCTCAGTGGGGACCTCATTCTCCTCACTCAGAAACCTGGGAGATAAGGGGAATGCAACACATTACATTTCCTTTATTTGGTCGACACTTTTATCCACTGTCATTGACTGACAAATTGAATGTCACTGGAACAACTACAGAGCAGTAATCAAGATAAGAAACATTTCTCATATAGTGTCAGCAATCTATATCCATGAACGTCAAGACTATTTCACAGTTTGGTCATAGGCTAAGTGGTAAACTTATGGCAAATCATAAGTGACAGAGTGATTGTGAACATCGAGGTTCAACACAAAGTGCCAGAAGATCAAGATATTATTGATACTTGAGGGAAGATTGATACTTGCGGAACATTTGGCATTTTTCTGCCAAGGAAGAAAGTGTTAGAGCAAGTCAAGGTAAACACTGAAGAAATGTATCTTTAAGTGATGGAGAAAAATGGGCATTTCGTGGAGAGAGAGAAGGGTCTGACAGTTCAGTATCAGTACAAACATTCCCAACAGATTCCATTTACTGCGAAAGGAACTGCACAGAAAATCAAGGCAGCCAAATCAATGCATTGCGGTTGTGAGACTGAGAGAGCATGATGCTGAATGCTTCTGAACAGGATTCCTTCTGAGGCAATACCAGAGTCAAACAATTGCTTCATTTTTCCATTTAGATGCTAGAAAATCCTTGCAAAAAATAAGTCTTGCAAAATCTAACAGTCACCTGAAAGATCAAACTTAATTTTTTTTTCATTGTTAGAATCATAGCATAACTGCCCATCTCATATATTAAGGTTTTTACAATTTTTAAAAAATTATTCATTGAATAGAATGGACTTTTTTAAGGTTTTAAGAAAAAAGTGGGGAAAAAAAGATTTTTTTGCCAACACTAAAGAACAGGCAGCCGATATCTCAATGGGGCAATAATATGTCTGAGCCAATTATACTATGAGGCTAATGAAATGGCTGCTAGATATTACCTTAAAGCATGATGTATTGTTTCACATTTCCAGTAACCTGGAGCAGTGTTGCCAAATCCTATAGGCATCTAAAGCGAAAATAAATTTTACATGTAGCCCAGGCTCGGCTCAGGCCCTGCTGCAGTGTTGGTGTTGGTGCAGGTGTGTGATGTAGTGCAGCTTTACAGTGCTGGAGCAGTGGGAGATAGACTCTCACTCAAGATCAGCGGTGCTGTCGATCTTCAGGAACTCCTGCTTCGCTCGAATCAGGACATCTGGCTCAGACCTGAGGCCACGGCGGCGAGCAGCAGGGGAGACAGGAGGAGACAGAACCAGGAGGTGAAAAAGAAAGAAAATGATTACATTTAATGTTCGATTGAAAATTAAACTAAGAGAGCGAAGACCTTTGACAAGTCCACTATTCTACTATTTGATGATACGCAAATCTGCAAGGGCAACCTTGTCACATTGAACTTTACTGACATCAAGTGGATTCTAAAACGTTTGGCATTTATTCCAATCTTACAATCCCGCAATAGTGAGGAATCTTTAAAAAAAAAAATTCCCGGATAACTATGGAAAATACGGATCACCACCAAATTCAAATGGATTGTTCCTTGGGCCATGGCCTGCACTTACGCAAAACATCATTGAAATTATGAAATTTCAGAGAATTTTGTAGGAAAAATGGGACAGAATTAATATCGAGCAGCTAAAGCCAATCTCCTGAAAATCTTCGGTGGTAATCCATAAGAGTATCATTTTGTCTGACTGCCTCATTATAGAATGTGGAGCATTTAATAATTTCATTTTAAAAGGTTAGCCACAGGGAATACCGTGAGAGGGGGGTGACAGTCGGGACAGATGGCCTTATCCACGCAGAGAAAGCACCCTGATAAGTAGGGGAGTGGGATAAAAGTTCTCATGACCTTGACAGTGCATCAGCAAAGGAGATATAATAATGATGCAAATACTGTTGTGCTAACACTGCTACAGAGGGCTCCAGCTTAGGGTTAAGATGCAGATTTTATACAGTATTTGTGGTAATTTGCATCAATTCAATGTTTGCGATCTTTTTGTTGCACGAGGCCATACTGAAAAATAGGAGCGACATGGCGAATTTACTTAACAAATTACAATTTCTGAGCCAAGTACCCATACTTAAAATAAAAGTACACCTGAGAGACAATTTGAGAAAAACAAAGCAACCGAGCACCCCTTTCAGCAGCTTTTTTTCCTTTCTGAACAAATCATATGTACAACGCCCATTTATGTAAACGTTTTCAGCTTTTTTGTGTTCCTTTCTCCCAGCAGTGCTTTGTAGCCAAGAGAAAAAAAAACAATGTGCCGTTGTGTTTATAGCACACCCAATAAAACAGCTGTGATATATGTGAAATTACTACCTGGTCCTCCGGTAAGCACAGCTCTAACAAACAGGCCTGAGAGGATACTATGCAATAAGCAATATTCACCTATCAAGCTTCTATTTTTCATGTTTGCAGAGCAGGATTTCTTTGGGAAGCATTCACATTCATTTCAGAGGTCTGCTTGGTGGTTTTCATGCTTGTTTAAGGTAGATAACCACACCTCTTAAGCTCCGTAATGTTTTTGATTTTGCTCTTTACTGAACAGTTTTAGATTTGAAATGAAACCAACGAATATGGGGGATTTTTATATAAAAACCATATTTAGATGATGACAAATACCCTTTTATAAAAGCTATGAACCCAATATCAATTTTTATGTGCAGTGAATTGCTTGCTCATAAAAGATTTCCAGGGTCTAAAGCAAAATGAAAAAAAAAATCTTTTTCTTTTCGTTTCAAAAACTATGGAGTTCACAGTGTATCTGGATTCATGGCCTTGTTTCAGGGCAGGGAGCAGGGCAGGGGAGTTACTCAGAACCGATTGGCTGGCAGCAGGGATGCCCCTCCCACTCTCACTTGATGTCCTGGCTAATTTGTCTCTCCAGGCGGTGACGTCGCTCCTCCAGCTGCTCGATGGGGCTTTCCTCCGGGAACTCATACGGGGCGCTGCGCAACTCGCTGTCCGACAGGCTGAGGGAAAACAGCTCCTGCGTGTGTGAGCACACGTACGCACACTTCAACCCCACTCACACATACAATATACACACTTCAACCCCACTCACACATACAATATTCACACTTCAACCCCGCTCATACGTTGTACATATAATGTCACACAGTTCCAGTGTGCATGAGCACATGTATACACACTTCGCCACAGCTCATACATATAATGACACACAGATCCTGCATGTGTGCGCACACGTATACACACTTTGGCTCAGCTCATACATATAATTATACGCAGTTCCAGCGTGTGTGAGCCCATGTATGCGCACTTCAATATAGCTCTTCAATATATTAAAAAACGTAATTACACTGAGCTCATTCACATGTGCTTTACACAGGCACATACGTACACAAGTATACAGAATTACACACAGCTCCTGTGCACTAAATATATACCCACACTGTCAAGTACAGCCCTGTACACATACACCCATTCGCACATGCAATTGCAAACACCCACAAAGAGAGCCCGCACAGCTCTAACACGCAAAGACACAGACATTGTTACACACAGCCCCTACATGAGCACTCACACACACACACACACACACAAAATTACACACACATGCACGGCTTCTACACTCGCAGGTTCACACACAATAACTATATACAGCTGCACAAACACACAGAGAACTTCAGCAAGCTTTTAAACATCCCATTCCATGTGCATAACTTTCTGAGAACTCAAATTTGATGCCAGGTGCATATGGATCAATCATGCAGATTTATAACACACATCCTACCCTTTGGTTTGACCAGGAAGAGACTGTACCATCGTATCAATGTACTGCACAATACTGCACTGTAGTATTCATTCACTGTATGATACTACACCACAGTATCAATGCTCCATAACACTGAAATACAGTATTAAAATGCTGTATAATACTGTATCACGGCATCAATGTACAGAAATACTGCAGCACAAATACATTTGGGCATCTCCACATGTCCTGCCTTCAGTCAAACTTAACACAAGAATGGGCGGTGCAGAAAGACCTCTCCTCTACAGCTCTTGAGGGTTGTAGATACCTCATCAGGGTACAATTTGTTAATAAAAAATTCAAGGTCACACGACCCTCAAGGTCAATTTTGAGGTCAAAATATAGGTCAATTATTTATCACACCCAGAGTTAGCAGAATGAATTTAAAAATGGCAGATTGGGGATGCTTGTGTAATTCCCATTCCAACCTTGTCAAAATCGGTCAAGTAGTTTTGGAGGTATGGCCATTTGAAATTTGGCGGCCAGGGCCATTTTTCGCGAAATAACGAAAAAAACAAAAGGCCGTAACTTTGCCCTGGAAGAACCGGTTGAGTTGAAATTTGAGATTTGGGCGTTTGGGGCCATGGCCAACTTGCATACCAAATTTGAAGAAAATCAATTCAAGTGAGGTGTAGAATCCCATTTTTTTGGGTGATTTGACATGGAATGACCCTGCTGTTTAAGCACTGTTCTCCCCACTGTTTTGTTTTTATTAACCTTATGTACATTCTTTTTTGAGGGCTCAGTCCTGGCATTGCCCTGATAACCTTTGTGACAGTCATTTGTAAAGAGAGCTAAGGTATAATCAAATAAACACCTGTTCTTCACATCGACAAAACACTGACACAACGGCTCCCCTTGTTACACAATCATGAAAGGAAGCAGGGCTATGACAGGCGCAGAATATGCGCAGGGTGATGTTTATGAAAGGGGCGGGGCTATGATCAGGTCAGAGGTGACAGTCAGAGACACCCACTCGTGTCTCACCTCAGCAATCTCTTTGTATTTTCCATCCATGGAGGTGCGGAGATCAACAGGGACGGGCTTGTAGGAAACCGGAGTCCCGGGAAGGGAATGCTGGGAGGAGCTGGGGTGTCGCACGCTGTGGGTATCTGAAACAAATCCAGATATTTCAGTCTTTAGTCTTTAACAGCTGTTCGTAGAAAGTGGAGATGAAAAATCTGTTTGCTGTAAATCCCTTTTAATAGAATCTAAAATAATATCCAGCAATTACAGACCTCCACTCTATGGTTCAGATTTCAGTCAAAGGGCAACTGCTATTGCCCTTTATTTGGAAGTAATTGGGGGTATCTTGGAATTTGATAATTTACCTCATGAATTACTAAGGCCTCTGTTTCCAATTTACAGACCCTTTTTTCCTAGTAGCCTTTGGGTTTAGCTTGGAAATTCAGCTTCAGAGTTTAAAA